>PQWD01000249.1:0-49432 GCA_019425675.1 Leucinodes orbonalis
ACAGCTGCTCATATATCCAGATGCTACAGTTCTCATAAGTATACCAAAAGACTACGGACATGGTCCTAAGTAGCGCGTCTTGTATGTGTGACACTACCGATGCCTCGGAGACGGTGGTTACCGGCATTGTATGCCGCCTGGCTACAGGCGCTCGTCTCTGCAGCGGATAGATTTTTGCTGGTGGGGAACCATGCTGCTGGCTTACTTTTACTCGTAGGGGCGTATGCTTTTACTAATAGAGGGCGTTGATACACTCGCCACCTACTGTCTTCTATACGAAGGGGTTCGCCATATTACATCCAACTACTAGGGGGGACACTGTTACATGGACTCATCGATACAATCTACGGTGGAGAGCGCTATTCTAATGCTCGTTGTGCTCGACTTGTATAGCAGGTTACTGTGTAACACATCGTAGTGCTTGCTACTACTTCTTAAAGTCTCTGCGCACTATCAATTTAATAAGCGCTAAATAACTATATTTTAGCGTGGTCATTGTGGTACTAACATAGCTAACAGTTTCGGTGCTAACAAAATATATGAGGTTTTGATTTTGTAATATAGACGACTTCAAAAATACAAAAAGCATCCATTCCTTAAGTCACGGCTCCCTATTTAAATATTTATTATATTTCCATAACAAAATCTTGCTAGGAGTATTAATCCTATCTTGAGTTAAACCATGGCGTTTAACTCTTGACCGCCAATGACGCCTTAAGGCGCCAGACACGATAGATCCCGGCGTGGGCAATGGGTTAAAATATATAGGCCAAGTATAAAAGTAAATACTTTTTTATCTAACACATGTGAAATACATTGAAAGACATTGATATACGTGTTAAGTTCAGGTGTTTAAGTGCCTTTAGAGCCTTTATTAGTTATAAACTTGTAAAGTAGTGCGGGGCCCTTACTTTTTTATAGATACTAACATTCCTCACTCTTCGTGACAGTACAAATATAAATAAATCCACCATGTTTATTATCTTGCTAAATGTATATTGTTTAAAGTAGGAACATAAAAAATCGGTATCATCGCTAATTAATCTCAACACCGCAAGTTAATTTTGCTGCTTTGGAAAATAGTTTAATTTTTATCCTTATGAATAGGACTATTTGTGCAACGGTTTATGACTAAATGACTGTATTGGCTTTCCAGTCTGATAAGCTATCAAAAATAAAATGTACTGTTGAAGTTTTGTCAAAAAATATTAAAATGTTGTAGTAGCTTGTTGTTTGAAACAATTATTACTATGGGTTAAACCATTGAAGACTTATATAAATACTACAATTTGAAACTGTATACAAAAATTACGCAACACAAATGCCAAATGTCTTAAATTTTAATGTTTTATAAATTGTAACATGTTTTTATTATATAATGAATAATGATAAGGAATGAATACACTTAATATAGCCAGTGATTCATTGATCTGATGTATTTATGATAAATGTTTACAATTTACATAGACAATGTTTACAGGTGTTAAAAAAGTAAAGCGTCATATATATATTATATATAGAGCTTCTAGGAATCTAGATTGGAACTTGCATGTGATTTAAAAGAGGTGGCGCCACTATTGTAAGTTAAGTATATAAAAAAATTAATGTGAACTAACTAGTATTTTATATGGTCACAATTAAAGGTGCCTTAGGCATTAGTTTTTAATATTAACACTACTACGTAGAAACAGTTTAAAATAATATGTATATTTTGTAATAATTTACTCTAATATGACAATATTAATCTCGGATAAGAAACGCGAAATCTCAGCTTTGATCGTATTTTTATACCGATTCTTTACACTTTATATATACGTATATACATTTTTGTGTATATCACATTGATCACTTTATGTATTATACAATGACATTTAAAACTTTAAAAGCATTTTACTCCTTTGTTTTAAATACCAGTACTTTACTCTTTTTATAATGAATCTTTTATCACATAAATAAGTTTTTAATGTACACCCAAAAACAAACTCTTTTTGCAAGGTTTAGTTTTAGAATAATGTTATAATGCTTAAACAATGGGTATTCTAAATGCACCATGATGTTACCATGTACAATATATTTTAATTATATTCGACATTAACACGGAGTTTGTATGATTATGACAATTAGAGATCTGCTAAGGATGGATCGATTGATGCGCAAACGTTGTAAAAATGATTAAATCATTAATGGTTTTACAAAAAAAATTTGATTCCTTCTAAGAGAAAATGTCAAGAATTACTGTTTCTCTGTAGATGTTTACCTTGAATAAAATTTAAGTATTTATTTTCTAAAATACAATACAATGCTCCGTGTAATTTCATTTTAGATTAATGTTTAGTATATAGTTAATTGTAATACTTTGTGCGGATCTGTTACCACCTCATTATTATTGTTATTTTAAAATTTACTGTACTTTTGTACAAACTATACGAAACCGTGTGTGAATAAATGAATTCCGAAGTCGAACTGTTTTTTTTCTACAAATCCCAATTGGTAGGGTCCGTAGCCAAATGGCAAAAAACGGAACCCTTATAGATTCGTCAAGTCTGTCTGTCTGTCCGACCGTATTTCACACCCTTTTTTCTTCGAAACTATAAGCACTACACTATTTAAACTTTGTAAGTATATGTATTCTGTGAACCGCTATAAGGATTTGACAGGAAACTTGAAAAAATATTAGTTTATTTTGGGGTTCCCTATAAATTGAACTGAGACTCTTATCACCCCAAGTGAGGGGTATTAATGTGTAGATCTTGAAAAATGGTGTCGAGGTTTCTAATATTTTTTTTTAAAAATTCAATAGTTTGCGCGAGAGACACCTCCAAAGCTGAAAAAAGTGTTTCCCCCTCCCTCTAATCTTAAACTATGAGTTGTAAAATAAAAAAATATATGATGTACATGCCCATGAAACAACGAAATTGAGTTTGAACAATTTGTGGTGTGTAGTGTTTTTATGCGTCATAAACGGTGAACCACTAATTTTTTCATATTTAACCTGTAGTAGGTGCCTAAGTAAATAAAATTATTTTATTAACCGACTTCAAAAAAGGAGGTTCTCAGTTTTTTTATGTTACTTGCTGCTGCAGTACCCTCCACGGCCGTGTCGGACTTTCGCTTGGCCAATTTTTATTTTAATAAGTATGGTTTTAAAATAAGTTGATAGTTAACATTTAGCTGATTCGATACATTCATGAAGGCCTTACCCACTGAGGTTATACTCGAAGCGCTGTGAGAAGGAAAAGAAAGTAAAGGTTTTTTCAATGATCGACCTAAAACCATGCCAAATCGAAATGAAGGGGCAGCGTGGGAATTTATCCACTAGCGTTTCGGTATGTTTCAGTTCTCACAAATCAGTTGGACACAAAATTTTGGTGGACTAAGTTCCAATCTTATTTTTAATGGGAATATTTGCATTATTATGGGGGTATTCAGGCTATTTACAGACCTGTAGGCCTCCTGTAACCTCTACCTAGAAGACACACTTCCCATAGTAAGGGAATTATACGCTTTTGTATATTTATAAAAAACGCTTCCGTCATATCAGTTTTCACCAATGATGTAAAAAGTATGGATTCGTGATATGCAAATGCAGTGACAGCACACATACACATATTTCGAATTTCGAACACATTTACCTAGACAAAAGAGTACAAACTGTACTCTCTTCAGCGTTTCGTTTTTGAGGCACAGATGGCGTATCTACCTTTAAATATACAGAATATTTGGTATTACGTAATATTGGTTTTCACGTTTCCAATTTTGATGATCAATTTTTCTTTTTATAAAAATGCTAACTTTTCATTGTTATATATTTTTTAAACTAAAAAATATTGCAATATTCTAGCTAGTCAGTTTTTTAAATTATTCATTGCTAGGCTAGATCATAGATTATATTTCTATCTATGATTTCGGGCTTTCGAGGTGCGAGGCCCCTTGAACTGCGAGGTTGCAAGTGGTGGCTTACTTCATATATCCACGCTTTACTGACTAATAGTTTAAATGATACATATTTAACAGATAACAGCTACACTTTCACTTAATGAGTTTCTGATCGATACCCATAATCACTTATCTCCCGACTCGATAACCTAAGCCACTGTTTGCAACACTATCGAGTGTCACGTAATGCATTTAGCTTCGGTGTCAATAAACCTTGACGTGAATGCACTTAGTTAATTCTTTATTTTTTACTAATATAGCAAATTTGATATGCTCGTGTGAAACCTTCAAACTCCATATAGATAAATATTTAAAAATCGGTTTATATTTCGAATCATCAGACTATATTAGCAGGCCGGATCTTCAATTTTTTTTGGGTGGGGCAAAAATTTAGAAATGCCGCCCACCCTCTTTTGTTTATTTTTACCTTTATCATCCTATATTATTTCACTAATTTATATAATAGGTCCTCAAATTGATTGACATTTGGACAAAGCTGCAACTTTTTACGCAGCTGTGATCAGTTTCAGAGATATTACATCTCCTTGTCTTGCTCTTCGGTGCCTCTTGTACTCGGCCTGACATAGTAGCGCTCTTATACAAACATCTCAACAATTCGATATAGCAGTAGTCAAGTCAGGCACCGTTGGAGGGAATGACGCACAGCCCAAGTCTCGATCGAATCGAAGGCTTTCTCATAGTCCACAAACGCCAAACATAATGGTCAGTTATACTCTCCGCTCTTCTGTATAACCTGCCACAGCGTATGTAATATGTAGTCTATGGTGCTGAAGCCTTTGAGGAACCCGGCTTGTTCGGAGGGCTGGAAATCGTCAAACATATGCGCGAGACGGATCATAATGACTCTGGAGAATAACTTGAAGATGTGGCACAATATCGTAATGGGTCGTTAATTCTTCAATAAGCTTTTAATATCTAAGATAACTCGTAACAGATGTAAAAACGGCAAGATTAGTTTATTTTAGTCATTTTTATAATGTAATGTCGTATGGTCTACCGTTGTGGGGTACGGCTGCCGACATTGATACAATATTTGTGCTACAAAGAGAGCTTTTATCTACAACCTTAGACCACGTGACTCTCTTAAAGAACAGTTCAAAGAAATAAATTTGTTTTTTTGTAATGTAATTTTTGTATATTTTTGTCGTTCATAAGTGCTTTTTGTAAGCCTAATTTAAATAAATGAATTTTGACTTTAACTTATCATACCCGGAATATTAGGCTCTCTCCAAGCGGATACGAAAACTCGTTCGCAGAGAATTCTACTATTTCAATACAAGGTTAATTAAGGACCTTATTAAGGAGAACAGGGGCCCAAAGTTTTCCAAAAACCACTTGGAATCTACGTGCCCTACTAAGGCACTATTGTACGTAGGATATCCCGGATGTTGACGTTAGCGAAATTAGTGCAGCACTGAAGCAACTGAGAAATGAAAGGGCCCCGTGGGATGACGGTATTACGACAGAACTCCTAAACACCGGTGGACAACCCATCCTTAGGACATTAGGTGAGCTCTTTTAATGCCGTCATCTACCTGGGAACTACACTGGAAGCGTGGTCCACAAGCGTTCTTTAAGAAGGGTGATAAAGCTCTCTTGAAGAATTATAGACCGGTAGCGTTTCTGATAAGCGTCGGTGGCGTCCTTCTCCAGATTGTCCAAGAATAAGTTTACTTGGGCTAAAACTTGACCGGCACAATTTCGGAAGGGAAGCTAGTAGGAGGATTCATTTGGGCTGGGCGGCATCAGGCAAGTTACATCAGATCTTCACGTCGACGATTCCGCAACGCTTAAGGACAAAAGTCTTTGAGAAATACGTCCTACCCATACCAACATACGCAGATGAGACATGGACACTGACTGCGGATTGGTTCAGAAATTCAAGTTACTCAACGAGCGATGGAGCGTGCTATGTTGGAGACTCTTATACATAAAATCAGAAATGATGTTATCCGCAAAGAACTAAAATTACCGGCATAGTTCGCCAGATTAGCGAACTGAAGTGGCAGTGGGTAATGATGTCGCAGAACCGATGGCCGTTGGAGCAGACGAGTTCTGGAGCGGAGACCGCGTCTTGGCAGCATAACGTAGGACGCCCTCCGCCCGATGGACCGACAACTTGCGAAAAGTCGCTGGTGGAGTCTGGATGAGAAAAACGGAGGACCGGAATATCTGGCGCAAAATGAGACAATGTCCAACAGTGGACTGCGATAGGTTGAATAGAGAGGGAAAGGTTAATCACCTTCCAGTCTTAAGCACTGGCGTGCCCCTACTTTCAAAAGCTCTGCGGTATATCCGTCGTAGCGGGGGTCTAATTACGCTTAAGCTGTTTCATAACCATCCTAACCTCGGCAAAAAAGCAATGTCATTAAAAAGTTACAATTTATCAATTATTGGTATTGATATTAATCAATTAAGTTCTATAATGAAATAAGACTACTCGCCTCAGCTTTCGAAGTCACACTGGATGAAAAAGGCGTTTATTTCCAATTTATTTTGTATATTTTCTTTAAAAACGTGGTCGCTTGATGCAAGTAAAGGAGCTTAATTGTTATTTTTCAATTGTAGCTGTCCATCATGAAAATGATATAGCTTTAAAGCAGCTTAGTTGGCATCAATTAACATAGAGAAATAATAACTACGTAACTTTGAAATAATACACTGCTGCCCTGTATAGAGATCGACGAGAGAGTTTTCGTATACAGCGTCATTCCTCAGATCGCAGCTGCACCCGCCTGCTGACCGTGATCTGCGGGCGCCTATTTAGAACTATGTAAAAAAATGTAATAGTTCAGTAACATGCCTTACTCCGCGCTCCGGCTATCAGTCGTATTTCTATGGCCATGCACTTGTACTATTATTTATTCGCGGGCAAGTAAGGTAAATGATGAGTGGTCCATTAGTCTGTTTGCCGCCCCCTGACCGTGCCGCCCGGGGCACGTGCCCCCGTCTGCCCCCCCTAGATCCGGCCCGTACGTAGATTCCACATATTATGTGATATATTGTCAAATAATTACTTCATTAAATATAAACATCTAATGATGATTTGTCTGATGTTTTTAGTAGGTACCGTACATGAACCGTTTAGATAATTATGACCCAGATTTTGTATTGTTCTTATTTTAAATATTCTTTATTATAAATACTGAAGTAGGTACTCATTCCTTGTAAGTCTACGTGTAATTAATAACTTCCTTATGACTGCTATCTAGCGCTATAATAATAATGGATATTATATTTCTTTCAGCTATACTCGACTCGCTATGCAAAGAATTCTTGGCGGTAAACGTATCCGCCATACTGTATCTTATGAATCATGAACAATATGGTCGTTCTACTGCCTCTGCTCAGTATTTTTTACAACTCGCTGGTTATCTTGGGATACCTGTAAGTATAATTATAATGTTCAATTCCGTGTAATTGTTTCGTCACATTAACTAATACATATCAATAATAACTTTGCAGGTGATTGCCTGGAATGCAGATAATAGTGGTTTAGAAAAGCGGGCGTCGCACGCATCTTTGCGTCTGCAGTTGGCCCCGTCCATAGAGCACCAGACTGCAGCCATGTTATCTATATTAGAAAGATATAAGTGGCATCAATTTAGTGTCGTCACTTCAGCTATTGCTGGACACGATGATTTTATACAAGCAGTAAGAGAAAGAGTCACTGCATTACAAGTAAGTTCAGATTTTCCTTAAGGCTCAGTTGTTCCATTTGTTATTACGTAACTACTTACGTAATAAGAAATGGAACTATGTATCTGTAAATATTGTAGATTTTCTGAAATTTTTGGAAAACATAGATAAAAAAAAATTAATTCACATTTGAAAGCCATACAATCCGATCACATTTACTAGTCATTGAAATTGTAAATAAAACATTGGTATTGAACAGACAGATTTTTAGTGTCTATACCTATGTATATTACCTATAAATTATAAGTATATATAGACCTAAAAATATCAAACACCTACTTAAATATAACATACTAATTTCTCTTTTAGGATCGCTTCAAATTTACAATATTGAATGCAGTAGTAGTGAAAAGACCATCAGACTTAAATGAGTTAGTGACTAGTGAAGCACGAGTCATGTTACTGTACGCGACTCGCGAAGAGGCAGCCGACATTTTATTTACAGCCGGCGACCTCCACCTCACCGGCGAGAACTTCGTCTGGATCGTCACCCAGAGTGTTCTTGGCTCGATGCAGCAACCAAATAAATTTCCGGTTGGCATGTTAGGTAAGCAACAGCCTTTCCTTTAGAAACTTATACAGTTCTGTGCATGGAGAGCCTATAACAAACTATGAAATTGAATGGCTTACATTAGTCTGTAATGTATAATGATATAGGAAATGATGGGTTTTTGATTTGACATTACCCAGTTAAAACTAATATTTTACTTGAGAACCAGGGTTTTTCATCAGTAGAATTACTTTGGTACCTTATGCCTTGCTTAATGCGATTTTTCATAGTGGTCGGTGCTGGCAAGTGAAGTAGGCTCGAGCATGCCTTCCATGAGTAGCGATATAGTATTGACATTATATACACATAGTATAGGAATCAGGGGCAAATACTGTACTAATTGTTTAGTAAATTGCCTGCAATAAATGATTTCCGCTTGCTATTAGGTGTACACTTCGACACATCGAGCTCTTCGCTGATCTCTGAAATCGCGACAGCAGTGAAAGTGTTCGCGTACGGTGTGGAGTCGTACATATCCGATGCGGAGAACATCAGGCACCCGCTGGCACGCCGGCGTGCGGGCGCGGCGCCGGGAAGCGCGCTGGTCTACTGGCGAACGGTTCTACCGGCACTTGCGCAATGTCAGCGTAGACGGTGAAGCTGGACGTCCTAATATCGAATTCACACCCGATGGGGAGCTACGAGCGGCCGAACTTAAAATCATGAATTTGAGACCAGCTATAGGAGAACAAGTAAGTTAATATAGTATCAAACAGAATGACATGTTAACTGAGCAGCGTTTTACGCGATATATTAAAACAATTTTTTTTTGCCAAAGATGTTGTACGTATATTATAACAACAACACTGTAATGTTAACACTGTAATAGCTCGTGTTTTAAATAAATAAAATAAAAATTATTTATTTCAGATTTACATCCATAGAATGTTAGTACGTTAGCAACAATTTGTCTTAAAATAAGTTAGTATACAGTGTTAGTAAGTTACAAAAAAAAAGGCATTAACTAATGACTTTTCAGTGTTTTATTTTAATATATCTGAAAAACATTGAAAAGTCATTAAGGGTTAGCATAAAGGCAGGCAAGCATAAAGGTTTCAGATTTATTTTCAAACCTTGCCAATATACCCTTACTGATAACTATTTAATCTGTGCTGATAATAATGTTCCGAAAGCGCATGCAATCTAGTACAGACGTTCGTTTTTTTATTGATAAATGGTGACATGCGGACATAGGCTTCATTAATTACCTATTCCATAACTGCCTCGTCTGACTAACCCTACGGGAAAAAAGTACCTACTGGTTTTAATAAGTAGGCAGGTACATTCAAGAATCAAACTAACGTGTTGGAACAATGTAACAATCATCTTAAAAATCTTATATGATAAAATTATTTTAGTGTATCACACTATATATTTCGTTCCTAATTGTAAACATGTACCAGGCACGTGCATTCCTATATTTTTACAGCTGGTATGGGAGGAAATCGGTACATGGAACTCTTACCCAAAAGAGCGTCTGGTGATCAAGGACATTGTGTGGCCTGGTGGACTACATACGCCGCCACAAGGCGTTCCGGAGAAGTTTCACATGCGCATAACATTTTTAGAGGAGCCTCCATACATCAACTTGGCCCCGCCAGATCCCGTCAGTGGGCGCTGCTCGCTGGACAGAGGGGTCATATGCAGGGTGGCACCGGAGATAGACGTGGCTGGGTAATCCATACTGATATTATAAATGCGAATGTAACTCTGTTTGTTGGATGGAAGGCAACAGTTGAAACTCAACAATAGTGTGGACTGTTGCCTTCCGATCGGAGGCGTAGGTTCAAATCCCGCCAGATACAAATGTGTTTTCAAATTTTCGAAATCATCGTGAAGGAAAACATCGTGACGAAACCTGATCACACCTGCGAAGAGATTCAAAGGTTGGCCAATCCGCACTGGGCCCTCGTGGACGACTAAGGCCTATACACACCACGCACCCTATATGGGTAGGCTCGTGCGCCTCGGTGGGGACGTTTAATGAGCTGGTGATGATGATGATGATTCTAATCTCACTTACATGTGTTATACAATAAATTGAAGTATTGTGGAGACCGTAGAGACTCTCATACATAATATAATTATATAACCATAGATTGGAGGCGGGTGCAGCGCACGGCAATAGTTCTTTATACCAGTGCTGCAGTGGGTTTTGCATAGACTTACTGCAGCAACTGGCAGAGCAGCTGGGCTTCACTTACGAGCTGGTGCGCGTCGAGGACGGTCGCTGGGGGACCTTGCACCATGGCAAGTGGAATGGGCTCATTGCCGATTTAGTTAATAAGAAAACGGATATGGTGAGTTTGAAAAAAAAGTATTTCATAGGTGATTAAAGTTTCTTATTGTATACTCATTCGGACCCAGTGAGCGCCTTCAGACTTTCATGATCTGTCAGCGAATGTGTTTAAACTGAAGTACCTATAAGTAGGTAACTATACCACAGTAGACAGACTTTATTGAATAGCCGTAGAGTTAAATAGACCCATTTACTTTACGACAACATTGTATGAGGGAACAATTATTACCTACACAAAACAGTTTTAAAGCAATATAATTATTAAAAATAAAATATTTATTGTCTTTTATTAATATTGTTGAGATCGGTGTTTCAAATCATGCTACTTGCATGTGCATTACAATTGCTAAAGTAATTGAAAATTTTATACTACGTTATTTAAATATACACTTATTCTATGCCATGTTCTATAGGTACCAATCAATTTTTAGATTTGGTAAATTAAATTTAGTGCATTTGTTTCAGGTATTAACATCTTTAATTATTAATTCGGACCGAGAAGCCGTTGTAGACTTCAGTGTTCCGTTTATGGAGACAGGAGTGGCCATTGTGGTGGCAAAGAGAACCGGTATCATATCACCGACGGCGTTCCTAGAGCCTTTCGACACCGCATCTTGGATGCTAGTCGGAGCTGTCGCTATACAAGCAGCTACTTTTTCAATATTCTTTTTCGAATGGCTGTCGCCTAGTGGATTCGACTGTTCAACTGGGCACAACTCAAAAAGAGTTCCACAAAACCGTTTCTCTCTGTGTCGGACTTATTGGATCGTATGGGCTGTACTATTTCAGGTAAATTACTAAAAAAGCAACCAACAAGTATCTTAAATGTATCAAGACAGAGCCAGGAACGCCTGGCACTAGAGCGAAAAATTTAAACGTTCAGCAAAATACCTGCCTTACGGCCTATGTAAATAGTAACGTTTAATAATAGTTTTATTGAGTTTTATGCTGCAAAGTTTGCAAAAAAAAAACTTAACATTCAATTGTGATTGATAATTACAATGCAAAATTTATTTATTGCATTGTAGTTATCAATCACAATTATTTGTTTATTTGAATTCTTTACTGTACTCTATTTATTTATTGTATTAATGTGTGTTGTAGTAAGCTTTCTATAGTTAAAAATATTTTGAGTATAGTACTTTTATACTAACAGTAATGTGTGGGCACTAGATTGATTTCAAACATATAATAATTGATTTATGAAACTGTGTTTATAAACATTACCAATTTTCCACCAGGCGTCCGTGCATGTAGACTCGCCGCGAGGATTCACCGCAAGGTTCATGACAAACATGTGGGCCATGTTCGCCGTGGTATTCCTGGCCATCTATACTGCCAACCTCGCAGCATTTATGATAACGCGCGAAGAGTTCCACGAGCTCAGCGGTCTCGACGATCCGCGGATATCGCGACCGCTGTCGCACAGGCCTGCGCTTAAGTTCGGGACCGTGCCCTGGTCGCACACAGACGCCACGTTGTCCAAATATTTCACCGAGCCACATGCGTATATGTCTCAGTAAGTACACGGGCGAAGACTGAATTTTAAGATTACCGACTGTCACCATCATCGTCATCAGCTCATAAAACGTCCCCACCGAGGGGCACGAACCTACCGGTATAGGTCTTAGTCATCCACGCGGGCACAGTGCGGATTGGCCGACTTCACGTACAACCTTTGAAGATCTGCACAGGCGTGCGCAGGTTTCCTCACGATGTTTCCTCCAACGTAAGAGCGTCGGATAACGTACTATAATTTCGAAAATTCTAACACATTGGTGGTGCGGAATTTGAACCTGCGCCCTCCCGGTCGGGGCAACAGTCCACACCATTGTGTTATGTTAGTGCATGTTAGTTATTTTAAGGTAAATTCGAGTATTTTATAACTGCCATGCTGTTCTATTGACAGTGTGCCAGGCTGGGAAAGCATTGTATTTTTGGTTCGACAACATCGAGGTTGCCTGTGTAGCCCGGGATCCTAAAATAATGTTTCCCAAATAATCCGCTAACTCTAACATAAAATAAAAGTCAATAAATGTTTATCTTTGGTTATATGATAGAAATTAAGAAACTCAGATCAATACATCTGTGTAGATGTTTTACCCAATGTGTGAATGCTCACAAACAACGGAAAAAAGTGTACCGAATTCAGCGACAGCACGCATACACATATTTCGAATGAGCGTATATTTACCTAAAAAAGAGCCTAAAACTGAATTCACTTTGGCGGTTCGTGTTTGAGTCACGAGTGGCGTATCTACCTTTATATATACAGAATATCATTGGTTTTACCTATCTCAATAAAGCTACTTTTAAACGTAGTTTTTATGTTCCGGGAAATATATAAAAACATATACAATTTTTACTATACAATCCTCAATCGATCATTTAAGTGCATGAATAAATATTATATTTATAGTATTCACATAAAACCACTGCTACGGCTTCGTAGTTACGACGTAATACGTAACAGTAACAGTACGTAAGTTTTCTACGAATCTTACACGTAGCATTATGGTGTTCGTAGTCATATGTCGTAATATTACTTGTAGTATCTACGAGATAAAGATGTAATATTTGAGATCTATCTTCAGTATCTACACAACTTTAATAAAATGTACTGACTAAATAAATCAGTGTCTGATTATTTGTTCATCTGTAAATTATTATATATATATATATTTATTTATTTTTAGGTACAACCGCAGCACCGTTAGCGCAGGTGTTACAAGTGTACTCACTGGAGAATTAGACGCATTTATTTATGATGGCACAGTTCTTGATTATTTAGTGTCTCAAGTAAGTAATAATATAAAAATAACAATTTAAATGAAATATGCAATAAAATAGCCCGTACAAATTTAAAGTATTTAAATTGTTATATAATTGACAATTTCTTGTTTGAATTTCTTAAATGAAAGTTTTTTTCAGGACGAAGACTGCAGACTTTTAACAGTTGGGTCTTGGTACGCAATGTCAGGCTATGGACTGGCATTTACTCGCAACTCAAAATATCTGAGTATGTTCAACAAAAGATTACTTGATCTGCGCTCAAATGGAGATCTTGAAAGATTACGCAGGTAGGTAGTAGAAGTATAACAACATTTTGCCTGTGCACAAATATTAATCAAATTGGTACATGAAATCCAAATAATAACCAACATTAATTGCATTGCTTACTACTAAAATGTTGCAAATTGTTGCATAGAATAATTTCTGACAAGAGACCTAATTTTTTCTCTACATTTATCGTGGTGTCTAATATCTTGAAACGTCAAAAAAATCGACGTAAAAGAACTTTGAAAGGGCCAAACATTATCCCGAGTCCCTCCGTGAGACATATTAAATTGATGGCCCCGGCTACTATCTAAGGATGGTGGTCGTTAACACCCACCCATCCGAACAATGCCAATGTTATAGCTAAAATTCATAGGCATGTTTTGCGGGAACGACTGTCCCTGCAGTAGGACGTTAAAGGCTGATATATTTTGCAGATACTGGATGACCGGTACTTGCAAGCCCAACAAACGGAGCACAAGTCGTCCGACGCTTCTAGAGCAATTCCTGTCGGCGTTCCTGCTTCTGATGGCGGGCATCTGTTGGCAGCGCTGCTGTTGCTGCTTGAGCATGTTTACTTCCGCTACATGCGGACCCACCTAGCCGCCTCTAGCGCGGGCTCTTGTTGTGCCCTCGTGTCACTCTCCATGGGTATGTACCTACTTGAAAATTTAACTTTGTATTTTATGCGACCAGCTACATTTTGCCCCATATATCCACAATATTATATCTTCAATCTTTTCGTCTATGCTCTAGTTTTTGGATAGGTGTTTTTACGGTTCTGTAGCAAAATGGCAGAAACGGAACTCTTATACATACGTTATGTCTGTCTGTCCGTCCGTATGTCACACACCTTTTCCTCCGAAACTATTAGCACCACAGTATTCAAACTTTGTAAGTATTCTGTGAACCACTATAAGATTTTGACTAGAAACTGTAAAAAAATATATATATTTTGGGGTTCTCCATACATCGAAATGAAACTCAAAAAATTTTTTCATCGTACCCAAACGTGTGGGGTATCAATATGTAGGCCATGAAATTACTATCATTTTTAATTGAATATATTGCGCGAGAGACACTTCCAAAGTTGTAAAAACTGTGGTCCCCCCTTAATTTCTGAACTATGGGGTTGATAAAATTAAAAAATATATATGACTAGCTTTTGCCCGCGGCTTCGCTCGCATTAAATTCGGGATAACACGGTACCTACATTTATCACTATATATAGGATTTCCCCCTCGCTCCAACTTTAAAGGTTTCGGGGTCAATTTCAGTTTTTTTTTAGCAAATAATATGTTATAGTGAGCTAACCTTAAAAGATAGACATATGCTGTTGCGGACATTTTGTAGACCTTTAAAAGGAGAACAATACTCTCATACATGACTTTTGTGAAACTTTTACTCAGCGTTTTTATTAACCGTTTACTCAGCGTACGCAGCGGAAGCTCCAAGTATGAAAAAATACCCTCGATTTTGAAACATTCTTCATTGCTGCTCCGCTTCTATTACTCGTAGCTATTACTCGTAGCGTGATGATATATAGCCTTCCTCGATAAATAATGGTGATTTCAAAACATTTCCTATAAAACAACGAATGTAAAGTTATTTTTTACTCATTTAGTTATTTTCTTACAAAACACCAGCTCCTCAATACCATCTTACGTTTCCTCCTCATTGTACGCATGTCTATACTCAGTCCTTTACTTTGCAGTCTGTTCGTTTAATGGAATTCTTTACCACTATCGATTCGTGAATCCAAAACCCTTCCTATTTTCAAAAAGTCAGTCAAGGATTATTTCCTTGCTTACAATAGTGGATTATTTCATTGTCCTTTTTTGCCTGTCACTGTTATCTATGTTGAATATATCGTACTATATTATGTTGTATATTATAAAGTTTGTATATTTAATATAGGTATTTATTGTTTTCAATATTATACTGTGTATGTATGTATTTAAAAAATATGCTTATTTATTTTCTTTATATATATAAAGAATTTAAGTTGATAGTTACATATGTATGTATTTAAGTATATATATTTAGGTTATTTGTTTTTCTCTTGTTCTTGTTCATATGTATGCATACCCCTTCTATCAGCTGTCCTCTTCCATATAAATTGGTTGTGTGGAAGAGATTGCTATTTAGTAATAAGGCCGCCAATTGTACCTTTTCCTATCTATTTATTTAATTATCTATTTATTATTTTCTGTGCAGGACAATCTCTTTCGTTTCATGGAGCCGTGGTGGAGGCTGCATCACGAGGCTTCGGGGCAGGAGGTCGCGGACATTGCCGTTCAGCCGTTTGTGCTGCTCAGGTAGCGTATAAAATTGTTTTTTTCTGACTAGTTAAAGTTATAAAAAGGCAATACAAAAATTGCAAGCAGAGTTTTTTTCACTAATTGGGGGACCCACTTACATAGGTTTTACTTAGTTACTATTTACTTAGCCAGTAACTTTAAATAAGAGGTTTATACTTTTGTAAATACTCAATAGTATCACCGTAGGTACTATTAGTAGCAATAAAATTTCATTTTATTTTTTTCCACAAACCCAATCTTTAAACAAAGTATATGCCGAGCGTAAAAGGCTTAATTTATGACCATAAATTATCACAGCAGGCCGAAATCAACCAGCGTTCAGTTCCGCAGTGAAGGTGTT
Source organism: Leucinodes orbonalis (assembly GCA_019425675.1). Classification (NCBI taxonomy): domain Eukaryota; kingdom Metazoa; phylum Arthropoda; class Insecta; order Lepidoptera; family Crambidae; genus Leucinodes; species Leucinodes orbonalis. The sequence continues at coordinate 16,224 of PQWD01000249.1, forward strand.
AAGATATTGTGAGGTTCAGAATTTATGATCTTCGGAAATGTAATAATAGTAATTTTAGAAGTTTGGAATATTGTGATTTCTAAGTTCTAAACTTGAAATCATATGAACTTTCGGTCAAATACATCCGTCGTTAAATTTTGATATTCTGTATAAATAGCCTTTTCAGCGCCCTGTGCGAGCTTCCATGACTGCGCCTTGTGCGAGCTTTTATTACTATGCTCTGTGCCCAAGTATTTTATACAGATGTATACGCACGGAATCTTTCTTTTCGGATACAAAGTGACGTTTCCCCTTGGGATTCGGACCAACGACCTCACGCAAGAATTTAAGGCGAATGCTGTACCACAGAACCCATTAGAGCAAGGAGGTTTAAAGCGACCCAATAATAAATAATAATAATAAATATTCACAGACATTCACACAACGCCATCTAGCCCCAAGTTAAGTGTGAAGCCTGTATTATGGGTACTAAACAACGGTAAACATATTATACATAGAAAACACCCAGACCATTACAAACAGACATATTCATGCACACAAATGTTTGTATTACCCGGGGTTTGAACCCGGAACCCTTGGTGCAGCAGCCGACGTCTCAACCGCCACACCAAATGTGACCCAAAAATGTGAATAAATGTGAATGTGAATAATAATTGCATAAAGGAAATGCAATAATAAGATTGCATAGGGTCGGGAACTCATTTGTGGGATTAAACATTAAAAGATTTTATAAGCTACCACAAAATATAATTGATTTACCCCTACATAAGTTTAAGTCTCATGTAAAATCAATTTTAATAAATAAAGCTGACTATAGTATCAAAGATTATATAAATGATAAAAACTCATGGACATGTTGATCCTTGTTTTTGTTATGATCTATTCAGATTTATATTATACTGAACTGCTTAATAATACTTTTGGAGAAAATTCTATTTTTATATGATAAAAATTGTGAATATAATTTGCTTTATATAATTATTCTGATAACAAATGACAGAATTATGTACAAAACACTACTGAGTTTCGGTGGCTCAATGGTGTGGACTGTTGCCCTCCTACCGGGAGTCAGAGGTTCAAATCCCGGCACGTACATATGTGTTTTTGAATCTTCGAAATTATATGTACGCTATCCGACGCTCTTACGGTGAAGGAAAACATCGTGAGGAAACCTGCGCACGCCTGCGAAGGGATTCAAAGGTTGTGCGTGAAGTCGTTCAACCCGCACTGGGCCCGCATGGACGACTAAGGCCTAGTCGCCCTATACGGATAGGCTCGTGCCCCTCGGTGGGGACGTATAATGAGCTGGTGATGATTGACTACTGACTTTCTTGCTGGATTCTTCTTAGTGGAAAACTACCGTCCGAACCAGTGGTAGCTTCATTTGACATTCATAAGTGTTCTGTAAGGACCTGTGAGGTTACCGCAATCTCTTAAAACAACGCTAATGATACATCAGCATTTTTGTACCAGTAAAGGCGAAGTAATATTATTGTAATACTGTTTTAAGAGATAGTGGCAAGCACCCTCAGGGGTTACCGCAATCTCTTAAATCTCAATCTCTTAATTGTTATAATGATACGTCAGTATTTTTGTACCAGAAAAGACGAAATAGTATTATTGTACCCTCCTGGGTTACCGCCATCTCATAAAACAGTTTTACAATAACATTACTTCGTCTTTTCTGGTACAAAATTGCTGGCGTATCATTATAACAATACTGTTTTAAGAGATTGCTGTAACCCCTAAAAACCTAATAAACACGTTTCCACTGTCGTAATGTGTAGGTGTGGCGAGCGCGTCACGAGCGCGACGCGGCGGTGGCGCGCGCGCGTCAGCTGGCGGCGGCGCTGGCGGCGCACGGGCTGCAGCCGCCGCCGCGCCGGCTGGCCTCGGCGGCCGCGCTGCTGGCCGGCGGCGAGCACGACGCCACGCGCCCGCGCACGCTGCACGCGCCCGCACACCTCCTGCCCGACCTCGACAGACCGCTCTCCTGCGGCGATTTGCGCGCAAGGTCACACACAACTCATTAGTCATCATACTACTAGTGCCTTTAAAAAAATATGGACGCACAAAAAATACGCGACGGAGTCTAATTTTAACCTACTCTTGTAACAACAAAAGTGGGTCAATATTCGTTCAGTTCTTGTCGATGATGTAAAAGGTATATTAGATTCATAAACTCATAAATCATAATACTACTAGTACCAATTAAAAAATATAGACGCTTAAAGAATACGCGACGGAATCTAATTTTAACCTCTTTTGTAGGATGTTACTCATAATACTACTAGTACCTACCTACCTATAATAAAATATGGACACATAAAAAATACGGACGGAGTCTCGCTTACAACAAAAGTGGGTCAAAATTCGGCCAATTTTGTATGGAAAATCCTCACAAAATAATAAGACATCTGGTGTGCAGCTGTCAACAGAGCCTAGATTAAGTTACAAAAAAAATATATTAAAAAGGCGCGAGGTCCACCCCACTGTCACTGCGCTTCTCACTCTCTCTCTGATACCTATCGCAGTCTACTCCTGGACATAGGTTCCAACTATTCTACGCCAGTTATTCCGGTCCTCCGTTTTGCTTTTCTCATTCAGTCTCGACCACCGACCATCCGTAAGCTGTCGGTCAATCGCTCGGAGTAAAAAGACTTTTTACTCCGAGGTCTATCGTGCTGAGTTCGTACAATGCTACGTCGGTGGTGACGTCTCATAAGCTGATTATGATGATATTTTCTTTATAATGTCGAACATCTAGACGTTTGGGTAAATAAATAAAAATACCCTCAGTCACGCAGCAGAAAAAGACCATCGATCACGACTATGTCCCCTATATTAATTCATATTTCCATGATTGTTAAATTTTTATACCTACCTTAAATTTTTGCTCATTTACAGGGAGCGAACACGAGTAGAAATGGAAACAGTGCTGTGAGGCGCATATTGCGCCACCTTATTTCAATTCCTGAAGGCTGTTCTTACACCAAGTTATACAAGACGAAGTTAGTTATACCTAATGTTAAAATACGGACAGATAAAAGAGCGTTGTAATTATTAAATAAATTATTCCAATTATTAAAACAGAGAGCTGGACGTAGATAGCGAAGCGTTGTTGTGGGACGCGCGCGCAGCGCGGGCTGGGCGCCGGGCGCGCGTCCTCGTGTTGTCTACTACAATAAAATATATTTTTTGGACAATACTTGTGTGTTTTGTGCAGTCCGCCTAAACAAAAAAGTGGTAGTAAAGGAACAACCACTTTTTATGTTTTAGATAGGACTAACATTCCTAATTTTATTCCTCTTATGTAGGTACTAGTATGGAACTTCATAATCTCAATTTTCTTTGCAGGAACATAAAGAAAATAATTTAACCACTACCCAGTATTCGGTACCTGCCAGATGAACGGTCTTAGTAACACTTCAAATGTGCAATATCTTAATAGTACACCCTTGAGGACTAGGATAATCCAATTCGCCGTATCGGTGACCAACTTTGCTCACGGATGTTGACAACTTAGATACCGCCCCCTCGCCTTCATAAGCTGTTCAGAAAATTTCCATTTACACAACCGATACTTGAGCCGCACTCTTCGATCACAAAAATTAAAGATGCACAGTTCCATAGTAAATAAATAAATACAAATATAAATATCCACCGACATTCACACAGCGCCATCTATCCCCAAGTTAAGTCTGAAGCTTGTATTATAGGTACTAAACAACTAATAAACATACTTATCCATACTAATATTATAAATGTAAAAGTATCTCTGTCTGTCTGTTTGTTACGCTTTCACGCCTAAACGGCTGAACGGATTTTATTGAAACTTGGTATGTTGATAGAAGGTAACCTAGAATAGGTTTTAGGCTACTATTTGTCCCGTTTTCACCCCCCACTTCCCTAAAATGGGGGTTGGAAGTTTGTATGGAACATTCCGCAGTTTTTGTAGTACGACGCTGAAATTTGGTATGCGGACTATTTGTCATAAATGAAAAATATGTCACAATTTTTTTTTTCAAAAATCCACCCCCAAACCCTTCAAATAGTGGAGGAAGTATCATATCTGATTTTTCGCAGTTTAAGGTAGATTTTATTGAAACTTGGTATGTTGATAGAAGGTAACCTAAAATAGGTTTTAGGCTACTTTTTGTCCCGTGTTCACCCCCCACTTCCCTAAAATGGGGGTTGGAAGTTAGTATGGAACATTCCGCAAATTTTGTAGTACGACGCTGAAATTTGGTATGCGGACTATTTGTAAAGAACGAAAAAATATGACATTTTTTTTTCAAAAATCCACCCCCAAACCCTTCAAATAGGGGAGGAAGTATCATATCTGATTTTACGCAGTTTTTAAGGTAGAAAGCTAAAAATTGGTATGAGGGCTGTAAGTTACAAACAATAAATCTTTCATTTTTCTTTTTTCGGAAATCGGCCCCAAAAGCCCTAAAAGAGAGGGGAAGGGGGGTATATTATACCAGACATTTTTCAGTATTATATATATGTCACAAAAATGTAAACCTTTAGAGTTAGGGGGATATATATATGTATAATTCATAATTCCCCCCCCCCCCTTAAAAGGTTTAGTAGTCCATTTCCGTTAAAAACAATTTCATATATATATATATATATAATATATATATTAATTATATGAATTACTCGGATCATTACAAAAAGACGAATTTATTTGAAAAATTTAGAAATTAAGGATTCAACCAAAATACACTTCAAACTTAAAACTTACATAATTAGTAGACGTGCTATGTATGAATTCCGTTTGACGAGTACGGAAACGCATTGCTTGCTCGGTGTAAACTACTGGAAACGCCATCTATTGACACAATTTGGTGAGTAGTTTACATTGCAACTAATTTTACTTATGTGGCAAATATTAATAGATTTTCTAATATAATTTTCATTTTTAGAATTTGTAAGCATGAAATAATCAACAAGTAACGTTAATAAAATATTTTTTATTTACTTAGGCACTTACTACAGCTTTAATATGAGAAAATAGTGGTTCACCGTTTATGACGTATAAAAAAACTACACACCAGAAATCGTTCTAACTAAATTTCGTTGTTAGATTTTATGGTAATGTACATCATATATTTTTTTGGATTTTATCAACCCCATAGTTTAGAAATTAGAGAATTTTTTCATCTTTGGAAGTGTCTCTCGCGCACTCTATTTAATTCATATAAAAATGATATTAGAAACCCCGATATTATTTTTCAAGCTCTACACATTGATACCCCACACGTGTGGGTACGATTAAAAAAATTTTTGAGTTTCAGTTCAATGTATGGGGATCCCCGATATATTTTTTTTTCTGAGTTTCTTATCAAAACTTTATAGCGGTTCACAGGATACATATAAAGTTTGAATAGTGTGGTGCTCATAGTTTCAGACAGACATGACAAATCTATAAGGGTTCCGTTTTTTGTTGCAGTGTTAAAATTATTCTGTTCTGTTACCAGGAAAGTGGAGCTATGTTATCCCGACTTTAACGCGGGCGAAGCCGCGGGCAAAAGCTAGTATACTTATATTTTGTGAAAACATTCATATTATACATAGAAAACACTCAGACCATTACAAACAGACAATATGTTAATGGGGGAGACCTATGCCCAGCAGTGGACTGCGATAGGTTGAATAGATAGATAGAATATGTTCATGTACAAAAATATTTGTATAGCTCGGGGATCGAACCGAGAAACTTAAAAGCAATATTGGGAATAAAGAAGTGAAATCCCTCCAAAAACATTCTGTAAAAAACTAGCCAAGTCTCGATGGAGCTGCTTGATTATCTCTAAAAAGTAATGAAATCAAGACAAAGACGTGCCAAGTCCAAGGTTCTTACTGCGATTACTTTATTATTATGGTAAATGTTGTGTGACTTAGCCGTTGAACAATCTTTATACGTATGTAAACATACAATTGACTGGTTATTCAATCACCGTTTTACAAGTGGCAAAATTTTTATCATCACATAAACCATGATAATAAAGTAATCGCAGTAAGGAATTTGCTTGATTTCATTACTTTTTTGAGACAATCAAGCAGCTGAATCGAGACTTGGCTAGTTTTTTACAGAATGTTTTTGTGTGGGATATTTATTTATTTAAAAGTTCCTTCAGAGAGTCACGTGGTCAAAAGTTGTAGATAAAACAAAAAGCTCTTATTTGTAGCACAAATATTGTATTAATGTCGGCAGCCGAGGAACACAACAGTATACTATACGCCATGATACTATGAAAACAACTAAAATAAACCAATCTTGCCTTTTCTACATACAGAAGTTATCTTCGATATTAAAACCTTTTTGAAGAAACGACTGATCACGCTATTGTACCACATTTTCAAGTTGTCCTCCAGAGTGATCACGATCCGTCTCGCGCGTAGGTTTGACGACTTCCAGCTCTCCGAACAAGCCAGGTTCCTCAAAGGCTTCAGCGCCATAAATAGACCACATACATACGCTGCGGCAGGTTATACAGAAGACTGGAGAGTATAACCGACCATAATGCTTTACTTTTGTGGACTATTAGAAAGCCTTCGATTCGATCGAGACTTGGGCTGTGCTTCATTCCCTCAAACGGTGCCTGACTTGACTACTGCTATATCGAATTGTTGAGTTGTTTGTACGAGAGCGCTACTTTGTCAGGCCGAGTACATGAAGAGCTTATACAATTATTGGCACCAAGGAGTAAGACAGGGAGATGTAATATCTCTGAAACTGATCACAGCTGCGACAAAGTTGCAGCTTTGTCCAAATGTCAATCAATTAGAGGACTTATTATATAAATTAGTGAAATTATATAGGATCATAAAGCCTATAAATAAAAGTCAGCGAGGGCGGCATGAAAAAAATGATTTAATTTCAGATCAGAAATGATTTAATCCGTAAGAGAACTAAAGTTACCGACATAGCCCGCCGGATCGGCAAGTTGAAGTGGCAGTGGGCTGGTCACGTATGTCGCAGAACCGATGGCCGTTGGAGCAGACGAGTTCTGGAGTGGAGACCGCGTCTCGGCAAGCGTAGCGTAGGACGCCCTCCGGCCCGATGGACCGACGACTTGCGAAAGGTCGCTGGTGGAGGCTGGATGAGGAAAGCGGAGGACCGGGATATCTGGCGCGAAATGGGGGAGACCTATGTCCAGCAGTGGACTGCGATAGGTTGAATAGGTAGGTAGGTAGGGGGCGGCATTTCTCAATTTGGGCCCACCCAAAAAATAGTTCAAGATCCGGCGCTGCTTAGCCATAAATATCGCAGACACTGCACATACACGCTTTTCACACGGTACAGTACAAGTAAATTTAACGTATTAAAAGATGCATGTCGAAATCTGCAGCTCCATGCCGAAAACGCCAATGGATGGGCAAGGATACTTAATAGAGATGCCGGGACCGCCGATGGGCGGGCTGCATATTACAGTATGGCGGCATCTGGGTAATGTCGTTATTTTATGAAAAGGCAGTGAATTGGTCAAGGAACAGGTACCGCTCTGCATGGACAGTCGGAGCAACGAACGAGTACCAACGTTGCCAACCTATAAAACGGGAAGTGGCGAAAAAAATATAATATATTGAATAATAATTATAACGTTAGGGCGATGAGGAATATTGTTTTCTCAGCAACGTAACTTCCTCGGCGAAACACCAATTTAACCTTTTTTATAAATCAATTCTGAAGTGGTATCTTTATCTAAAAAATTAATATTAACTAAAATCAATGTTGCCAAGACGAACAAGTAAGATTTGCGCTGTACTAATCTGATATAGAGCCATCACCGCCACGAACGACAATAGCAAAACGGCGAAGCCATACATAGTTAGGTAAGATATGTAGAATTTATTGAAGTATGGGTCGGTAGAGTTGTGCCGTGTAGATTCAGATGCTTGGCTCTATCTGATATTTTTTTACAACGCAAAACTTGTGAAGTGGTCGTATTGGCAACAGTTTACATGAAATGTTTTAGGTGGGATTTCAGTTCTTTTTGTAAGTTACTAAGTAAGTAGTCTTTTCCGTGTTAATTTTTTAAATTAATTCATTTTATATTTATTATTCGAGCGTCGGTGGCTCAGTGGTGTGGACTGTCGCCTTCCTACCGGGAGGGCTGAGGTTCGAATCCCGACACGTACCAATGTATTTTCGAATTTCCAAAAATAGATGTACGTTATCCGACGCTCTTACGGTGAAGGAAAACATCGTGAGGAAACCTTCATGCACGCCTGCGAAGAGATTCGAAGGTTGTGTGTGAAGTCGTCCAATCCGCACTGGGCCCGCGTGGACGACAAAGGCCTAATCACCCTATATGGGTAGGCTCGTGCCCCTCGGTGGGGACGTTTAATGAGCTGATGATGATGATATTTATTCAAAATCCACAGCTCTTATTAGTGTGTAATTAACAAAAACAAAATTATAAACTTACAGCTAATAACGGATTTTACATTTGTAATCCAAAATAGAAAAAATACATCCTAAGGAGGATTAAAAGTAACAATAATATAATAAAATAAAGTACCTTTTAATAGGTTTTATAGTTGGTCTGTACAGTCCCGTAAAACTTCCATATCCTAATTCATAATATTGGTGAAAGTCTCATATAAACACTCACCCTCCATTTTTAGGGGATGGAGGGTGAAAGTTCAAGTTCATGAATTTTTTCATTGTTTGTATACTAAACTAAACTAAACTTAGATTAAATACCAAATTTCAGCTTTCTAGCACTTTAGGAAGTAGCCAAACATTTTTTATATTTAATAAGTCCAAAGTCCCACATCTTTACTGAACATTGTGGGAAAAGGAGGGTTTTCATCTCAGACTAAGGAACCAATAAGGTTCAGAGGTTTTCATACATATTATTATTTATGAAATAAAAAAACTGAAAAATACCTAATGATCCTAGGCAGTATTGTTTATGCTTTTAACCTATTCCGAATGGAGAATGAAATGGAACGATCCCTTGTCACTAATGTCACTAAACTGTCATTTCATGCTACTCACTCTGGCCAAAATTGCCAAATTCGAACCAAAATCTTGGTCAAAATTTACCTTTACAAGAGAAAATATTAACCGTACATATTTAATCAAAATCATGTTATGTTTGTGTGATACACATCATCAAAGTATTCTGAAATTGTGAAGGTTTATACTTAATATCTTTATTTCACTTAGTCATTATTTTCTCGTCATCATTTAAGTACACAGTCAAAGCAATAACAATATATAACTCCATAATTATAGGCGTTTTTTATTCCATGTTTATACATCAAGATAAATCAATAAACAATCCACAATGTCTAAGGATATTATAGTCCTTACACCAAATGGAAGGAGGCAGAAAATTCACTGCACTCCAGATACTATCATAATGCAGGTAAGTATGTTTTAGGATATAACATTTTTTTTTCAAAATATTTGTTAACAATATGCCTTAATACATTATGTGGTGTAGTTGAATTTATGGCTAAACTGTACTATGTGGGCCGTGGAGTTGGGTGTTGAAATTCTTATGGTTGAAGGACCTAACTCTAAGGTATAATTGTGTAAAATTTTAAGATGAGGAGATTTTTAAATAATTAAAAATCCATAAATTATAGGTTATTTTTTTGGGTCTGGCAATTGGGTTTGTCATGGCACTATTCTGTGTTGCATTTTACTTGTAATGTTTTCAACTGCATGAAATTACTATGATTTTAATGGTTTACAATAGTAATAACTATTTCATTTTAACAAAATAGTAACAGTTAAAAATATTTTGTATTTATTTTAAGGTTATCATATTATAATTTGATATAAATTAAATTCAAAATGTTTTGTATATTTAGTAACAAAACACACTTCGCTGCCATCTTGCCATGACACAAAGCAGGGGGACGGTAGGGGCGCAGCCCCCGGATAGGGGGAGCTCGGGGTGCGCAGTCCCCCGCCAAGGAAAAGAATACAATACAATACATAGAGTACATGCTCAGTAAGTTTAGGTTATTTTTTTTTTCCCGAGGGAGCGAGGGCTGACCGGTCCTCGCTCTGCTCCAAGAAAGGTATAGGCGCTGAAGTTAACAGTTGCTTAGGTTAGGTAAGACCTTAGAACCCACAAAATAGGTTGAATCACAGGCGATAAAATCTAATTCGAGGCACCCGACACGGATAGGAGAATTTCGAAAACTAGAGGTTTCCGCAGAAGCGGGATTGGTAGGGGGGTCCTTAACCCCCTCAAAAAAGAACCCTATATATGTACGGCCCATATAGTACAGTTTTACCATGAAAATAAACCCAAACTTATAACTTTTGTACACCTGTTTGACTTAAATTTAACCACTAAAACCTCGAAACATAAATACCCACGTGGGGTAACTTTAAGGGGGGTAGTGGTAAAAGGGGAGTTCCCCTTCCCCTCACCCTTCCAAACCATAAAACAGTGGCTTATATAGTACTGTTTCACTGTTCGGGTACTGACCTAACCTCAAATTTTATCTCAAAAAATAGAGGAGGAGTGGCACGGGGGCCTCTCCCACACTCCCTCCCCCATAAAACAGTACAGTTTTTACCGTTAATACATAACACTTTCACTCTTAAATAAGAATTGATATACCCTAATGCTTATTAAAGTACAATGTTACTAAAGCATGCCTAATATTCTATCATTACAAACTTAGAACTTTATGTGTAAAGGCGAGGATACACATGCCAGCATATCAGGAAAGTAGCCTGCAAGAATGTTCTGGCAACTGTCATAGCGCGACTACATTTGCAAGTAATACCGGCATGAAAGTTGTGTCCTTGCATGCCAGTTTCCATCATATACCCAGGACAGTTTGGTTGAGTCTACCTATTTTTGCCTTCTTGCGTGCCAAAAATGGAATAACAATTGAACAATTAAAGAAAATTGTGATGGTACTAGCAATTGAATGTGTAGCTAAATTAATGATGGACAAAAAGAAATAGGGTTTGGGTAAGACATCGAATTAGTAGAAGGGAAGAATAAGAAGTAGTAATCTGCTTAAAGAAATGCGTAAAGAAGATTTTGATATTTACAGGAATCATTTAAGAATACAAAATATAATCAACAAAATTTTGATCTTTGAAAAAGAAAACAAACAAAATGTGTGCATAAGGTCACAACAAGACAGCTACCGAAGCTGTCGCTTCTGTCCATACATGCCAGTTTGGTAGCCCCCGTGTCCCTTCCCATAATAAGCATGGAAGTAAATCAAATGTTGAGCTAGCTACTTGTGTGCCTGTAACCGGCATACCAGTTAGTGTATACACATGACAGTGACTGCCACCTGCAAGGAGCTGGTATGCTAGTGTGCAAGGCGTGGGCATGTGTATCCTAAGCATAAGGTTCATGCGGTGGCTATATACATAGTCAATTTCAATGTCTGTGCCATAACACTGAACAGAGTGTCTAATTCTAGTGGACTTACGGAGAGCTAGGGGTGCGGCAGGAGTTGCCCCGAGCACACTCCGCTGTGCCTACCGTTGCCTTCGCGTTGACATCCACTGCTGGCTGAGATGATTATTTTTTTATGTCAGCCGCTACGTTTATACTTTTATTATCCATTGAACCAGTTGTAATTGTTATTAGTAAATATGGGATGTTCTAGAGAAACGGGCCACTAAAACAGCTGAGAATCCACACTGAAATTTATATATGCCTGTGTGACTCATTACCTATACCGTCTCTAACCTTTTAGCTAGTAGTTCCTATGCTTCACAGCTTTACCTGGTACCCAATATAAACTGCGCCCGTTGCTATACTCTCTAAAGTAATATTTGATCTCCCTCACGGAGATCCTCGATGCTCTACTTGTTCTACAGCTTCTACTTGTTTGTCCTGAGCCTGCTTGACCACGGTTGAAACACGGTTCGGTCGCAATGTGTCTAATCGAGTTCTTAAAAACCTACCCTTTAAGTTCTTGGCTGGACTTTCGCCGTTTATTGCGTGCTCAGTGGTTCTGTACAATAATAGAAATATATCAAGTTCTGTCTCAATATCAGTTTCTCACGCACGGCTTTCTTAATACAGATTTGCATAGTTTCACGGCGGTGCCATTGGATGATGAGGGTGATAAGGTGCCGTGAAAAATCGCTCACTACTGGTTTTTTTAAAAAAGGACGTAAATAAACTACTATCAAATGGGAACGGTTATCTGGTACGACTGACTAGGAAGAAAAAACTGAGAGAAATGTAACCGCATTTTGAGTTTTTATCCATGAATCCATTAGGCCCTAAAAATCTAAGTGTATAGTGACGTGTCCAACAGTTAACCACCATCATTTCTAGCTATGATACAGCTAAGGTATTGGCTCTGATTGTATGTTGATCTGCAGTAGTCAATGGCTATTATTAAATGTTCAATAATAAAACAAATGACATTACGAAATTCAAATTTCTTTACTGGGTATTATTACAGATTTAATAACTTCTCTTCAACCTATTGCAGTCCACTGCTGGACATAGGTCTCCCCCATTTTGCGCCAGACTCACATAGCAATAATATACTATGTATTATATAATTATCTTCTCAAGATTAATAACACAAAACTTTCTCCTAGAAGTAATCACAATAACGAAAATTATGCTTATCATCAAAAAAGTGACTGTTGTTTTCTACTGAGAATCCAGCAAGAAACTCAGTAATGTTACTCTTTTCAAAAACTACAGTGTTAATAATTATATAAGCAAAGTGAGCAAATCTGAGTCAATGTTTTAGATTAATTTATCATTATGAGATGTAAAAATCTTGTAAACTTCGCAGTTAGGTGTTAATCGTACTTGGTCTTCTCCATTTTATTGGACCGTTAGATATTGAGCTGACGCTCCTGACATGCTCTTCTCATTCACACATTCCAGCTTTGATTAGCTGCTGTGCTACAGTAGGACATTATAGGTTAGGGATAATTGATAGACATCTTATTTTACAGGTATTGGAAGATGTATGTCAGAAACAGGGATTCGAAGCATTAAATTATGACTTAAAGCACCATAATAACATTTTAGACCTTACAACTTCTATTAGATTTTCAAATTTGCCTAATAAGGCTACCCTTGAAATGGTTGAAGCTGAAAGAAAGAGAGAAGAGTCAATTGTAACTATTGGATTGTTACTTGAAGATGGTAAATAATATTTTAAAAATACACCTTATACAACATTCCATAACTTAAGAGTCATTTTGAATAGATAAATGCAAAAAATATTATAAATACTATCCAAATATACAATTTTCATATCAAATGCATTATATTTTTATAAATGCATGATATAATATTTTTACTATGACCAGAGCTAAATATATTTTTAATAATCATAGAATCATTTTTTAATCTCAGGTGAGAGAAGAACTGCTGAATTTTCTCCAAACACTTCATTGTTTGACTTGGTAACAAATTTAGCACCAAATGAATTCAAGGCTTTGCAGCAACCAACCATACTATATATGCGGCATGAAGTGATTGGAGAATCTGCTATGAGAAATAAAACACTAAGGCAACTTGGTTTAATGGGTGGAAGAGCCATACTTAGACTTTTGAATAAAGCAGAAGAAGCGAAGTAAGTTGGTGAAGTCTAAATCATATTATATTCCATAACTTAAAATACCCAAGTCTATGTATTGTAAATTTCAAGTGATAAACAAATATAAATTAGTAATAATAATTTCTGTACATACAGGCAGGCAAATGTTTCAGCTGTTTACCGAGTGCCAATTTCAGAAAAACAGTCAACTTTGGCCAGTGATGATAATATAAACAATGACAGCAATCAAATACCAACTACTTCTGATAATTCGACTGCAGGGCCATCAAATGTGATCAATGGAAAATAACACATTGATCCTATTAATTTTTTAAAAAAGAAAAACTTAATAAGAAACCAAAGTTAATAGAAGAAAAACAGAGGCACCTACATTATTGGAGAGGAGAAAGAACCTGCAATTGTACTAGAAAATTCTCAGTTGCAATTAGAAAGAAAAAATTCAAATATTTCACTAAGTGGTCAAGACAAATTGGAAAGAAGATTAAATATAGAAGACGAAGTCACATTTGTAAGCTTAACATTTTTTATAATTCAAAACTTATCTAATTAGTTATGACCTGTATTGTAAATAATTAAAAGTTATTTATAGCTGGGAACACAAAAAGCAATAGCGTTTATGCAGCCTGATGAAGTTGAAGAAGAGCTAGATGATCTACCTGATGATTTTTATGATTTGACAATTGAAGAAGTCAGAAAACTATACCATGATTTACAGCAAAATCGTATAAAATTAGAAAATACTCCTCTTATTACTACAGCACAAAAACAAATCATTGAGAAACAGGTAATTTGTAACAAGATCATGTATTTTACATATGTCCAATTTTTTTTCATGCTGAATTGTTTTTCATACATGTTCCTCTGTTAGCTACTAGGAAAATGAAGAGCTCATATGATATGTAGTTTCGAATGCCGTTGTCGCGACGCACGCTGTTGCGGAAACAATATCAACTAACTTACGACTTGACTACCGATGACGACCGATGACGACGATGATGATTGACGACCGAAGTTCGAAACCGTGATATTTTTCTTACACTTGATATTTTTCTCGCAACAGTGTGCGCACGACAACGGCATTATTAACGACATATCAACCCCATATTTACTACCACCACATCGGAATGGAATAAATGTTTTAAAAACTAGTTTGAATGCATGCAATAGTGTATTAAATATCAAGGAGAGTTCTTTGAAAAGCAATAAAGGGTAATAATCTATTAAGATTGTCTTTAATAATTTTAAACGACACAACTAAAAATGCAGCCTTTGCCAAGACGAGCCAAGCGAAGCGCAGGGGGCGCTACCTTTTTTGAAGTATTTAGAACTCTCATAAAATTTCTTTCTGATGTACCAAATAATAAACTAATTAAACATACAAAGTCTCAATTTAATAGCTTTAATACTTTAGATTTTATTGATATCTAAAATACGCCGATTTCGTCACTGACACACTGATGATCATCTTAAAAATTTTTGGCTACTCTGAATGCTAGAAAGCTGAAATTTGGTATGTAATCTAAGTTAAGTAAACAGCCAACAAAAAAATCATAAACTTATGATTTTCGTTCCCCATGCAAAATGGGGGAGCGGGATTTCATATATAAGATATTCACTAATTTTATGAATTGGGACATGAAAGTTTATACGGGACTATAGACAGTGTCTAAAAACATTTTAAGAAGTACGTAAGAAAAAATAAACCCTAAAAAGGCTGTCTTGCAATTCGAAAAAGAACAAATCCCAGCAAAAACATTACATGTAAAATGTTGCCACGACAACCACATAAGGTTTGCGCTGTAAAAAGAGATCAGGTCTCATGTAGAGCCAAGCTTCTGAATCGACACAACCTTACCCTACCGACCCACTTCAACAAATTGTACATATCTGTAAATATGTATAGCCTTGCTGTTTCCTTACTTACTTTAGATCAGAAACTAAATAATAGCTAGTACCCTCATATCGAAACACAGAAGTGCAAAACACTCATAGATTACAGGACGATATCTTTCGTAACCGTAGTAGAGGTGGCATATTGCCGAAATACTTCTGGGATCTACTCATTATGAAATTCCAAAATGTTATATGATAATATTATTGTTTACAGACATCATATCAGAAATTGAGCACCTACAAGAATGTGGTAGTACGTGTGCAATTCCCTGATCGTATTATACTCCAAGGAGTGTTTGCACCAACTGACACCATATTGGATGTTATGAATTTTATTAAAAATCATCTACACAATCCTGACAAACCATTTCATATATGTAAGTAATCGAAAACTTCAAAGGATTTTATAAAGAAGTCCAGTAATTCATTTTATAATAGAAAATTAAGAAAATAACTAGATTAATAGATTACGAATATTTTTATTTACGCCGCAATTGAAGCGTCACATCAGTATTACCTTTTCAATCCACGCCAGCCAGGTCCACAAATGTACATATCACATTTTTACTCTTACTCTGCCGAAGTTAAATTATAATCTAAGGCTTATTTTCTCTGCTTATAGTTACAACACCAATACAGGAGACGCTCGATCCCAAAATGACGCTCGTTGAAGCTAGATTTGTCCCCTGTGTTCATATGCATTTTAAATGGATGGATACGGATGACGGTTCAGTATATTGAAAGAAGAAATTTACACTAAAAACAACAAGCGATGCTGCACGAATCTTAGCTTCTAAATACAGGTATACTCTTAGTATTGCTATTAAAACAATGGGGACCAGGACATCGGTAGGAGAACTTGATTAACCGAAAAAAGATAAGCAAGTTCATTGGCATTTTGTAGGGCCTATAGTGCGTACAAGGTCTATGGGACGGACAAGTTCTCGAGAGGGATCCTCGTCACGGGAAAAGAAAGTATAGGCCGAATACCTGATTAAGAAAGCGGGTACCAGATCAATGTCGACTACTAGGGATTGCTCCATGTGGAAATGATTAAGGGAAGCCTTCGTTTAGCTGTGGACATATTAGGATAAAATTATAACATTCGATCATTCTTTTACGAAAGCACATTGCAGACTAAAATGCAGTGTTGCCACCTGCGTTTTAGAAAAAGGGCTTTTTGAGAAGCTAAAAATGCTGAAAAACCTTGTCATGAAGCCTTTTTTTTTGGAGCGTCTAATGAAGGTCATCATGACCGATGAAATAGTAAAAAGTACCTACTTATTAGCATGTCGGAAACTTCATAATTTGGTAATATTTTCAAGACAGTGAAAAAGAGATAGATTGCTCTTTTCGGGCTAAATCGTAAAAAAATAGTTTGCCTATACTAAAAAGTGCTAGATCTAGCTACAAAAGGGCTTAGGTGGCAACATTGCTAAAATGTTCGCCCGGCGCGCCGTCTGTGATAACGCGGGTTGAAGTAATATACTTTTTAAATTCATCCTGATTTGTTTTATTGTATTGTTTGACTATTGTGCGTAAGCGTAGAGCATATTACACTTTACGCACATAAAATAGAGTGCCTTTTCAATATTGAAATAATTTTTTTTTTCATCATATGCATGAATGATTATACATACGGAGAATGCACCAGTGTTTTTTTTTTTATTTGTCTGTCTGTTTGTTGGTTCCAGGTAATCTCTGAAATGGCTGGACATATTTAGACGGGAGTTATTTGGCAGTTAGCTGATGTAATAAGGAAAACGTAGGCTACTATTAGTTAAGAAAAACTTTTCATTTTAAAAAAATAAACTAATGTTATACCACTATATACTAATGTTAGTGTGCTATAGTCGCCGCGCGGACTGTTCGTTTGACGTGACTTAACGAAGCTATATTAGGTAATGTTTTACTACGGGAGAATATCTTATAACGCGGTAATACCACGGGAAACAGCTAGTTGTAAATAATTATAGGTTCCTTCTTCTGTTTTATTTTTCCTCCTTCTTCTGATATCCGCAGAATACCAGTGACCGTGGCGCATACCCTGTTGTTACGGTTTTTTTTACTGAGTGGAGACCATTATAGTGTCTAATTGTATTAGTCTTAAGTCTATGATATTCTAAGCAAACATTCAATTGCCTACGCACTTAAACGGCGTGGCACAGTCGGCCCGAATACCAAGGATTCTTTTGTGCGCCGGACTTGTAAACATGTCGTGTGTAATGCATATAATTGCATTTTTTAATGAAAAGTCTGATTTTCTTCTTTAATAATCGGGACATTCCGATCGGGACACATCCTCATACCCCTAAAAATCGAAAAGTCCCGCGCAAATCGAGACACTAATAAAAGGTCAGAGTATTTTATTGTATAAAGCTGATGCCCTTGGTTACAGAGCTCCTAGTAGGCGAAAACTGGATGAAGGCGAATCGTCTAAAAAGCCCGCGAGTAACGCTTCTACGGCCAAAAGTAACAAAGTTCCAAGGTGGTTTAAGTGATCTATGTTATTGTGTATATAAATTTATATTCGTGCTATAGTAAGATTCACGAAAGATTACCACTGCGCAGAAGTCGTTTTGAGGTTGGTACCTTTCTAAGTGCGGTGCTGGCTCATGGCAGAAATTCTTGTATTTTGTTTCGCTTACTACATTTATAGATATTTCACAATCCTGTTGTTTTACTATCATTAAACTAATCTACATCTAGCCCATATTTGGTGGTCATCTTTCGTGAATCGTTCTATACCTATAGATTTAATAATCTTATGTATGTTTTGTTGTACCGTTGTATTAATAAAGGTTTCAAAAACTTAAGTTTAATTTTATAACTACTAGTTGGAATAACTAGTTTTAAGTAAGTTTTTAGAGCATGTTTTTATTTTTTTTAATATGTAGATCTGTTGGCTCACTAGTGTGAACTGTCACCCTCTCTGCCGGGGACTGAGGTTCAAATCCGCCACGTACCAATGTGTTTTCGAATTTTCTAAAATATATATGTACGTTATCCGGCGCTCTTACGGTAAAGGAAACATGGTGAGGAAATCTGCGCACACCTGCGAGGAGATTCAAAGGTTGTTGACGACTTCAGTCCACCCGCATGTAGCTCAGGCTGTCTGGACAAATCTTCAATTAGGATGAAATTTTTAGGTCGATAGAGAATTTTATGTGACGGACAATCACCTTATCTCAGAATTTGTGACGCAACAACCTTAGATAATCGATCGAGAACGTGTCCAGACAGCTTGAAATCGCGCTTTTCGCCAGTCTCTCATCTCGTGACGGAAGTGATTTTGATAACTTTTTGCATATCAACGTGCGTCACATAAATTTGTGAGTATGGAGCTAAAAGTTTGGTGTACGTACAGCGGTTTGGCAGAAAAATGCAAAAATCTGTGTCCAGCCAGCTTGATTTTACGTATAAAACTTCTGGCTGGCACCTCATGAATCTCAATAACAGGAGCGTTTCCGAATATGGTTCCTTTACTAAGATTTAGTGACGGAATTTGTGACGCTAAATAGTTAATTCACGGCGTTACATATAATGGTTTACGAGAAATCGATCAAAACTGAATGTGCGTAACTCCAATTCAAGTTGGCTGGACACATGTATCTCCGCTACCTGGTGATCTACGGCCTCGAAATACGCTCAAATTTTAAGTGACGGTGACAAAAATGATAACCTGAATTTGTGACGCAGAAACTTTCAGTAGTTTCAAAGATTTGATCATTTACAAACTCCATAC
The DNA here is from genome assembly GCA_019425675.1 of Leucinodes orbonalis. Lineage (NCBI taxonomy): Eukaryota > Metazoa > Arthropoda > Insecta > Lepidoptera > Crambidae > Leucinodes > Leucinodes orbonalis. The sequence continues at coordinate 35,413 of PQWD01000249.1, forward strand.
AAACTTACAATGGGTTACCAATTTAAGGTTTCATGTGGACTTAGTATATTATTAACAGTGTGTTTTCGTGATGGGCGAAATCTGTCTTATGATTAAACTATTCTCTTTGTAGCGGTAAGTATTGGTATTTTTCATGGTTTGTATGGTCGAGGAATCATCCGAACCGGTATCAGTGTATTTAATGTTCGAAGATATTTAACATGATTGTTGTAAATAAATCAAATTCGTTATATATACTTACATACGAGGTATGTAGTGTTTTAAACATTTGATATCCACCTTAAACATTTTAAAACATCTATTCGGTGATACTGAATATACGAGTATGTACTACACACATATTTTGAGCTTTGGGGGTGAATGTTGAACGAAAGAGAGTTTGTTATGATATTATAAAATGTATTGAAAGTTCATAAATGTTCTTATGTTAAGTTAATATTGGATGAAATGGAATGTTTATGAGTGCTCGCGTTTGTCCCGACGGCAAATGTACACTAAATTTGTAATAAAGAATTATATTAATGCGATGGCTGGGCCTAGTATGGCGCGTGCTACGTCACACAACCATTGCAAAATATAAAGGTGTTCGTTCCGAACACGAACATTTGTTAATAAAAGAGAATTTTATTATTATACCAAGCAATCACAATCCATTTGAGATTTAGTATTTTGTAAATTATTATTTTATTGATTTACATGATGACAAAAACATTTATTTCAAATTAGGCTTACAAAAAGCACTTACGACGTCAAAAATATACAAAATATAATAAAAACGATTAAAATACTAAACTAAAATATGAGTTTTGAATGCTTTGAAAAAAAGCGCTTCAGTGGTTTGGCCTGTTGAGAAAGAACACCAAGAAATTTAACAGTGTAGCCTTTTTTAAAAACATTTTCATTTTCCTTAATGTAAAATATATCATAAACACTGAATATAGCTGAAGCAGAAACATAGCTGAGCAGTTTAAGACCACGGATTTTTATCACATAAATATCCGTCAATAGTGTACCTTTTTTAGAAAGGTGGTTTTTTATTCTAGCTTTAAACATGTGTGTACTTACTTACGTGAGTAGTTTAAATATACTTATTTATAAATAGATTCCTAATAAACTCAACAAACATTATGAAACATTTTACAATTAAAAATAAAGATCATTTTTATCGTAATGAAAATTCTACACGTGTTATTGATTTATAAAAACACCCCTCGGTTGCTGCTGAAACAATAAACAATAAAACTTTATTAAAAGAAATTTGTTGAAATATTTATGTATTTTTATTTGCTAATATATTGTCATAACAGCCTATACCGGCCCACTCCAGAGTACGGCTTAAGGTGCCGTCCGAAATACGGAATCATCTTTCTTTTCGGATAATCAGGAGGTTAGCCTGCGGAAGGGTGATATTTCACCGCAGGCTTCAAACCCACGATCTTCGGTCTCGCAGCCGAACGCTTTGTGCCGATTAGACCCAGGAGGCAGATAAAATTGAAGAAATGACATCTAATATAAATATTAGCTGCCCAAAATTTCATCTTCTATGAACTAAATGGCACCCATACTTTGAAAACAGGAGTTTCAACTACAAATAGTATGTTTATTAAATAGAAAATTAATACCAATATTGATATACTAATTGCTTTAAAATAAAAAGTTATCTGGCATCATTTTTTACTATTCCATGGTAATATTTACAATAACATAAAGAAATATTTACCTGTACTCTTGGAACAAATTTCTAACGTAGGTATTCATGCGCTGCCGGAGACCGACGCGGGGACCAATTTCTAATCGGCTAATGTTGGTGATCGCATCTGTTGCTTACAGTTTGTCCTGCGACAACTGGTCAATTCCAATGCTCCAAAGTACTCTAATAATATCAACCTCGTTTTTGACAGTTAATCAAAATTTTCATGATGAATTTTATTCATTACATTCTTATAATTATACACTGCATAAAAAACCAAACAATATGCAAGTCCATACTATCGGCCAATAGGTCGAATAATAAGAAGTCCTTTATTTTGTTACATGATGGTCACCCTCGCAATATAATGGCGTTTTGTATAGAAAAAATTGAATGATCAATATTGAAACTACTGAAAGTTTCTGCGTCACAAATTCAGGTTATCATTTCGTCTCCGTTCACTAAAATTTGAGGGATCAGGTAGCGGAGATACATGTGTCCAGCAACTTGAATTCAGAGTTTCCGCACATTCAGTTTTTTGATCGATTTCCGTAAACATTATATGTAACGCCGTAATTAAACGTTATTAGCGTCACAAATTCCGTCACTAAATCTTAGTAAAGGAACCATATTCGAAAACGCTCCCGTTATTGAGATTCATGAGGTTGCCATGCCAGCCAGAAGTTTTATACGTAAAATCAAGCTGGCTGGACACAGATTTTTGCATTTTTCTGCCAAACGCTGTACGTACCACCAAACTTTTAGCTCCATGCTTGTCACAAATTTATGTGACGCACGTTGATATGCAAAATTTTTGCATATCATGAGATTGAGGGACTGGCGAAAAGCGCGATTTCAAGCTGTCTGGACACTTTCTCGATCGATTATCTAAGGTTCTGTTGCGTCACAAATTCTGAGATAAGGGTGATTGTCCGTCACATAAAATTCTCTATTGACCTACAAAATTGTATCCTCATTGGAAGATTTGTCCAGACAACCCGCACTGGGCCAGCTCGGACGACTAAGTCCTAATGACCCTATACGGGTAGGCTCGTGCCCCTCGTGCTCGTGTCTTTTGCTTATCCAAAATTGATATAGAAGTAATGGATATAATAAAAATATTTTATTCTTTTCAGTTCATTTTTGAAGGCGGTTCTTTTTTATATAAAAAATAATAATAAAGCGTCTTTTTTTTTTTTTTTTTTTTTTCTTCTTCATGACCTTGCACGGTTTGTGCATCCGGCCAAAGTCAAAGTTATATATTATTTATTTTTTAAGTAAAAACGAGGAAACGACAAGTAATAGGAAAAAGGTTACATAATACGGAATTTGGATAATAGAGTAAAGATCAGGAAAGTAACTTAAGATATAATTACTGCATTAAATATATAAATAGATACTAAGATAAATAACAAAGATATAATAAAAAAAGTGATATTGATAACATCATAGCATACAAAAATAATTAAATTTTTAAATTATTATCTACTATAAATTTGGATAAAACCGTATAAATATGAATATCATTTGTATAAAGAAGTGATTTTATGCAAGTGGGAAAAGGAATCTTAAGGGAGGTTAGATCGAGTAGGAAAGAGGAATGATTATAAAGAGGACATGAGAAAATATATGGTTTACGCTCCCTGTATCCGTCCCACATTCACAAATATTACTACTAATAATATGGAGTTTGGCGAGGTGGTCTGGGGTACAAACATGACCAATTCTTAACCTTATTAAGATAGAAGATACGCGCTTACCGAATTTAATTTTATAAAACCAAGGTTTGATGGGGATTGACTCTTGAATGGTTGCAAATATCTACCTTTTATTTACTACTAGATTCCCATAGTAGTTTCCAAGAGTCATAAAGATATATTTTAGGAAGCGTTGCTAGGTCTTGGTGGTAAATTTTATAAGGAAACATGTCTCCACAAAACACTGCATCATTAGCAAGACGGTCAGCTTTCATGTTGCCTTTGATTCCTACATGACTAGGGATCCATGCAAATTCTACAATCAGTCCTTTCAAAACACACTGAAGAAGAATGCTTCTTAGTTCAAAGGTAACGGGCAATTTGTTATTAGACATAAAAGGGTACTTTTCTAATGTCTGTAAGGCGCTCATAGAATCTGAAAGTACTACACATCTTTTTAAATTCATAAGAGGACATATTCCACAGCTTTAAGCAGACCCATACATTCTCCAGTGAAAACTGTTGATTCTGGTGGAAGTTTAACTTTTTGGACTATATTGTACTGATGGTGGTAAACACCAACTCCGACGCAACCTGTTTCAGGGCTTTTAGAGGCATCAGTATATATATGGTGATGGTTGGAAAACCTTTCATGGGTAATTATATTAAATTGATTACTAACCGACGGATCATCTTTAGTTACAAGATTGTAATGGATATGAGGTGCTAAAATAAGGGAATCATAATCAACAGTAAATATCGGAAGCATGTTTGAACGATGGAGCGGGGATTGGATTGATAAAAATTTATTGTAGCTATTTAGTAAGCATGGTAATTGTTTATGAGACCAATAATTTGATGATTTCACGCAGTCTAAAAGGCGTTGGAGTTTTTCTGCAAGTTGGTGATTAGAAGTTTGAAGTGTTCGAAAAAGAAATTTATCAGATAAGAACTGTCGTCGCAAATGTAGGGGTGGGTCCGAACATTCTATTTGTAGAGCATTAATTGGACTACTTCTCATTGCACCTGTAATTATGCGTAAGGCCTTTGCTTGAATTATATCTAACTTTTTTAAAGCGGATTTGTTTCCAGGTTCTAATACAAATGTGCCATAATCTAATACACTCCTGATTAAAGCATTATAAATAAGTTTTAGTGTATATGGATGAGCACCCCACCAGACGCCTGTAAGGCATCTTAACATATTTAATAAATTCTCACATTTAGTAACTATATAATTACAATGATCCATGCCAGACATTTTACAATCTAGGATGACACCTAAAAATTTTATGGTAGTCTTGACTGGTATTATAATGTCATCATATAAGATTTGAATAGGAGGAGGTGTTCTTTGTCTCGTAAAAACTATTGCACTACTTTTGATGTGGAAAGTTCTAAACCATTTTGATCCATCCAGTGTTTTAATCCAATTAATGCCGAAGAAAGAACATTACAAGCATAATTTAACGATTTGTCAGAAATATATAACAAAAGGTCATCTGCATATTGAAGGATTTCTACTTGTCCATTTAAGCTATTCTCTAAATCAAATGTATAGATGTTATACAATAAAGGGCTCAAAACAGATCCCTGAGGCAATCCTCTCCATATTACGCGAGAATTTGAATACCCTTCTAGACATAAATTAATTTTACGTTGACATAATATTTTTATATTATATTACACATGTTTATAGGAACCCTAAGTGCTTCTAATTTTTTATATAGGAGGACAGATAATAGAACATTGTCATAAGCGGATTTAATGTCAAGGCAAACAGCTATTAATGATTCATTATTAGTAAAAGCTACACGAATATCAGTAGTTAGAATGCTAATACTATCCATAGTACTTTTACCCTTTCTGAATCCAAACTGAGAGTTAGATAAAAATTGGCTATTTTCTGTATACCACTCTAAACGATTTTTCACCAAATGTTCTATTAATTTTAATAACACGCTTGTTAAAACGATCGGTCTGTAACTATCACAATCTGATGGATTTTTATGTGGCTTTAGAATTGGCAACACCATTTGACATTTCCATTCATCTGGCATTTCACCTGTCAACATTATTTTGTTTACTAACCCCAGATAATAATTTAATGAAATATCACACAGATTACTTAAAAAAGAATATGGAATGCCATCTTTACCGGGTGATGAGTCCTTAACGTTACTTAATATACCTTTTAGTTCTACCAATGAAAAGGGTGAATCTAGGTTCGAAATAGATGACGACGTAGATTTACAAATAATAGGTGGAATTGTTTGATATGATGGGCTAGCTTCAGGGACCCATGGGGGAGCCAATTTATCAAGGAAGTTATCAACTAAGTTATCCGGAATGGTTGCGAAGTTTGAACCACAAAAAGCAGATTTAAATCTTCTTATATTACGCCAGACTATATTGGACGCTGTGTCGGGTGATACAGACTCACAGAATTGTCTCCAACTTTCAAATTTTTTCTGTTTAAATAGCTTTCGCGTTTCCTTCGCTATCACATTAAATTTATCAAATTATCGACTGTCATGTTACGTTTATAATTTCTTTCTGCTGTTTTTCTTTTCTTAATAGCAGAACTACACTCTGCATCCCACCAAGGGGTGATGGAAGAGTAGCAGATGTTTTCTTAGGGAATACGTCATTTGCTGCACTTATTAAAACCTGTGCAAAGGAATCTGCACATATATCCACACACTCATTTTCAATTTTAGGTAATGATGATAATTTATCTTGAACACAAGCCTTAAACTTTTCCCAATCATTGCTATTACTATTCGGTAATTTGTGCTTAAGTTGTGATTTATGTCTAGTTAGTTTAGGAAAAGCTCGCGCTGCGAAAGTTAATAAAATTACAAAATGATCACTGCCATAGGAAGAGGAAGTGGTGGACCAGGACAGCAAATTAGCAAGATTTGGAGTACAGATGGATAAATCAATAGCACTTCTACCCTGGTCAGGAGCTGTGTGACGTGTAGGAAGCCCAGTATTTAATACACACAAATTATTTTGATCCAGTATATCAATTAAATCTTCACCATAATTGTTTGTATTGGAACTACCCCATGATTGATGGTGACAGTTAAAGTCGCCCATTACTAAAAAAGGTTTAGGGAGTGAAGAAAATATTTTATTTATATCGGACAAAAGAAGGGCAGATGGTTTAGGGACATAAATTGAAACTATGCAAATATTTGAAACCATTGCTGCAACAACTGAAATTTCTTCATTATGAGCAGGAATATTTACTTGCTTAAAGGGTATTGAGTCTCTGATGAGTATGGCTACTCCTCCATAACCATCAGGTCTATCCTCTCTTAAAATATGATAACCACTAATTTTAAAATATTTGTTTGGTTTGAGCCAAGTCTCTGCTAGTGCAAAGACTATAGGATTGAACTTATCTAGTAAATAAATTAAGTCATGTTTTTTATTTATTATGCTTCTACAATTCCACTGCATTATTTTCCTTAGATCCATTTTGGAAGAAAGAAAGAATTTTTTCAAGTAAAATGGCAACGTTGGACGGTGAGAATGTTGATGAATTTGACAGGAGTTTTAATATTTCTACCATTATTTCTGCTACAGTTGATTGTTGTGTAGTAGATGGGTTTTTACTAAAGCCACAACCATTAGGGGGGGTGGTATGAAAGATTCACTAATTATAGAGTTGTGTTCACCTGTATTATAGCCTTTATTTGGTTGAGGAGGGGTCCGCGGTTTTAGGAAAACAGTTTTTTTATATGAAGTGGAAATATTCATAGTATCATTTGTTTGATGTTTTTTAGGCAATGGACTAGAAGGTTTGGAAGAAAGTACATCAGCAAAGGAGCGGGAAACTGGGCCATGTAATTTTGATGCTTCTGCATATGAAGTGCAATTATTGGCCATATATGTTTTTATTTGCTTCTGCCTTTCAAATTCTGGACATGACCTACTTGTAGCAAAGTGCCTACCAGAGCAAGACAAACATGAAGCACAGTCCTCTTGTATGTTACATGATTCACCTGTGTGAGCATCACCACATCTGTAGCACCTGGGTTTGGAACGACACTGTACTTTAGTGTGCCCAAAACGGCAGCAATTATAACACTGTATAGTTGGGAAAATATATAGTTCTACAGGTAAAGCGTTATAGCAGATAAATATACGTGATGGCAGAACTTGTCCATCAAATGTAATTACAACTGTCTGTGATGGTTTCCAAACCAAGTTACCATCTGTAAATGACTTGTAATTTAATCGCCTAACTTTCAAAATCCTACCAACGCCTATTGGTACTGAAATATTTTCAATGACCTCCTCCGGAGACCATTCTTCTGGTACGCCGCGTACCAGACCCATCCGAGTTATATTGAATGTAGGAATAAACGCTCTGAGGTTTTGCTTCTCAAGACTACCATGACTTAAAAAGGCATTTGCATCATTGTGTTTCGAAAAGGAAATAGAAATTTTATTACGTCCAATTAATTTTACACTACCATTAATAATATTTTGGAATTCATATTTCTTTAAAAATTTACCAAAAGTAACCGGGTGTAATTTAACATTATCATTAGGAGACGCATTGCACTTTTGAACATGCAGTACAAATGGGGCATTATCTGAAGCACTATATAAATTTCTGCCAACAGAAGTGGGAGCGGAGACAGGTAAGGTATTACTAATTTTATTAGAATTGCCATTTTTGGATTCATTAGCAACATCTAGGGTCAAAGAACCTTCAGAACAAATACAGTCTGAAGGTTTGGGATCTGAGCCATGGTGCTTTCGTCGACGCTTGTTGCAGTGTTTGCACACTTGCATGCGACTGCGCTTTAATCTTTTTGCTGATATGGACGCATCAGTATCCATACCAGATTCATTCGAAATTGTCACAAAGTGACCAACAGCGGGAACGAAGCCCCCTGGATCAGGGGGCTCGTCATCCCCATACATATTTACAAAATGTACAAAAAACTTACCAAATAAACTGGAACTATCTACAACTTATACTAAAACAATACTTAAGATAAATAAGACTAAAATAACTACTACTTTACTGATCCAAATATTTTGAAATAAAATAATTTTAAAGAAACCAAAAATACGCGCCCGCCAAGTTGAACGTTTCCCGCGCTTTCAAGCGTCTTTCTGTTCTGTCAAAGAATATTAGTTTTATTTTTTTTATTTTTATTTTATACTTTTTTTGTGATAGGTTTTGAATTCACTTAGTTCAATTACTGATAGTGTTTAGGGATAAGTTTTTTGTCCGTTAAATTTTATTTAAGTACCTATAGATTTTATTTTCCATTGACAAGTTTTGTAACGTAAGACTTAGTCATAGATACTTGTTACTATATGCTAGTATATGTATCCTGTGAACTGCTATAAAGGTTTGATAAGAAACTCAGAAAAGAAATATATATCATGGGTTCCCCATACATTGAACTGAAACTCAAAAATTTTTTAATCGTACCCCACGTGTGGGGTACAATGTGTAGAGCTTGAAAATAATATGAGGTTTCTAATATCATTTTTTATGAATTGAATAGAGTGCGCGAGAGACACTTCCAAAGATGAAAAAATGTGTCCCCCCTAATTTCTAACTATGGGGTTGATAAATCCAAAAAAATATATGATGTACATTACCATAAAATCTAACAACGAAATTTACTTTGAACGATTTCTGGTGTGTAGTTTTTTTATACGTCATAAACGGTGAACCACTATTTTCTCATATTAAAGCTGTAGTAAGTGCCTAAGTAAATAAAAAATATTTTTTTAACGTTACTTGTTGCTGATTTCATGCTTACAAATTCTAAAATGTAAATTATTTAGAAAATCTATTATAACTGCCATATAAGTAAAATTAGTTGCAATGTAAACTTCTCACCAACTTGTGTCAATAGATGGCGTTGGCAGTAGTTTACACCGCGCAAGCAATGCGTTTCCAGAATTCATATAGTCAAATGTAATCCATTTGTAATTTTACTTGATACGGTTACTAATTACATAAAATTAATGTTTCTTGCAGTGTATTTTAATGGAATCCTTAATTTTCATATGCTTACTTTGTCTTTATGTTATGATCCGAGTAATAAGAGATTATTTTATTACACGTATGAACGTCGGTAATTGTTTTGTTTTTGTAATTTATTCTTTGGATTCCGTATCCAAATGGCAAAAACAGAACCATCGTATATTTGTAAAGTCTACTTATCCGTCCGTATGTCACACTACTCACGCTTTTATCTCCGAAACTATTCGTACAATACTATTCAAACTTAGTAAGTATAATTATGTGTTCTGTGAACCACTAAGATTTCGACATGAACATTGAAGAAAAATTAATATATTTTAAGGTTCCCCATACATGGAACTGCAACTCGAAATTTTTTATGCATCATACCCACACGTATCAATGTGTAGGTCTTGAAAAATGATGATGATGATTTATTTTATGTTACTTGCTGCTGCGGAACCCTCCACGGCCGAGTCCGACTCGATTGCGAAAACTTAAATATGCAAGATTTATTATTCGTGGCAAATAGTCCTCATACTTAATTTTAGCTTTCTACCTTGTAAACTGTGATAACCCCCTAACTCTAAAGGTTTACATTTTTGTGACATATATATATAATACTGAAAAAAGTCTGGTATAATAACCCACCTTTCCCCTCTCTTTTAGGGCTTTTGGGGCCGATTTCCGAAAAAAAAAAAATGAATGATTTATTGTTTGTGACTTACACCCCTTATACCATTTTTTAGCTTTCTACCTTAAAAACTGCGGAAAATCAAATATGATACTTCCCCTATTTGATGGGCTTGGGGGTGGATATTTGAAAAAAAAAATTATGACATATTGTTTCGTTTCTGACAAATAGTCCGCATACCAAATTTCAGCATCGTACTATAAAATTGCGGAATGTTCCACACTAACTTCCAACCCCCATTTAAGGAAAGTGGGGGACTAAAACGGGACAAAAGTAGCCTATGACCTATTCTAGGTTACCTTCTATCAACATACCAAGTTTCAATAAGATCCGTTCAGCCGTTTAGGCGTGAAAGCGTAACAAACAGACAGACAGATATACTTTCACATTTATAATATTAGTATGGATAATAAAATATAAGCACTAAAACCTCCTCCTTAATGTAACAAATCCTTTTATGAAAAACGCATCGAAATTGCTTGAGACAAACATACATACATACTAACAGGTCAAAATGAGAACCTCCTTTTTTGAAGTCGGTTAAAAAAGAACAGGTGCATAGGTATTTACAAAGTTTATTCATTTTCATATAAGTAAGTACAATAATTCTGTTTCATTTGAAGAAAAATAATCATACAAAATTATACCTAATTCAATATTAACATAATTATTATCACCAAAAATGAACAATAAAACAGGTAAAATAGGCTTTTTACATTAGTGCAAAACCTTAATAGAAAAATATGTAAATTCCTATTTCAAATCACACTTCATCATCATCAGCTCATTAAACGTCCCCACCGAGGGGCACGAGCCTACCCGTATAGGGTGATTAGGCCTTAGTAGTCCACGCGGACCCAGTGCGGATTGGACGACTTCACACACAACCTTCGAATCTCTTCGCAGGCGTGAATAAAGGTTTCCTCACGATGTTTTTCCTTACCGTAAGAGCGTCAGAAAACGTATGTACGTTTTCCGACGAAAACACATTGGTACGAAATACCACACTTATTACCACGCATTGCAAACATTTCATTCTGGGTGTTTAGAAAAATCTGTTGGGTTTTTACACATTGCGTATTTATGATTGTCGTTTTATAATACCGACATAGTTTATTAAAATTTTATAAAAGATGGCAAAGTTCCTAATTTACATCTTGTGGGTTTCAGCGACTCGATTGATTCACTAACATCAGCCTCAGCTAATCTTACTTCTTTGTAATATCTATTATCAGTGTAATGGATAGATTTTTTGTCATTGTTATCTTTCACTTTATTTTTAAGTGCCGACCCTTGAATAATTCTACTTTTACATACTTGCTTTGTTTTGATTGTTTTTGTCGATCGCTTTGTCGATGATTTATTAGATTTTTTTATGTCATGACCAACATGACGATTAGGACATCTATCGCCATTCTCGCAATATCCTTTTAGGAATTCAGGGCAGACTTTGGTATCATTACTCAATTTCACGTGCAAATAAGGACAGCTTTCTCGTGTACACATACCCTTTAAATAAAAATGGCAAGTTGGCATCTTTTTCGACGTAATGTCATGAGAAAGTAGACATTCATTATCATGGCAAATGCCCTTTATAAATTTTCTGCATATAGAGACATGTTTTTGGTCATGCAGGAAATCACATGTTCCATTAATGCGTCTTAAACATTTGCCATATTTTTTAAACAAAGGGCATGGTATGTTATTTTTCTTTAATTTTTTCTTTGTAATTTTTACCTTTACATTGCTTGATACTTTCCTATAAGTATCATTAAAACTTAATGTCTTCCTTCGCAAAGTCTTAATCCCCATATTTATTTTACCTGTAGTATTTTGTTTCACTAAATTTAAATGGTATTGATTTTGTGTAGAAGATACATAATTGGTATTTATAATGTTAGGTACTTGAGTTTTGTTCAAAGAATAATCTTGCCCACTTGCAGAGGTACTTACAGTAGGATGTAATGTATTTTTTAAATTTCTTGCAATCTCTAATTCTTTTTTATAACTACTTAAAGCTACCGACTTATATTTATTAATTTTTACAGTATTTATTACTTTAACACTCTCTTGGTTCTTTTTATTATGCTGTATGGGGTTTCTCACCAAAGAATAACGTGACTTAGAAGTAGTGGTTTCCAATGGAAGAATTGTTTCTCTCTTCATTGGTAAAGAATTATTTCCGATTCCAACATTGACTTGTTGGAAAGGATAAGTCTGTGGCATTGTTTTTGTATTCACAAATTGCGGATTTACATAGATTCTATTTTTATTTTGTAACACCTGCTGTGAAAACTTTGGATTGACATGCATTTTTGCACTGGGTATTCCTGATGGGTTTTTTAATGTATCATTGAAATTAGGGTTAATGTATACTTTATGATTCATGATTTAGTCACTGAAAAAGTAACCTATGATAGACTAAACTGAAAGTATTTGTTCCCAATTTTACAACTCACTTCAGACACATGAACTGGTTTTGAACAGTTTCTTATACTTTCACTGAAAATATTATTCAATGTTTCATAAAAATCTTGAAGTTCCTTCTTCTTATTTCCGTTGAACCATAATACACTCATATGAAAAGAGGGCTCCTGGAAAATAAATAAACATAATGTTCATTTTTTGATAAAAAAATATTGACCATTTCGAATTTCTGGAACAGAGCAGACAGTCCAACAGATTGCTAACTTTTAAATATATTATACCAATGATCTAAAAGAATTTATTAATTTTACAGCATACAAATATTACGCAGTAACTTATTAATATTCAGAGATTAATTTCAATCCTTCAATTACAATTGTTTCTAAGAATTACCTTGTAAAAAGGTGGTAACCGGAACTCTTTAAGTACAGTATCAACCTTCTCAGTTATTTTTAATAATTTCTTTTTAGTTAAAGAATCAACTTCCAGAGAAATGAATGTTCTAGTATTGTCCTCATTACAGTAAATATTTACAGATGAAAACTCCAAGTTCAAACTGTAATAAAACATCAATCAATAGAAGAAAAATAAAAAAAATATATTAAAATCACTAAATCTTCATTATTAATGAAAACAGTAAACATCCCATACCATGATATATCATCAATCACTTCTTTTAGTGAATTAGTAAAAGTAGCAATCATATGAAACTGCAAAACAAAAGTTTTCGATAGGCTGATGTGGAAATCATCACACTTGAAAACAGAACCCTCATAACATAGCAAAACTGTAGAGATTCTTTCAAGCAAATTATTTAAACATTCATTTAGAGAACCTGAAAGTGAATAATTAAAATTATTAATTTGTCAAGACATCAGGAAGGACTTCAGAAACATTGTGTTGTTATTATTTCTGGCATTGGGGGCGGAGTGTGACAGGGAGCAACCTGCCAAAAAAATGGAAGAAGAACCCTTCCCCTTCCCCCCTAGAGGTAAAAAATAAAGTTAGAATAATAACAGTAGTTTTTATAAAAAAACATTGCTTCTGTCACACTTGCTTTGCTCACTCAGCTTGTGTGTATTTGGTCACAGTTCTAACCTAATCAAACCTAGTGATACCTATACTCTGTAGTGTTATTAAGGCGGGGGGCTTCACCCACCAAGCCCCCTACCTAAAACTTCTCCCTACTGCTTATGCTAGCAGTACTAAGTTCTTATTATTTGATTCTAATTTCTGACGTAACTGTGTATATTCTACTTAAATTAATATATTAGCACAAAATGAGGGTTGACATTTTGATCATGGGAAATAAAAAAAATAAAACCCCAAATCCCGTTTTTCGTAAACTATAAGAATGTTTTTTTAAAAGCATTAGTTTTCACAGAATTAAACTAAACTGGATTATATGTTATTATCAAGATATTTTACCAGAAAAACAAAAGATGAGCCCAAATGTCATAATAATATATGACTCTACGTTAAAGTTAGGGTTATTAATTATTACA
>PQWD01000250.1:0-23549 GCA_019425675.1 Leucinodes orbonalis
TTAAACAAAGGTACTCAGCATTCAACTATTAGACAAGTAATTTACTTACAAAGTATAGTAGTACTTGTATAATAATGGAATGCTTGTAGCCATACAGTGCTATATGTATATAGTGGGTATATAGTATGTTTTACCTGTTCAGTAACTAACTTGGTTTATGTTTTTTTATGTTATAAGTGTACAGGACGGTCTGGACGCTCACCTGATGGTAAGTGATGCGCCAGACCATGACAGAGCGGCATTAAAGGAGACCACGACTGACAGACAGTTATTATCCCCCATCAATGACGCAGCGCCCGACACCCGAGACAACAGATGTTAGGTCTCTTATACCAATAATTTCACTAGCTACAGTGTACTCATCCCGAAACAGAGGTGCAAAACACTTCTATATGACGATATCTGGCACTGCGGTGGCGCGTACCTGGATGACTCAGTACACAGCCTGCCACATAGTATAATATCTACAGTAGTAACAGTAACAATTTCAGTTCACACCCGAGAAGGTAATACGCGTTGAGAATTAGCGACTTTGCATAGTGAGTCATGAGGTAAATAAATGTTTATGCAGCTATCACGCGTCGCTATGTAATACCTATATTTAACTTGACGATCGTTTTAACAGTAACTTTGAGAGATAAGACGTCTTAAAAACTAAAATCTATATTGTTTAGTTTGTGGCGAGAACGACGATTTCATATTACTATAACTTATTATATTTTTCTGCATTTCAGACGTGGACTACATGTCCAGCGGAACTAGAGAATCTAGTTTTAATGGAAGTGCTGGACATATCTTCCTTTTTTGCTTGACTGACACTCGGAGATATTATTAGCTTAGCATTGGAATGTATTCAGGTAGTATGACATATTTCTTATTATAGATAAAACGTATTGTGTACTTTATTCAGAGTTCTACACCTGTATTACATTAGCATAATAATACATAAGAAATAATTAGGCAGAGGTTACTAAAAGTATCTAAAACATTTAATTATGTATCTTTCTTTTTATTTTTATTTAAGTATTCATTGTTAAAAAATATTCCTGTTAAATTTATACTGAATTCAACATAAGTTCCGGTTTTATTAACGTTATTTATTTATAAAAATAAAAACTAAAACTTTCCATACATAAATAATTATCACCCGTGAGAATGGACGACACGATTTTAAGCGTAGGCGCCATCATGAAATCACCGAAAGTATTATTACGTACAATAATACACTAACTTACCATTATTTATTATTCTTTATAATGCAAATACCAAACAAGTACAAAAATGTAAGTATAGAAGATTTAAAACCGTTACCGAATTTGTCCACTGTTACGTTTAATAAACCTTGGCAGTGCTGTATAAACGAAAACTAAACTGTTAACATTACGTGTATTGAACCTTCGTAGGATATATGCACTTGTGTAGATACGTACTAGGAGAACAAAGATAACGACGTCCTTCAACTACAACAAAGGAAAGTGTATGAACAAATGTGTGTGTGAGAGAAAAACTGATTGCGACACGCGACTAGCACGAGCCGTTTGCACGGTAGGGTTAACACTTATAAGGTTAAACATTTACTTAGTACTTAAACGTTTTAAGTCATTGTGCAAAATCAGGATAAGCAGTCAGGCGTAGAAGGGGTAGGATCATTGTTATAACAAGCGAATTCGTTGTATAATAACGTTTTATATATTAACCGATTTTGTGTGAGAATTTCATAAAAATTTTCAGACATACTACAGCGCCATCTTACCCCAACCTAAGCGATTGACTATGGTAAATTCTTCAAATTCAACAGCCCGGGACAGTTTACTGCACAAAAATACAATAATAATAATAATAATTTTGGTTTCAAATGACGAATAACAAAATTAAATGTTTTATAAAGTATACTTTGATCTGTGTTGTATTGATTGATTTTGTTTTAATTTAAGCCTACAACTATTAACGAATGATTGCGAGCTGATATTGCGTTTTGCATGATAGGCCTCGACTTGTAAAAAGAAATAATGCAAATATATTTTCCTTACACTTTTGGTTATCTTACGCATGAGTACTCAATGCACGAATATGTATCACGAGATCTTCGTGCACACCATTCCACTTTCAATACCACTATTGAAGCAAATAAATTACTTTAAAACATAATTTGAACTTTTAAATTTACAATAATCCTTTCGAGATAGGGGGAAATAATGACTAGATCAAAGCGCAGCTTTCCAACGGTGGAAGATTTTTTCAAATTGTTCCAATAGTCTTGGGGTCTATTCAATTCAATAAATCAAGTCATCATCATCATCATCAGCTCATTAGACGTCCCCACCGAGGGGCACGAGCCGAGTATAGGGTGATTAGGCCTTAGTCGTCCACGCGGGCCCATTGCGGATTGGACGACTTCACACACAACCTTCGAATCTTTCGCAGGCGTGCATGAAGGTTTCCTCACGATGTTTTCCTTCACCGTAAGAGCGTCGGATAACGTACATATATTTTCGAAAATTCGAAAACACATTGGTACGTGTCGGGATTTGAACCTCAGCCCTCCTGGTAGGTAGGCGACAGTCCACACCATTGAGCTACCGACGCTCAATGGTGTGGACCAAAATCAAGTAAATCTAATCAATCTCTTCTTTATACAAAATAAGGATTCGAGAACCTGTTCGTCGGGGACTATGTACTATGGCAGAATTGATTTGGTTATTATTTTGGCAAGTCGAACTAGACCTTTCATTTGATTGACACATGAGTTTAGCATAGGTCTTTAAAGTTGTAAAGCTCTTTCTTATTTATATTTGGGTTTAAAGAGGATACAAAATTAATAAAAAAGGATATTATTTTCGATATGCTTTCTGGGTATGCGAGGTAAAGAGCCACTGTAAATTCTTATTAAGTTTACAAAAAAAGAAACAATGGTATTTATAATGTTTGTACAATTCGACATATAGCCGATCAGCCGATATGAACAAACATTTGCCAATTTCATATCTTTATTTAAATTTGAAGACAATGAAGTTAATACATTATTTGATTAACTAAACCATTTGAAACACGTAAAATGTAGTTTTGTTTCGACGGGCGAGTGATGATACCGAAATCCTTTTCATATTTCCTATTCTCCTTTGAAGGTTTGCAACGCACTAGTTGCTTCAGAAGCACGGCTTTTTAATGAGGATGAGGCTCCCAAGGCGATAAGAGTATTACTTATATATACTATTAGAAAAAAGTCTGCTAGTTTACCCAACTATAACATTAAAAAAACAGTGTCGTATTCAATAGGCCTTAGCAGTTTACTGCTGTACTTTGGTTCTTCTCCACACTACTGAAGATCCATTATCTCCGGCCTTAGCAGGCGTGTTCTACTATCTCCAATCTATAGTAAGTTCGGTTTAATGCCAGCTGAAAGTCCTCTGAGTTTTTTATCAAAACACCATCCTAAATGTATTATTAACTTACACATTTTCACAATTTACACTTTACTGATAAATCCAATTAATTTAACACACCGCCGCTTCACACAACACCTAAAATTACACTAGCTCTTTCCTCTTTCTTCGTTTGTATAAATATGATAATGTTACACTTTCCTCAGGGAAATGTGTAGCACGCGATGTATGGGATGTTATTAGTGTGAATCGAGCGGATCGGTAGGAAATACTAGTATGCATTGATGGTTGAATTATTTTGATTCTAATTTGTTTTTTATAGAAAAGGGCGTTTTATATACGGCTCGCTTGGGTTGTATATTCAACATTGCAACGCCAAAGGACATACAGATGTTACTCATACTCCATACATTTGTGTATACCTCCACTTTTTAAAATTGAAGTTACCGAAAAAATAACATGGCATTGAGAAATGTTATAGCAGAATATTTTTTTTGATCTTTTGATCGTCACGTCTTGTAAGAAATTACGTCTTGTAACAAAATAACAAGACGTCACTATTAATATTTCAACCAGAACAACTCTCCAGAGAAACTCTGATTTTATAAAACTATCGGCTGTTTCATTATCATTAAAATCACAATGTGTTTCATCATACTTAATGAATATTTATGCATCGAGAGAAATTTTTATTGGGTTTTCACTATTGAGAAGACCGCGAAAGAGATATGTATCATGAATTATAGAAATCTTATATAGATATGGTAAATATATTCCGATATATCTGGGCGGCTCGTAACAATTAAGTAGGCGTTTTGATAATGTTATAGAAACAATCGTACCGACGAAGCGTCGCGGAAAAAATGAGCATAAAAATACTTGTTACCATTTCAGTAAGCATGTGGAGATAGAAAGCTAAATGACATCAACGGCATCAAAGTACTCAGTCGGTAAAATATAGATCAGGAAAAATTCCAGTATTAAGTTTATTTCGCAGCCAAATTCATAAAGAAAACAAATCATTTAGAAAAATATTAGTTTCTTCGTGCTTTTATATTCTGTTCATCGCAAAATTTATCGAGATCCATTGGGTTTTAGAAGCAATAGATGGAACATAATTTACCCGTCACTTTGAAATAAAATTTTATAATATTTGGTTTTTTATACTAAGGGATCAAATGGCTCATCTGACGAAATGACAATGTCGTAATATTAACTACAAAAATATGAGCATATCAAAATATCAATTTGTGCCACCTACTTAAAGATAAACAGTTCTATTTACCAATAGAACATACAGCTAGCGCAAACGAAGATAGCGCATCGAAACAAGAGAAACACCTGATCACACGTCGATATTTGCATGTCCTAAATACCAAATGTGCCGTTAGTAAAAACGCAGTATGCATTACAGGGTCCACGTGCATTTCCTCCATTGAGGCTGGATGCGTGAGACCAAGAAACCGTGGCGATGCAATCAGCTGTGACTGCACGCACGGCCAAACTGCCTTTTTACACGCAAATTATTGATGAAACATTAAATTTTGTGCAAAACAACGGACCCGGTGATAATTTTTAATTGAAACAATCACTGTTATTGTGCTAGAATAAAATGGGACGACACAGTTTTTTAAGATTAGGAATACTTTCAATACAATTGAATATTTAAGAGACATTTATGACTGATATTATTTTATATATAATTTCCACAAAGCTCATAAATAATTGGAAGTCGGATAAACAGTATTACCTGTATTGCTATGGATTGACGTAAGTTTACCAGTATCTACAGTGGCATATGTTTAAAACAAACAATGAAAAGGTTAACTCTTGAAATCTAGGTTGAGGCTAGATTCAAGACGGGCTTGATGATAGCTAGTACTAACTTTGTCCCAATTTAATTAATTACTAGTGAATCACTCATCGCTCAATCAACTAATCGGCAATGTAACATACACATTTAGTTAGTTTTTGTTTATTTCCTTTCGCGAGAACAACATTAAAAGAGAGTTACGAAGGAAGCGTTAAGACATATTAGTTTTGATAGGTACTGAAAGTTATCAAAAACGTGTCATAATCATTACGACGTTCTATATTGCATGTAAGGCATATATCTAAAAAACACATCAGAAACCATAAAGCGAACGTTACATAAACGGAAAAATAATTTCATATCTTACACACTATTTTCGCGATTAAAACATGTGGCGATCGCAAAAGTTTAATAGAAATTACTGATACCCACGTAACTAACGAGAAAAGAAGAGCTTGCAATTTACTGGTTAACTTAATTCTTGTTATTTCTCTGCTGAATGATCTCAAATTGAGTGGGTGATTATTTTTCTTACTGTGTCCGACGGTGCGTGACGCTGCACGGTCTACGCGAGATGGCCCGAAGTTTAGGTTCAACGACCAACACCTGAGGTCAGGTGCGAGATGAGAAAAAACACTCACCAGTTTCCGCAATATCTAATTTTCGATCGTAAACGTTAATTGGGCTTCTTACATGGGTTGGACCCGTCCACTTGGATGTTAATGATCTTTATGAGAAAACGTGTAAATTGGAAAAGTAAAACTTATCGGTTATCACTTAACTTCTTTTTTTAATAATAATTTGCTTGCAATAAGTGCATGAATCATTCAATACCTTTTAAATAATATCTTATTTGTATTTTTACGTTAATCGTTACTGTTAACAATTTTTAACGTAAAAATGGCTTGTATAATAAAATTTAAGTAAAACGATGGAAACTGTATAGAATTCACTGCGTCACATCTGTCTCCACTTTTTGTTGAACGAACATGATTGATTGAAATATTAATTATTCTTACTCATTATCATCATGCCAAATCAGAAATTAGCTGCAGTACTAGTGTAGACTAGAACCGTTGGTAAATCGCTCGACTTATTGGGAATATTAGAATTTGGGTGTAATATTTACACATAATGATAAATTTTAAAATCAAAATGCTGAAAGTAATGTAAATTAAGGTTACGTAGGTAATGGCAATCTAGAAACCAGAAACATTATATTAACACTTTATTACAATGTCATAAAATCAAAAGAATAATGGTTTTATATAATTCTTGCAAAATTCACCAGGTCAAGTATTCGCTAAGAGATGACCCTGCTGCGCGTCAATTGTAATAAATAGGTACTTACTTAAAAATTCAGACGCTATTTGCGTAATAATAACACAAAAACACCGTAAGAATTCAAATGCTTTTAAAGTTTATAGTCTGAGACCATATTCAAAGTTAAATGAAATAAAACCGAAGTAAAATAAAGTTACAACCAGAGTTAAACAATCTGATGCTCGTGCGAACGATTAAATTCTGTACACGCTTATCTGAAATTGGAGTCATCTAATTTATGACTTCAATGCAATTTTTGTCTTTAAAACTGCATGATAAGATTGATAAGTAAAAACGTATGTGATAACAATTAATTTTGAATTTATAGATTGTGGAATTTACATAAGTTAGTTTCACTTTGATCTTGGTCAAATGTATGTAAACAAATCTTTAATAAAACGATTTGATTTGCTTGTTTCTGTTTTTCTTTTCTGTTTTGTTGTCACAATACAAAAAAAAACACTCACAAATGTTTGTACTGTCCGGGGATCAAACCCCGATTGGTGTAATAGCCGGCGTCTCAACCATTACACCAGATGGGTCGTCGTATTTATACAAAGTAAAACAGCCTGCTTACGGCCCATCGCTTGGTTATGGTGTTGTACGTCCCGCATGCTTGTTCAGTCATGCTGCGAAGACTGCATTCCTCAAATGCCTTTGGAGTTTGCAAATAACAAAAATCAACCTACGGTATTTTTTTTTAAATTCACGACCATTACATATTGACAGGATCGGTAAGAATGCATCTAACTTAAGCGCCTTAATTCATTTATTATTTTTAAACACGTGCAAAAATGCACATGCATGTTAAAACTAAGATTTGTTTTTTTAAAAAAAAACTGTAGGAATAAAGATTTAATAGTTGCAATATGTTAAATATAGCCGCTTATGAGCTGATTCATAAAGCGATAAATGACAGCAACTCATTTGACTCTGCAACTCTTCGTAAAAGTTTTGCCTACAAGTTTCATTTTCTTTTTAATTTTGTAGAGATACATTCAAAAATGCCATTAAACAGATACCGCAGTAATTTTCTGTATTCTACGGCTTGTCATAAAGAGAACATGCCTCGGAATGCCTCCACACCGTGTGAGGTCTTCATAGTAAATTTATATCGCAAAAGGTAAAAAACTGTCGCAAAAACCATCAGCAAGACCGCACTTGTATGATTTGTGTGATATTCTGCTGCTACTTCGGATGAAGCGCTTACCTCTAGATATTTTAAATGCCTTGTAATGCCGTCGTAAAAGGCTTTTGCGTTTCTTGTCTCTTTATATTTTTTCGTTTTTAAACACTACAACTGCAATATTTATTAGTAAGCTCACGTTCTTGATAGTCAATCGCACAGTTAATTTATACAAGTATTACTAAAGCATCATTGCGTGTAGATGCTTTTTTAAAGATATCAACGTTCTGTTTCAGGTTGTGTTTAGAGAACTATTTGAAGGCTATATTATAGTTATCTTAATTAGAATAATTGAATAGAAAACGTATTCCGTCATGAAAAAATAGTTTCTATGCAAACATCACACGTTTAACTGTCCAAATGTTAAATTGCACCTTGTGGGTTTCAAGTGTACCCGCATAATGGACTCTTCAGAGCATAACATGTATTGACACAATCTATTGTGCTGCAATGTCAATAGCACTTGATCGGTTGCCATTTGAGCATATATCAAATGCCTAGGTCACGTTCACCACGATATGATAAGAATGTAGCCGTCGCCCTTGACTGTGTCCTGATAGAGTTTATTGTCAAAAATGGCTGAGTGACTTTTGTCCGGCTTAGTTGGACTACCTTGAGCGCATGCGCCGGTCACGACCGAGATTTATCAGCCAATTACTGGGGCTCCATTTGTAAATGTTATAGGAAAATCTTATTTAACTATGACCAACATTTCAATATAAATACGCTGCAACTAATCGATAATTTGATAAATGGTACTTTTTGTTGGATTGGTGTGATTCTGTTATATTGATATCTCTATAAATATATACAAATAGTTTGAATTCTTATTTGTATATAATAAATGAACTAATATGTTCAAGATAAGATTAATCTATACTAATATATAAAGCTGAAGAGTTTGTTTGTTTGTTTGTTGAAACGCGCTAATCTCAGAACTACGGTCGATTTGAAAAATTCTTCAGTGTTAATACTTATTTATCAAGGGGCTATAGGCTATATATCATACGCTACGAGTAATAGAAGCGGAGCAGCATGAAGAATGTTTCAAAAATCGGGGGTATTTTCATACTTGGAGCTTCGCTGCGTACGCTGCGATAACGGGTTAAAGTTACACAAAAGTCATGTATGAGAGTATTGTTCTGCTTGTAATGGTCTACAAAATGCCCGCGACAGCATATGTCTATTTTAAGGTTAGCTCACTATAACATATTTTTTTTGCTAAAAAAATTCTGAAATTGACCCCGGAGACCTTCAAAGTTGGAGGGAGGGAATCGTATGTATAGTGAATAATGCAAGTACCGTGTATCCCGAATTTAATGCGAGCGAAGCCGCGGCAAAGCTAGTTTATTATAATATGCAGCATTTGCAGCAGATCATGGAAGTTCAAAAAAGTAAACGCAAACTGCTGCTAACTATTATAGTAGCTCGTTTTTGATTTATTAGGTAGACATAGAAAATATAATGGTACAGAATAACGTCAGTACCTTCAGCAGGCCGTACCTAAGCCCAGCATGTTAAACCAGAGCGCTTAATGTTGTATCCTGAGAATGACTGTCTTTCCAAATAAGTTCTTGAAAACTTGAAAGTAAAACACAGATAAACAAACAGTTTACAACCATATAACGTGTGCGTATCTGTCATTCTAAACACCACATTTCTAACCCAATTCGCAATAATACCAGTGCTGTGTAACCAACAAGAAATTAAACAGTGCAACTTCAACAGCCATACGAATACGTAATCACTGGGTTTAGTAATTATTCTTATTAAACAAAACGATTCCATTTAAAAATCAATTTAGTTAGTAGGCTGGTTCTTTAATTAGTATGTCTACACGAATTAGTGGTGCAAAAAATCACAATGGATACAGCGATGTTCGATTAATTATGCAAATCGATCGAACGAATTGTTTTTACATCAATAAAATTAGTTTTATATATCTTTTACTTTTATTGAATTATTCGTAAAATATACTATACATTATTATTTATAATAATTTGATAGGTACTCCAGGATCCACAGGTTAGTGATGTAACGAATATTCGCATTCGCATTCGCATTCGCGAATATTCGCATATTTTTCGATATTCGCATTCGCATTCGCATTCCGCAAAAATCGATGCGATATTTTGCGAATGTTTTTATCAACTAAAAGGAAATTATTATATAGATAGATGCATATGAATTAATAACACAAAGATAAGGAAGCTTTATATATTTTTTTAATCATATGTGTATTGACTGTACCATAATATGAAAAACTTAACCTTTTTATTTTTTAGGCATATTAAATATTAAGAAGAACGAAAATAAAATATTAACGAAAGAAAGAGATCTAATCAAATCTAAGTATAATACTAATAGCCTTGTTACAAACCTTACAAGGTTGCTCTTCTTTAGTGATTATTACTATAACAATTATTAAATAAGTTTACAATGTCTTTTTACTAAAACAAATAATTACTTTTAACAATTAAACTTCTAATATCCGATCTATTATCATATATACCTTTGGCTTTAGTTTTATATTATTTTAGCATATTTTTGAACAATTATATGACATTTATGAAATATGAACTTAAAACAACCAAATAAGGAATACTTAACTCTTTAAACCAAATAAGGAATACTCAACCTTTTTTCAAAACTTTTTATAAAAAACAAACTAAATTTATTTTTATTTAACCAAAAGTAACTTCTAATATTACCATACCTTATGTTAAAACTAATTCTTATTAAAGTATCTTTTATAAAAAGAACTACAGAGATCTAATCAAATTAAGTAAATAAATCAGCTTTGATAAAACTATGCAAGGTTTGCATTTATTAGTAGATTATTTATTACTATAACCATTATTAATAAAGTTTATAATTTCTTTTACTCAAACCAAATATTACTTTAATGAAATATACATTTCAATACAAAAACAAAACAAATAGAATACTTAACTATTTGTTAATAAACTAAAAAAAAAACAAAATGTTTTCCTATAATCTACACTCAAAGTTACTTTAGTCAAAACTAAGTACTTTAGTCCAAAACTGTCAATGTCACTGTCGCGCGCTTGTATTTGAAATTTAACATTCGCATTCGCATTCGCATTCGCGAATATTGAAGATAAATATTCGCATTCGCATTCGCATTCGCGAATGTTAAAAAAATTCAATATTCGTTAACATCACTACACCAGGTTGCGGAAAAGTAATGAGAACCAAAAAGTATCTGGCACAAAGTGAGGCAGAGTTATGGTCGGTGCAGAATTGAAGGTGTAACAGAATGGGTCATGCCAGAAATACCGAATTTACTTATTTTCGTTTCTTTTGCCCGTAACTTCCGAAATTCGTACGTGAGTCTCTATTGTCATGCATGATGTAAAAACGTTATTGTGATTATTTTTAATGTATGGTTATTTTTAATTTAAACTTCTTAGTAACATAATGCATTTGATTTACCATTAAATCAAGTCTTCAATATAATGGTTTCAATATGCCACAATATTTTTATTTATAAAGTTTTTATATTTCGCGAAATAAATGACGACTTTGTTTACCTATAATTTAAGGTATATTTAAACACTTCAGCTATTTATTATTCCACTGATAAATATCACCACAAATTAATAGCGACACACACCCATTATGTCCGATACACATGTCAACTTTCCATCAAGCCCTTGTCCTTTTAAACTTATAAATTAGGGTATCCACAAAAAGAGCAAACTGAAAACCAGTCGGATGGGTTCGCCCTTACCTGTACCCCGCGGAGTACATTCCGTACATTTTTGAACCTTTCATCAATGTGCAGTTTGGTAAATCCATCGACCAATACTACAAAAGATATTGGTCAACAGAAGCACAAAACTATCCTAAAAACATGAAACCTACTGAAGGGGAATATCTACAAACATATTTACAAACGCGTGTTATATAATACTCGTATATACCAAATATGTACCAAGGAAAAAATAATATTTATTCAATTACACAATAGGTAAAAGCAAGTATAATATTTCAAATATATATTTTGTAAATGGAACGCGACTTTTGTAACATTAACAAAATAGAGCTGCTTGTTAATTCAAGACATGGCCATAATACATGCACTGCTAAAAAAAAAACTAGATCAATACTAACATCCAATGAATATTTATTAATATGTTTAAGGAGTTCCAATTTCAAATTCAAACTGAATACTATGCCATTATTCAACAAAGCAGTTTAGCTTAGCATTAGTCGACTCCTTTTCACATCGGAATTGTATTTGTTATTCTAATGGGTGTGACATATTTACCGTACAAATCGATAATGTCGCTTATTTGGTCAGAATTAAGAAACAGGTGTAGGAACTTTATTCAGAAAATACTTTCTTATGACATCGATTCGGAATAAGAAGATTTTTTCATAGTCGGTAAAATATTGAGTCAATGATATTTTGGGCTAAGTTCGCAAAATGTTATCTGCGCACAAATAACAGATTTACGAATTCAACTACTTGAAGCGTGACCAAATATAGGTCATGGAAATCCAGTTTGAAAGATATAGTTGAAAAGTTTTAAACATGTTATTTCAAGCGTTTGTTAGTATACAGATATTTTATGAAAAATTGCCTTCTAATGCTATATGATGATAGCGATGTTTAAACGTACTAATTTGAGAAACCAATGGAGAGTTTCCTATCTACGCAACACGCGCACATATCTGTTTTAATCAATGGCAATTAACTTGAGGTTCCGTTAGCAGAATTGCTGTTAAATTACTATAAAATACCACCTTAGTTCTAGACTTTTACGATTCTTATTGCCTTGACGGGGAAATCTAGTAATAAAACCGGCCGCTAGCGCTGCCAGGTGTTGAAAAAGTTTTACATTTGATTCGTTATTCAAATTTTCACAATTTAGATTTAAAAAATCTAAAGTATCGAATTCGTTAATTTAAAAAAATGTTGTCGTTTTTGTTTCATGTATCTTATGTTTCTGTATGTCTAAATAAATTATTGAGTTCTTTGGTTTGCGGACACTGTCTACGGCTTACGAGCTACTTTTGAAGGCTCATGTTATGCATATATTGGTTCAAAAGTCGTATAGGTACTACACAAAGGTTTCCTAGTTCTATCACAATGCTTTACAAAGTATTTGTGTGCATGAACATGTGGGTTTGTATTAGTGTGTTTTCTGCACTGTGAGAAAGGATAAAAAATACTAATTCTAGAGCATGCCAGATGTTTATAACATAGAGTTGGTTATCAAAACATAATATTTAATCTGCAGTTTTGCACCTGTTTGCCTTGCGGAATTCAAGTTTTCGTTATGTGGTTGCACTGTTGCGATACTTTTTCATTATTTCGAAGATTTGTTTCACATTACACGTGTTATTTTTATTTTTTTTCTTACTTCACTGTAATTTGCATTATGTTTGAATACAAATTGCACAATAATATTCGGGGAAATCACATTTGGGATTTAGTCAGAATTCCCAAATGTATTTGTAAAGCTGATTGGTCTTTGTATAGCCATGCAGAGATGTTTAAAGGAAGTTAGGGATAGACTGGATTTTATTCTGGATCTGGATTAAGTCTAAATTGCAAGTATTGCAACTCTTTAACTTATAAATAACTATAAAAGCATACATTTTAAATTAAGTTCTACAAATGTTGCAATTTAACATGAACTTAACTACGGATTTATTAAATTGCATTTGTGTAAAAATAATCCTAAAATTGATAAATTATTGGACGTCAAATAAAATGCAATAAGAATGACTATGACTATGGACTATTTAGCTGTTTTTAAACATTTTAGTACAAAAGCAAAACAATGTGATCAAAAATTATTTACCACTACACCAATTCAGTATAGCAATTATTCATTCCGGTTTTCGTTAAGGACATTGCACGTCAAGGGGACATATGCAAATCAACTTAGTTGTCACGAAAAATTTCAATAAAATTATTATATGTGTTGATTCGATACGCGCAACACTTGTGCAAAGATAATGTTCAATGGTATTGTATGAGAAAGAATTATGCTACCTGATAAAAGTATCAGATAAATATAATATGCCATATATGGACCTCGATTTATCAGCGTATTCAGAGCCTATTTTTTAATGAATGCTTCGTTTGTTATGTAAAAGCAATGCTATTAGTCTTTAACTTTAATTTTGAACACCCATGCATTATGTATTTTTCCGATTTTATTATTTTATCTTTGAATGCGTAAATGCTGTAAATATTTTTTTAAATACCTTTTAATACCTATGCCCACTAAGTTACATTTCTCGTTAATATACCTATGCCCACTAAGTTACATTTCTCGTTAATAGTGCTTCAGTGTCACTATTTATAAACCTGAGGATAAAGGTTTGGGCTTCACTATAAACAACACAAATATATAAGTTTTTCAGGATTCATTACGAGAATTGTTATCCCAAATAAATAAGTTATTACGAAGGCGTCGGCATTCTCCTATTAAGCGCGGCCATTATTCTTGCGTATAAGCCAACCGGATATCCATACATGTGGAAACGGGTCGAGCGTTGGGCCGCTTTTATGGAGGTCTGGCTTGGAACGCCAGCAGGGCTGCCATTTTGCATTTATGGATTATCTTACAAAAAGTAAAATCATTACGTATTCGTATTAATTTTTTCAATCTTCGTGCTGTGAGATATTTTATAAACCTCCGACGAAAGGCGATCTGCTAATCCGCAGTGGCCCAACTTGCCAGATTATCCCGTGTACCTGCTAGGCTATTTTGCTTCTACACTAAATGAAGGACTGCAAGGTTGATGTAATGTGTTTTGTAAAAGACACAAACAATATTTATTATTGGTGATTGTTTTGCGATTTAGCATTTCAATACTTATTGTGTTATGAAAATGAAAAGTGTTTATTCAGGTCCTTATAGAACACTTATGAATGTCAAATGAAGCTACCACTGGTTTGGACGGTAATTTTCTACTGAGAAGAAGCAAGAAACTTAGTTAAATTAAATTATCTTCCAATTTGAAGGGATAATCTCGGCTAAGTTTTATATCTCAGTGGTCACATCACTGACGTGTACTCCTATCTGATCCAAGATTGCAATTAATAAGTAATTTAATTTTGGATGGTCCTACATAAAGACGGTTCCTGAAACTCAAAATAGTGAATAGGCTGTTTCTAGGCATACATACATCCTCAGCCGCATTATCACTTACCATCAGGTGAGATAACGGTCACATGCCTGTCTATGATAAAAACGTATTAAGATGTAAACAAAAATATACGTGACACTTTCTAGAGTCATTAAATGAACATAAAATCGACCTACTCAAGACCATGCGCGTACGCATGTATGAGATAATAATTTAATGGTGACAAATTAAAGGGAAGCGCTCATCATTACCGTAATTATGGTTACAATTTTCGAGGTCAGTCCACTCATACATTGTTCTTGACCATAATAGGTATGAAGATACAGATTAAGCTTTAGGTTATCTGTATAATTTCATGTTACACCATCGGAATTTTTATTTCGTACCAATTATTGTTTGTCAAAATTATCTTAATTTTTCACTTTTGCTTATTTTGCCAATGCCTTGGCTCAAGATTGCTTTCTTATTTTACTTTGTGGAACATAGATTTATTTTTATGTCCCACCAAGAAAACGTCTTTTTCGTTAAGTCGATAATATTCTTTTTGTGCTGAGAGTCTTTTGCGTTGAAGCTGTAAAGCCACAAGCGAAAAAACTGCTAATTATATAATTATCTGTGTAATGGAATGTCTTAATAGATAAAAATAAAATTCAGAATAATTTATGCAGCAGCAGAGATGTGGACAGCACAGATGTTTTATATTAATGTGACAATTTTATTTGCTGAAGGTATGTTTGTACAGGATTCTTTGTTTTATATACTGGCAGCCCTATCCCATACTGTCAACAAACAGCTCTCGAGCTGCATTACGGATTCTAGCAACAAGCCATCGCCCTGTTTTAGACTAGGTGATAGGTGTGCTGTTATGAAAATTCCTAGACTGCGAATAATGCGGGCGCTTGGTTTGCTGCATTGCGATGAGTTGGTCTTATTAACCACCGAGACTATTTACAATGGATTTTCTATTGTCTCGTATTGTGTAGAGAGTAAAGAGTCACTTCTTTGTTATTACTAATTCTATAGAGAACTGAGCAATGTGATGCTCTTTGGCGAGATTTGTGTCGTCAGCTCAATATTGAACTAGCCCTAGTATTTGATTTGGCCTGTTGGCGATTCTTGATTTTCCCAGTTAAGTGGATCGACTAGTTTTAACTGACCAGTGTTTTTACTTTTTGCCCTCCACTTAGTTCACTTGTGTCGGATGACTCGTCAGAAAGAAATTGAAAATGCTTGTTATTTATTAACAAACTTTTTTAATTGTCACTCAAGATTTAATCCAAAGGTTGCCTGCAAGAAATTGCTACCTTAGCAATAAGGCCGCCAACATTGTACTCGTTTTTTGTTGTGTTGTATGCTTTTTTCTTATGTGCAATATAGAATTTTTATCCTCCTCTTCAACCTATTGCAGTCCACTCCTGGACATAGGTCTCCCCCATTTTTATCCTATCCTAAAAAAATTGGCGATTTTTTATTTTCAAGAATATTTTAAAGAATATGCTCCAGTATAAGTAGTCCAAAAATCAGATGTTGAGATTTGAATGACAAGGCTGTTGTACCTAGACCATATAATGAAGTGCTGACGACTCACGCTATGCGGTGCAACCAGTTCCTCATCAGGCCGACGACATGAAGATACTCCAACCACTTGGACCGTTAAATGAGAATAAGACGATGGATGATTAAGTGCATATGGCATGTTTTATTTTACAGCAGTACAATTTCCTTTGCCCCAGCCAACTTTGTAAGGAAAATGCTTTTATGATAAGAGAGTTAACGACATAATGCAATTTCTTAATGTTTGAACAGATGTATGGTGTGTATTGATAAATATGGTATTGAAAGTGACGTCACTGGTGTTAAAATTATTAATGTAACTATGAAAGACAATGAGGACTTTCCAGTAAATGCACATATCAATATAGTATTTAAGTAAAGTAATACCGGTAAAAGATGTCATAATTATATTTTAAGGTACATAATTATCTTTTATTTTCTATATAGATTAACCGACAAAAGAGTAATAGGATGGAATAAGCAGAAATTACTGGATATCTTGGACACAAATTTGTTTTTCACGAGCCTTAATCTGTTGCAGTTCAAGTGATGTTTTCAGAAATTCCGACTCTTTGTAAAACATCTTAAGTCTTGACGCAAATACTGTTATTACCACTACACTTACAGTAATGC
Source organism: Leucinodes orbonalis (assembly GCA_019425675.1). Lineage (NCBI taxonomy): Eukaryota > Metazoa > Arthropoda > Insecta > Lepidoptera > Crambidae > Leucinodes > Leucinodes orbonalis. The sequence goes on from PQWD01000250.1 coordinate 17,027, forward strand.
TTAAATGAAACAGTAATTATTTGAAATATTCATTTATTGTCTGCATATTTTTATACAGTTGTTTAGTAATATTATATCAAATATATTTATTTTTGTATCTTATCTTTTTTCAGTCATTATTAAAATTTATAACACCTATCGATAATAGTTTTATTATACCTATCGATAATAGTTTGATTATTTTAGTGTTTGGTAAGAAAAAAGCGAAGGGACTTTCACCTAATTTCAAATTAATGAAAAAGCAGTTTCTGATTGTAAAATACTATCGTGGAAACACGTGTTTCAAAGTAAATATTGCTTAAAAACGCAGGTATAATGTTTCTGCGTAGATATAAGCATTTCGCTGCGCTTGCGCAGCTGCGGGCGCCACTACGTCACCGACCGTTAGGCACTTAGTCTACAACGATTTGTTTTATGTCCTGTGTTAATACTGAATTTGCTAATTATCTTTTGAATATGAATTTCACATATTACAATGACATCACCCATTATGATAGAGCTGTAATAGTTTCAAAAGTTATTGAGTTAATATGCTAAAGTTCAAGTTTTGAGATGTACGACATACAATATAATTGATATAACTGCTCCAATTAACTTGAAATCTACTTTTCCCATGTTTACACGTATAGTTAGTAAATTAAAGTACACAGAAGCTTATAGAATATTTAAAATTAGATTAAATATGATGTTGAGAACTTGAGATTCTCTTTAAGCAGAGAGAAATCTTGAGATTGTATAGTTTTATTATATTGTGAATAAAATAGTGAATTCTTACTTTTTAGACTTTTTTGTGTATGTGTAAGCTTTTGTCATATTTAGAAGACAACATTCAAATTTAACATTTACTAAACAGCCTACGCTATTTAAGGATGAACAGAAAACAGTTTGTCGAAAGAATATTTTGTTTAGGTTAAAATCTTAAACGCCATTTAAAAGGTAAACAATTTAACCGTAATAGCACGTGATACAAAATTCGTTTACAATTCAATTATCCAAATATTTACAACACTTAACGCGTTACGTATATCTAGAAACTGCCATTGCTAACGTCAGCACTTGTAAATGATGATTATTTAATTCATATGACGTTGGTAAGATTGATGATGGTTTTGATTGTTATTAAGATACTTTATCAGAGATCGTCATGTCGAAAATGCTGCCTAAGGACAGGGTATTAGGTGGTAGACTCGGTACTGAGTCGTCTACCTAGACGGAACCTACCTAGTACCGCAGTGTCAGATATTGTTCTGTGAAATAGAAGTGTTTTGCACTTGTGTGTTTCTGATGCGGGCACTGTAGCTAATAAGAATACCGGGTATAAGAGATCTAACATATGCTGTCTCGGGTGTCGGGCGCAGTGCGGCATTGGTGAGAATAATAACTGTTTATCAGTTGTTGGTCTGAATCAATGTCGCTCTGTCATAGTCAGGCATATCAATTACCATCAGGTGAGCTTCCTGACCATCCTGTACACTTGGTAAAATAAAAAAAAGGCAAAGTATCGAAGTACCTATAACCTTTGGTGCTGATACGTAGTTTTAACTTTGGTATAGCAGGGCTGAACTGGCAAAAGGGACATCTAACTCGAAGAACTAGAAAGTGCTCGATTTAGGACCTCGTAACTGCAAATACAGTTAGGGGTGTTCACACACAAGTTGAGAAGATTATTTAAAAAAAGCCAAAAAGTTAAACTTTTCCCTAACTAACCAGAGGGCATTCACTGACCTACACTATTAAAATAAAAAAATTACACACATTTTTTTGCATCTACAAATTGCCACTGCTGACGTAAGCGCTTGTTAATTATGACTGATTAATGCGCATGACGTTGGTAAGATAATGGTAATACCGTTTTACAGAATACCTGGGTCAATTACGCATTCAATTGATTTTGCATTCAAAAAACATTCAAAACACATCACAATTATTATGTTAGTAGAATTAGGACAAATTTTGTTTTGTTGGCCCATGCCAATGATGTAAAAAAGTATGGATTCGTGATATGCTCACAAAACAATCGAAAATAGTGATCCGAATGCAGTGACAGCACACATACACATATTTCGAATGAGCGGATATTTACCTGAACAAAAGAGTACAAACTGTACTCTCTTCGGCAGTTCATTTTTGAGGCACGGGTGGCGTATCTACCTTTATATATACAGAATATCATTGGCACGTGCCATAACATTCCCGTGCGTTATGGTATGTGTTGCAGAAATAATATGAAATCCGAATAAATTAATAATTTAATAAACTTAATTTAAATTATATTAAATTATTTCAATAATTTATTGTTGTCTGACAAGGTTTCTAACGCAATACATGTTAAGCTTGTTTGAGAAAAAAACGTAAAGTATCTGTTATCAGAAAACAACATTGACCCAGTTGTATCGTTAACCATGCATCTACAAACCGACAAAAATATTATGAAATTTTCATAAAAAAAGAAACAATGAAAACGCTAGACAAAGCGAAAGTTATTCTGTGGTATTTTGATTTTATTTTAACCGTTCGAAGTTGGTTGTGGTTTAAAACTGTTAAATGTTTTTAACTAGGTACGTGATAGTATAGTATATATTAAATTATATGTGGTGATAGTAATCAATTAAGTATATCGTTTAAAACTACGTTTAGCTAACTGTATTAAGTTCATTACGATGTTTACTATCCCAATAGCCCATAATAGTATTAGCACCAAACCGCTGAAAGTAAAGGGAAGTCAAAATATACACTGTAGGCGAACAGCATTTAACCCTTTGGTCGCCAGGAGTTCAGACACCATAGAAATCTATTGTTTCTGAAACCTTAAGGTGTCATAGGCGTTCAATGGGTTAATGGTGCAATTAGAGTCATTACGATTCTTACCTAAGTTTTTACCTTTGAATCGTCTATCAAGTTTACTTTTTTATTGATTGCATAAAAAATATCTTTTTTATTAAGAAATAAACATTTATTATTTATTTTCAGATGTTACAATGCCTAAGTAAATTCATACTTTATTATAATTTTATTCTAATCGTAACTATCATGTAACGAGTAAGGGGAACACCTCCTTATTCTCTGGGTGTTTATTTACACTTAATTGTTGCATAATACGCAATTCGCTTGCATTGCCATAGCATACTGCATTTAGTAAGCTTCCCGTTTATTAGATTACCGTCCCAGTTGCACCGGGCCAAGGCTGCAGTGGCTGTTTTTGATGTAAGCCGAAGCCAGCCAACGTGCAACGCGTGTTGTTTTGAAACGATTATATTAACTTTTAATGCGCTTGTGTAACGTTTTTTTAACTCTAACAGGTAAATGCCTGTAACAATATGATGTTGTTTAATATTTAATACAAAATGTCTACAGTTTACTATGAATTCAATAATTTAAAAGAATATATGTACATGATTGGTTTTCGAATGGCCTTAAGTTGTCTCAATAAATTGCAAGTACCTATTAGAAATAACTAACCATTGCGACAGTTGTTTAACTTACCCTATCATTCTCGCATCTTATTGATAAAAGAATATTATGAAATAAATATTGATACGAATGTAATCCCCGATTTGAAAATTTCTACAAGTCAACTTCAAGAAAAATATAATCAAGACAGTCCAGATGGTGATGGTGAGATGCCTAACGGAACCTTGTGTGACGCAAGGACGTCATTATAATAGTTCCTATGACATTAATGTTGGAAAACTAGCTCGGAGAAGTTATGTATCGAGATTAATAAACAAGTCGGTAAAGGAAATTATATTGCAATGGGTTTTTCTGCGTCGGATGTTTTTTTTACATGAAATTGAATTCAAATGTATAGAAACAGCAAAAGTTTAGTACTTTTAACCAAGAGGTTTGTTTAATACGGCTATTGTCCATACAAAAGCATGGGCCAAAGACGGGCTCCCCGTCGCCCTTTATGCAACGCTTTTGATGCTTTTTTTGGTTTTTGGTTTGGATTTTGGTATTTTTTATTCAAAACGACTTTTGGTCCGTAACCGCTAGTCTTTACAGTTTTTTTAGTTATTTTTGTCATTTAATTTTACCCATTGGGTTAGTACGTATTACATATGAAATACTTTTTATGAATCAAAAATGTCCATTCCGCATAATGTTTGTGTTACTTTCGAATAGTGAAAGTTTTTATTTGAGTGCTTCGATGGTAATAAATAGTTTTGATTTCTAACAAACGCAATATTATTATAGCAAAGCTTTATAATTCCAGTATTGATTGGCTAGGTTTCGATGGTCTTTAAACGTAGTCAAACGCAGCTGAGACATGGACACTGACTGCGGGATTGGTTCACAAGTTCAAAGTCACTCAACGCGTAATGGAGCGAGCTATGCTCGGTGTCTCACTTAGGGATACGATCAGAAATGATTTAATCCGTAAGAGAACTAAAGTTACCGACATAACCCGCCGGATCAGCAAGTTGAAGTAGCAGTGGGCTGGTCACGTAAGTCGCAGAACCGATGGCCGTTGGAGCAGAAGAGTTCTGGTGTGGAGACCGCGTCTCGGCAAGCGTAGGACGCCCTCCGGCCCGATGGACCGACGACTTGCGAAAGGTCGCTGGTGGAGGCTGGATGAGAGAAGCGGAGAATGGGGCAGGCCTATGTCCAGCAGTGGACTGCGTTAGGTTAAATAGAATTGAAACGTAGTCTTAGAAAATACCATGGGGAAAAAGGTTAGTTAAGAACAGGACCACTAATTGTGGACTTTGGTGTTTCGCATCACTAATTACGGTCTACATCACAGACATCGGAATAACAATGGGATTGTTATTCCGATGTCTGTGATGATGTGTATTGGGAAATCTATGGTCTACATATTTATTTCGATAGATGTAGATTTGTAACTAGCCTGATTTTTAAAGCTGATAACCATTTGCGCTCATCAATGAATTGATAAAGCTGTGGAGATCATAAGTGGTAAACCATGAAGTTATTTCAAAAAGAAAAGCACCCCTTAATCAAAGTACACGAGTTTTATTGTACTTTTTAATCACTTTAAAAATATGTTTATAAGTTTTGCCTAATCATTATGAAGCAAAAAAGTTTATCTCTCCAAGATCAAAATATCGGTCGATTCCCTAATAGATCGTGTGGATAAAGTGTAAATGCGAGTGATCGTTGCGCAAACGAATCTCGATCGACTCGTGATCGATTGGACCCTGATGGGAGGTGCACGTGTCAGCGTTCTAGTATAAACTGCATTCCTATGTTGAAATATTAACACGACTAATTCGGACTATTCTATTATAAGCATAACTCAGAGATACAAGCAAATCCAAAAGAATTATTGGAACAGATAAGTAGTAAATAAATATCCACTGACGCTCACACAGCGCCATCTAGCCCCTTATTAAGCGAGGAGCTTGTAGTTAGCGTACTAAACCTAATTATATACATTTTTCATTGTAAGTACATACTAGTGATGTAACGAATATTGAATTTTTAACATTCGCGAATGCGAATGCGAATGCGAATATTTATCTTCAATATTCGCGAATGCGAATGCGAATGCGAATGTTTTTTAAGCGCGCGACAGTGACAGTTGACAGTTTTGACTAAAGTACTTTTTTGACTAAGTAACTTTGAGTGTAGTTATAGGTTATTTTGGTTTTTTTTTAAGTTTATTAACAAATAGTTAAGTATTCTTTATTTGTTGTTTTGTATTGAAATGTATATTTCATTAAAAGTATTTGGTTTGAGTAAAAAGAAATTATAAACTTATTAAATAATGGTTATAGTAATAAATAATCTACTAAATAAAGCAAACCTTGCATAGTTTTATCAAAGCTGATTAATATTATACTTAATTGATTAGATCTCTGTAGTTCTTTTTCATAAAAGATACTTAATTAAGAATTAGTTTAACATAAGGTATGGTAATATTAGAAGTTTACTTTTGGTTAAATAAAAATAAATATTAGTTTGTTTTTTATAAAAAGTTTGAAAAAAGAGTTGAGTATTCCTTATTTGGTTTAAAAGAGTTAAGTATTCCTTATTTGGTTGTTTAAGTTCATATTTCATAAATTGTCATTATATTTAATTGTTCAAAATATGCTAAAATAATATAAAAACTAAAGCCAAAGGTTATATATGTATAATAGATCGGATATTAGAAGTTTAATGTTGTTAAAAGTAATTATTTGGTTTTAGTAAAAAGACATTGTAAACTTTATTTAATAATTGTTATAGTAATAATCTACTAAAGAAGAGCAAACCTTGTAAGGTTGTAACAAGGCTGATTAGTATTATACTTAGATTTGATTAGATCTCTTTCTTTCGTTAATATTTTATTTTCGTTCTTCTTGTTAATATTTTAATATGCCTAAAAAATAAAAAAGGTTAAGTTTTTCATATTATGGTACAGTCAATACACATATGATTAAATAAAATATATAAAGCTTCCTTATCTATTGTGTTATTAATTCATATGCATCTATCTATATCTATAATATTTCCTTTTAGTTTGATAAAAAACATTCGCAAAATATTCGCATCGATTTTTGCGAATGCGAATGCGAATGCG
>PQWD01000251.1:0-11874 GCA_019425675.1 Leucinodes orbonalis
TTTTTATATAAACATAAGTAGATTGCTAAAAAGAACGAGCTCTATACACTTGAATGAATATTTGTTTCAAAAGTGCTTCAGTATAATGTATCGTATATGCACATTTGTTATTATTGTACGTAAAATAATTTCATAAACACAATAAATGAAAAAAAATCTCTGGTTACCACATTCAACACAATTATAAGGGGTCCAATTTATAAAAATTTTTTACAGCTTTAATTTTATTAATCAAACTAATTACTCTAACCCTTTCTAAAATTACCGTTGAATTACAAAGTCGCTTGATAATTACGGTACAATCTATGTTACTCAACAAAACACATTTTTTGCATCCCAAATATAAGCTGAATTCCCCGAAATATGAATACTGTAATGAAAATACGATGAAAATGTCACAGCCTTACGATGACCACGTAGAAACTGCGCTTTACCGGAACTTATGAATATATTATATGAAATATGAACTAGGCGACACATTACTTGCCCATGTGTCCTATAGTGATGCTGCTCGGTAAATATTTTTTGCCATTGAAAATACGGGAAACCTTTGACTTAATATCACGGAGGCTTGCATGAGTATATTCATAAATTTTTGTATGAATAAGTAATTTTAGCCTCAATCGACGAGTTATTTTAACAATAATTGCTGACATCTTGAAAATAATGACTACTTTTTTATTGTTTTTGAAAGTCCGGACCAGTTCGACACGCATCAGTGTCTTTTATGGTTTTAAAACGAATTAACAACTGATGTCTTTTTAAAAAAGTATAAAATAAGGTTATGTTAAAGTATTAAACTCCAAGATTTATTGAATAAAAAATAAAGCCTCAAAGTATATTGTCATTTGTCTGTTGATTGAGGGAATGCTAGTGAAAAACAGGTCAACATCAATAGGCAAAACGGAAAAACTACGACTACTACGAACTAGAAATGTCTGCTTGTACCAATTAGTATTTGTGTGCTACATTTAATACTGAACGTGATCGAAATTTTAAGATAGTATTCAGATTAATTTCAGATGGTAACTCAGGGCTGTTCACCTTACCAGTGGCAACTTGTGCCAAGAAACAACTATCGCTTATGTTACAAGAAATCAATAAGTCAAGCACGACTATACAAGATTTGTATCAGAGTATGAGTATGCTAAATATGTCAAATAGCCTAGTGTGCACCCAATTTCGGCCATATAGTTCGAGCTCCGTTTATGACTTTGCATGTATGAGAGCTTCGTCGACGGTTTCCTATGATCTCCTTTTTTGTAGTATTCTTAACCCTCTACAGTGCACAGGCTCGATATATTGAAAAATAAATAAATATTTTGTTTTTAATTTGTAACAATAAACAAAAATAATACCAAATACGAGTAGAAGTTTAGAGTAATTTAATTACTAATTTCGCACTCATTCAACCGAAAACACCATAAAAACAAAACTTAGTAGGTACTAGTATAAAATAGAGAGTATTTATGATGTCATTTCATTCATTTATTTTTTATTATTCACCCCCCTTCTTTACCTAATGTAAATATTTATTCATTTTAATTCTGACTGTTATCCTATTCCCCCTTAACAATTCTTTTGCCCCATGCGCGGAGCACTAACATAATATTATTATAATAATTAATTTACAAATAATCTTAAACTAAAAAAAAATACGTACCATGAGTCTGTAGATGTAATTTTATTAATAAAAAAAACAAAATTAGTACTTAAATATCTAGCGTCTAATATCAGTGGTTGTTGGTGTAGCGCTTAACGTGGCCAAGCAACTATCGCAATAGTCGATCATAAGATGATGCTAAATACCTACTCTCCTGAGTATAAGATACCCAAAAGGAACATTTTAGAAAGAACCGCACTGTAGCTATAAATTACTACTTACTACCTGCAGTGCTTTTACGAAACAAAGTTCTTTTATGTTAAAAAGTGTACAAGACTTCAGAACCTCACCTGACTATAAGTAATAGCCTGACATACATGCCACCAACGTAACATGTTATTTCTCCATCAATCCTCACTCACCCACACCAGAGACACAGATGTCATGTGTCTTATACCAGGTAACTTTTCTAGCTACAGTGCCCTCATCCCGAAACTCAAACACGGATAACATCAATTCCTCACTGCACCCACACCAGAGACAACAGAGTCATGTTATACCAGGTAACTTTCCTAGCTACATGCCCTCATCCCGAAACTCAAACACGGATAACATCTGCACTGCGTGGTGCCTACCTAGACGACTCAGTACCGAGTCTACCACCACCACCTACTAGTTCTACTTACTTTTCAAACAACATTCTACATTACCTTTTTATATCTAGACAATACAGTATCGAGATAGCATAGTGTATTCTGCTGAGCCCTTATTCATTACTCCTAATATTAAATTACATTACTTCTTATGTTCCATTACATTAGAGTAATATAAAAAACCGACTTATCTTTTTCATAACTTTAATGAAACGCCTACACTGAAAACATTTCCCTTCACGCATATTGCTTTAAGTAACTTAAACCCTCATAATAATAAATAAATAGATCTGCGACTACATTTTGTATCAGATAAATCATACTCAATTAATCATCGAATACTTGAAAATGACTTCTACTTTAAATATATTATACAACAATCATATATAAGACTTATACATAAATATATCAGTTTATCGAGATCTATTAAGACTCCTTGCGGAAACGTCGCCACGTCGACTTAAAGAGCTTTCGAAACTGCCCCCTTTAAGTTTATCCAAAAATGCCTTTCCTACAGTGTGACAACTTCTTTCTAATATGCCATCATCACACAGCATGCGATTGGTACAAAGCACTTAAGTTTAAAATTTGTTTAAATTACACCTACAACTTTACACTTTGAAACTACTCAGTTAGCGCATGTCTACAAACTGAAAGCCTGCATTCTGTAATCCGTCGAATGTCGGTTGTGACGAAATGGTAACAGCTGCACTGTCCATACTAGTTTATATTTAGCTTTACACGAGGTAGACCCATGGACGCCTGCTTATTCATTGCGGACGTTTGCGCCGATGGCTTAAACCCTTGGTACAAACTAAAGTGACCGCGCTAAGCTTAGATTGGAACTTGAGTGAAATGAATTATATTCATATGTCGGAGTCTACTAATATATAGTTCAATTTGAAAACAGCAGAAACAATTCTGATATTTTATTGTCAATATTGAGATAAACAATATTTTTTGATAATAATTTCATCAAATTTTGTTTGATTTATTGTCTCCATTTTTAATAAAATATCTTGGGCATTTTATAAATTTTAACTATTTAACCAAAGCTTTAAAGGAAGACTATGTAACGTATTGCCACAGACAGCGTGGTTAAATACAATATGGAATGCAAACGTAAATTGAAATAGCAATTGAGTGCCTTGAATTTTGCGCATTTTTCAAAGATAAATGTATTACTTTTGTAATCCAAAACTATAATTTTAGTATGAAATATGACTTATTAGAATTACTGAATAAAGCTCTTAAGAGAAACCCATTGTTACACTTTCTGCAAAATCATAGGAATCATATTGATGTCAAAGGTCAGAAAACGTAAGTATTATTATAATAGTTGATGAATTAGCATCGAAACAGCCATTAACGGTTAACTTTTGTAATAAGCTGGAAGAATTGAGAGATTCTTAAACAACCTGCCACGTTGGTTCAATTGAAAAGTGGCTTGAGTCTCAAACATTAATGGGCAAGTTATATACGTGATAGCGCAAAAGTTGACTTTTCTCATCAATTCAAGTCAATTTTGATAAATTTAGTACAAGTGTATTTTACTTGTATACCATATTGAATACCTCAGAATATTAAGCGTAGATACATGTCTGAAACTATACGCTTTTCGTTTTATGATTATCGAGCATGTCTGACAACACTAGGCCAGTTCTATTCATATTGTTAGTTCCTATAGATTTATCAAACGTATTACGAATACAAAGTATCCTGGATGTAATATACGCATAAATGACACGTAATCGGGTTTAATCTTGTATAAGCATGTAAGATATTCAGTCAAACTTAATAATAAGTATTCACTTACAAAGTTACAAAACTTGAAAAGGGCTAATTTAGTGGAATTAAAATATGTGATCGCGCAAAAGCTTTTTATAGTAAGACATAAGTAGATTGCTAAAAAGAACGAGCTCTAATACACTTGAATTGAATATTTTGTTTCAAAAGTGCTTCAGTATAATGTATCGTATATGCACATTTGTTATTATTTGTACGTAAAATAATTTCATAAGACACAATAAATAAAAAAATTCTGTTACCACATTCAACACAATTATAAGGGTCCAATTTATAAAAATTTTTTTTACAGCTTTAATTTTATTAATCAAACTAATTACTCTAACCCTTTCTAAAATTACCGTTGAATTACAAAGTCGCTGATAATTACGGTACAATCTATGTTACTCAACAAAACACATTTTTTGCATCCCAAATATAAGCTGAATTCCCGCGAAATATGAATACTGTAATGAAATACGATGAAAATGTCACAGCCTTACGATGACCACGTAGAAACTGCGCTTTACCGGGAACTTATGAATATATTATATGAAATATGAACTAGGCGAGGACACATTACTTGCCCATGTGTCCTCCTATAGTGATGCTGCTCGGTAAATATTTTTTGCCATTGAAAATACGGGGAAACCTTTGACTTAATATCACGGAGGCTTGCATGAGTATATTCATAAATTTTGTTATTGAATAAGTAATTTTAGCCTCAATCGACGAGTTTTTTAACAATAATTGCTGACATCTTGAAAATAATGACTACTTTTTTATTGTTTTTGAAAGTCCGGACCAGTTCGACACGCATCAGTGTCTTTTATGTTTAAAACGAATTAACAACTGATGTCTTTTTAAAAAGTATAAAATAAGGTTATGTTAAAGTGATTAACTCCAAGATTATTGAATAAAAATAAAGCCTCAAAGTATGATTTTGTCATTTGTCTGTTGATTGAGGAATGCTAGTGAAAAACAGGTCAACATCAATAGGCAAAACGGAAAAACTACGACTACTACGAACTAGAAATGTGTTCTGCTTGTACAAGTTAGTATTTGTGTGTGCTACATTTAATACTGAACGTGATCGAAATTTTAGAGGATAGTATTCAGATTAATTTCAGATGGTAACTCAGGGCTGTTCACCTTACCAGTGGCAACTTGTGCCAAGAAACAACTATCGCTTATGTTACAAGAAATCAATGAAGTCAAGCACGACTATACAAGATTGTATCAGAGTATGAGTATGCTAAATATGTCAAATAGCTAGTGTGCACCAATTTCGATATAGTTCGAGGCTCCGTTTATGACTTTGCATGTATGAGAGCTTCGTCGACGGTTTCCTATGATCTCCTTTTTGTAGTATTCTTAACCCTCTACAGTGCACAGGGCTCGATATATTGAAAATAAATAAAATTTTTGTTTAATTTGTAACAGTACTGTACAAATTAAACCAAAATAATAAATACGAGTAGAAGTTTAGAGTAATTTAATTACTAATTTCGCACTCATTCAACCGAAAACACCATAAAAACAAAACTTAGTAGGTACTAGTATAAAATAGAGAGTATTTATGATGCATTTCATTCATTTATTTTTTATTATTCACCCCCTTCTTTACTAATGTAAATATTATTCATTTTAATTCTGACTGTTATCCTATTCCCCCTTTAACCAATTCTTTGCCCATGCGCGAGCACTAACATAAATATTATAATAATTAATTTACAAATAATCTTAAACTAAAAAAAATACGTACCATGAGTCTGTAGATGTAATTTTATTAATAAAAAAAACAAAATTAGTACTTAAATATCTAGCGTCTAATATCAGTGGTTGTTGGTGTAGCGCTTAACGTGGCCAAGCAACTATCGCAATAGTCGATCATAGATGAGTGGCTGAAATACCTACTCTCCTGAGTATAGATACCCAAAAGGAACATTTTAGAAAGAGCCGGCACTGTACTAGTAATTACTATCTTACTACCTGCAGTGCGTTTTTTTACGAAACAAAGTTCTTTTTATGTTAAAAAGTGTACAAGACTGTCAGAACGCTCACCTGACTATAAGTAATGCCTGACCATGACAGTATTTTATACCAACAACTGTAGACATTATATTCTCATCATCCTCACTGCACCACACTGGTAGATTCATGTCTATACCAGGTAACTAGTACAGTTCATCCCGAAACCAAACACGGATAACATCAATTCCTCACTGCACCCGACACCAGAGACAACAGATGTCATGTGTCTTATACCAGGTAACTTTCCTAGCTACAGTGCCCTCATCCCGAAACTCAAACACGGATAACATCTGGCACTGCGGTGTGCCTACCTAGACGACTCAGTACCGATCTACCACCACCACCTACTAGTTCTACTTACTTTTCAAACAACATTCTACATTACCGTTTTATATCTAGACAATACAGTATCGAGATAGCATAGTGTATTCTGCTGGAGCCCTTATTCATTACTCCTAATATTTAAATTACATTACGTTCTTATGTTCCATTACATTAGATAATATTAAAAACCGACTTATCTTTTTCATAACTTTAATGAAACGCCTACACTTAAACATTTTCCCTTCACGCATATTGCTTTAAGTAAACTTAAACCCTCATTAATAATTAAATAAATAGGATCTGCGACTACATTTTGTATCAGATAAATCATACTCAATTAATCATCGAGATACTTGAAAATGACTTCTACTTTAAAAATATTATACAACAATCATATATAAGACTTATAACATAAATATATCAGTTATCGAGATCTATTAAGACTCCTTTGCGGAAACGTCCACGTCGACTTAAAAGAGCTTTCGAAACTGCCCCCTTTTAGTTTATCCAAAAATGCCTTTCCTACAGTGGTGACAACTTCTTTCTAATTCCATCATCACACAGCATGCATTGTACAAAGCACTTAAGTTTAAAATTTTGTTTAAATGTACACCTACAACTTTACACTTTGAAACTACTCAGTTAGCGCATGTCTACAACTGAAAGCCTGCATTCTGTAATCCGTCCGAATGGTCGTTGTGACGAAATGGTAACAGCTGCACTGTCCATACTATACACGAGTAGACGCCATGGACGCCTGCTTATTCATTGCGGACGTTTGCCGATGCTTTAAACCCTTGGTACGAAACTAAAGTGGACCGCGCTAAGCTTAATTGGAACTGACGTTGAAATGAATTTATATTCATATGTCGGATAGTGCTACTAATATATAGTTCAATTTTGAAAACAGCAGAAACAATTCTGATATTTATTGTCATTGAGATAAACAATATTTTTTGAAATAATTTCATCAAATTTTGTTTGATTATGTCTTCCATTTTTAATAAAATATCGGCATTTTATAAATTTTATACTATTTAACCAAAGCTTTAAAGGAAACTATGTAACGTATTGCCCTACACGATGGATTAAATCACTTACAGCTAGCTTTAGCTTCATCAAGTAGAAATAAGAATCTGCATGATTACTAAGTTCAAAAGGCAGTGTGTCAAGCTTAAGAGAATTTGGAAAAGGTCTCAATTGTGTCATGTGGAGTAGTGATACCGTTTTACTTTTACTTTGGTGTCTACGGAAGTTCATCGATAAGGAAACCAATATTATATACTTGACCTTTTTGAGAAGCCTCCCTTGTTATATTAATTGTAAGAAATTTATTGTTCATAGCCTTACATTGGCTTCAAAAGCATTCAGAAAAAATTTTTGATTTTAATAATTTCATACCTCTATGAAATAAACTCATTTTATATTTTTACAATAATGTGCCAAGATCAAATTACATTTAATGCAAACAATGCATAGCAAAGACAAATTGTATGTAATTGCAGAACTATTAAATGGTAAGCGAAACGTTTGCTAACATTTTGTGTGGATTGCTGAGCAAGTTTATGTCTGCAATAAGTCGATAAGCCGTACCGTCACTGCATGCCGTTGTTTGTGCGCGCTTTATAATGTTGATATTGCAGCCTTGTGGACAACTGGACGTGGTTGCAATATACCAATATGTTTAAAATGTAAAGACGACGAACAGACGATATAGAATAAATATTAAACATGCAAATATGACATGGCGTCGTGAAAGCACGTACCTACTAACAATTGGAGTACAAACGTGAAAAGTACTGCACGATGTTTTCTAAACTGGCAGGAAATCCAATCGCAACAGTCGCTTAAATCGTTTTACTGATGGACATGACACAATTTACTTTAATTTCTTATTTGTGGAAAATTTACAGTAACACGGATTTAAGTTAATTGATATTAAGTTTCGTGTTACGTTTTATAAATGTTTACTTAAAAGGATACCTATTTAATGATGATTGGTGACAACTAAACTCCTTTACTGTTATTAGATTTCTCATAATTAATTTCATTCATTGGTTCATTATGAAAAGATTCTCATTTTTTAACCCTGACGCATCCTATCAACTAACAATCGAGGCTCTAGCCATCCGCTGCTTGGCGGGTAATGGTAAAAACAGGACAAGTCCAGCAATGAACTGTATGGCAAATGATGATGATTGGTTTTCAACTCTATTGTCACATACACGGATCAAATTCTGCTAGGAATATTTATCTAACTGCTGTAATAGGGTTAACAAGGCAACAAATTTCAATTTAGCATGTGAATGTAACACTGAGGTGTAACATTACTGCTAATTATAATATTCCAGTAATCACGATGAATATTCAATTACTAGGTACAATTAAATCCATTAATTGTAATTTGATACAAGTCCGCTAGGTAAAGTAATTAAAATTATATAGGTAAACCAATACACAGATTACAATTGAATTAATGAGGCTCGATATCAACTATTGGAGCAGACGAGTTCTAGTGGAGACCGCGTCTCGCAAGCGTAGCGTAGGACGCCCTCCGGCCCGATGACCGACGACTTGCGAAAGTCGCTGGTGGAGGCTGGATGAGAACAGCGGAGGACGGGAATATCTAGCCGCAAAATGGGGGAACCTATGTTCCAGCAGTGGATTGGCATAGGTTGAATAGGGTATCGGTGATCTTCACGTTCTTTCGTTTTATACACTATCCTTTTCATGAAGTGCATCAGCTTATCTCAAAAAAAGTTTAGTTCTTACAGTCTTCTCATTATAGTTGTCTGCGTTCATTTTAAAACTTAATCTTGCTTTTCCTTCATTCTTCCATTCATTTACCCAGTTTGCTGTCAATTCCATTGTTTCTATATATATATATATTAATATATATATATATAATATATATATATATTGTTTATTTATATTTTATATGTGTATATGTTTAATGTTGAAACATAATTATGTATTTATAATTGAATAAGCTTTTCTTACTTGCACTGTCTTGCCCTTTCATGTTTTAATTCTATGTTGTCTCCAAGCGATAAGCCGCCTGAATGCATTATTCCTTCATTTGTTAAATATAATTATATCTTTTTTTGGTGTGCAATAAAGAATCATATCTATCTATATCAACTATGTGTCCTAAATTCTAGTAACGCAATTTAAATAATGATAATTAAATCATATTATTTATTTAGTCTTGTATCGTAGTTTCCATATATTTGTAATAGTCTTACGCCTGGCGGGGTCAACATGAGTTGTATCATATTGTGCATTCTGTGATGACATCCACCATGTGTGACCCATACAAATATCAAACATTCGAAAAAGGCCTATGCTGTGGCTTCGCCACACACATCCTTTCATAGGGCCACTATTTGACCCGTAAATCAAGGTCTTTATTGGATCTCATTAAAATTAACAGAAACAAGGTAGTGTTCGACAATGCCTGTATTAATTACTAGAACTGTGTTACAGCTACTAACGACCACCTTTAAAATTTGAAATGATAAGTTCCTCAACAAAATAAAAAGTTACAGACATATTAAAGTTAACTATAAAAAATGCACGTGTGTGTGGGTGGTGGGTGTGAGTATGTGTGTGCATAATTATATGCGTCGGTCCAAAGCCAACACCGCAGTTTCGCTAAAGATATTGGAAAATACGGAGTCGATTTCACTAGTGTACACTAAAAAAACACTCACCACCAAGTATCTACCTAGCTCTAGAGATTCACTCCCGACAACATATGATGGTAAACGTTGTTCTGCTACTCATGGATCCATTTCGCAATGAGACCGAGGTATGACCCACCATCATCTCGTCACAGGCTGTCCGACGGATCTGACTGTACCAATGATATTCACACAAAACATTTACCACCAGCTGGCAAGAGACGTCTACAAACTACGCCATTTTATATTATGAAATTTTATATGTTCTATAAAAAATATGTAATAATAAACCTAGCTTATGTAAATGTGGTTACCTAAAACATAATTTGACACATTCACCTTTTCTTTACTTAAAATGATGAAGGTAAGCTCCACGGATACGAACGTGAAATATTCCAAACTTAAGTGCTTGCTCCTTGTAAGTAGTGAACAAAAAAGGAAAATGGAATAAAGGGTACAAGTTCCTTCTGTCAGCGAATAATTTGCATTTCCTTCGGAATTCTGAATACAAGAGTTCTTTGGTACTAACGGGATAAGTATCTACGGTTAAAAAGGTGCTTATGATAAGAAAGAGTAACGTATTTAGGTTAGTCTTTTGTTAAAGTTAAGGTGTATTGTCATATAACATCAGAAAAGTCAGCTGTCACTGATTACATATATTTAAGTTAAGGTCGATTTAAATGTATAATACACGAGTAGATACCCAAATGTCCTACTTATGAACTTACCTAATATTCTAATATGCTTAAAATATGTAAATTGATCTTAAAACATTTTTATAAGAACATATATACTATCTGTAAATCTCTAAACATATAAACCTGACACATCTTTTTAACCTATCACAGTTTACTACTTGACATAGATCCTTGAAAATTTGTTACAATATTCCCGACCCTTTGCTTTCCTCGTTCAGCCTCCACTAGTGAACTTGCGCAAGTCGTCGGTTTATCAGGCCGAAGGGCGTCTTACGCATCGTTTGTCTAGCTATACTCTCCACTCTAGAACTCGTCTGCTGCTATGGCTAGGGATCCTGCGGCTGCCCATTTCCACTTAAATATGCTCACCCAGCGAGCTTTATATCGTAAGTTATTTCAGTTCTCACATGAACATGTTTAAGGAAAATCCCAAGCATAGCTCACACACAAAAATATTTTTTACTGTAACTTCGTTTAATGTTATTGAACTTCCGTAATTATCATGGCTTCTATGTCAGGTATGCCTACCTACATCTTTATATTTTTATATCAAAGTCATTGACACTAAAATATTGATTAAGAATTGGAGGTTTTGTTGTTCGTTTATTCATCACAATGTGTGTTCCGTACATCAGGTCAATGTCGTGACCGCAGACCGCGACGCAAACTGCGGTTGTAGTAGTCGACGTTGATCTCTGACCTCCTTTTAGCAATGGAGACTTACATATATACGAGTATAAATCTAAGTAACTTTATTAGAATTTCCTAATCAAATAGTATTTATTTTTCATTTTATTTTGTCAAAAAATATTTGATCCTTTTGCATGATTCTTTTTAGCTCTGTTATTATTAATACAATGACATAAGTATCATGAGTTCAAGCAAAATCTTAAGTATTCAAAAGAAAATCAAGTAAAACATTTCTAAATTTATTCAACATTAGGGACATACATTTAAAAGCCTTCAAAGTTTTATAAAAACTTAAACAACTGCATAGTATAAAATACAAAAATGCCTAAGTAATAGATCTACATAAAATTCGGACCAAACTAATTTCTGAAATGTTCTGTACTGAATTCTAAGCACGAACTTGT
>PQWD01000251.1:14405-25723 GCA_019425675.1 Leucinodes orbonalis
TAAGTCTCCCCTATTTTGTGAATGGTATCCAGGTTCTCTATTTTCTTAATCCAGCTTCTATCAACAACTTTTCTTAAGTCTTCAAACCATTTATCTGGAGTGAAAAATAATAAACATATTGAAAGAATACCTTAATACTAACTGTAACAGTAGTCACATAATATACCTACTCGTAGGTAAAAACTAAGCTCCGAATACACCAAGTTGTTTTAATCTTAATCAAAAGGGTACAAAGCACCGATCTGTTTATCAAATGTGTTTAACATAAGACTGTCAAACAAAGCAGTCTAGAAAGAAGCTATCAAACCGTGTTTTTACAAAATGCACTCAAGCAATAACGTTATTGAACGTCACAAAGACGAAAGGTAACAATTGCAATCCCAGCCGTGAAGCTGAGCTTTGGCACGTGACAAATTTATTTATTTGCAGCTGCACCGGACCTCGGGCTTGCTGTATCCCGGATCTCGGAAAATGGGAAATTGTGTGCCGGCTTACTTCAAAATTTTCTCTCAAACATCTCTAGTAGATGGCGGCATTTATGCTGCGCGTTCAGAAATGCTAAAAGCACTTATATTTTCTTAACATCACTTTACTAGTTCTGCAGCAGTATGGAGCTTAGATAGAAGATGAATGCTTTATTTTGCTTTTTTACTTCGTAGATCTATCTATAGATAGAAAGAGGTTATTTTTGCTAAGCTCTTGATTGAGTGTGGGGTTAAAACTTCTAATATTAAAATAGAATAGTTTTTATATTATTTTCGCCCCGATAGCAAACAAACCATTCTATATTTAAACATAAATAATGTAGGACGATGCTAAGATAATGGATCCTAGCCTAAACTTTAGCATAAGCAACTTTTTTCTGATAAATATAACTACATTTTTACTTGTTTTGGATATCGAGAATTGTTTATATTGTGCTTATATTTGACGGCCAAGTTGGGTTTACCCATATATTCATGATTCTTCTAGCAGTAAAAAGCATTTTTATATTAATAAAATAAATAAATATTTGACAGTATGTTTCGTATCATATGTATTAATAATAGATCTGATACAGAAAGTTTACTCTAATTCGGCTCTAGATTTAGTGCACAGGTTGTACTAATTACTTGTTTGGACTTGTAAGTTTTGACTGCTTATTTATTCTTTATAAAATCCATAACAGTATTTATTTATAAGGTGATATATGTGAACAGTTGTATATCAATACATTTACGGAAGGTATAAACGAGACAAATATATGTTTTATTTTACTGACCACGAACGTGCTAAAGATATTAATTCAAATACAAAATAGGAAGTCAAATTGTAACATAGACGCACTTGTTATATTTGTAACTCAAAACATTGAAAATAGTTAAATAGAAAAATACTGTGTAAATGTATAAATGGAATGACGAGCGCCATCATTCGTTGCAAATAATAAAAGGAAAAATCCAAGAAATTTCTACGAATATAGCTTGAACTTTTTTATCATAGGTCCCCAAATTTTTAAGCATATCAGGTTGCTAGACTTTTTAAAATAAGTCATCTAATATTAATATAGAAGTTAATGTGAATACTATTGCAATAATATATCTTATTTTTATCATAGAAATAGCTAATTTACCTGAAGTTGTCTGAAGACTCTTATTTTAAAGAATCCTGGTGTAAACGACAACTGTTCCGTGATCCTTACAACAGGTCACAGTGCAGTTGCCGACTATTGACAAAAAAATATGACCTATCAGTCATTTGTTATTTTACTGCCTGTCGCACCCTTCAAAAGCATAACGGGAGCATTAAAACGGGAAAATTTGACTAAATTAATGTAAATCATTTAGTGTTTCACACGGTCGGCCTCAGTTCAAATATCTAGTTGCTTCATAGTAGTTGTTTTAATTGTGGCGAACCGAGAAACAATGGGAAATATTTTGTTAGACACCGGTTGAAGATTTTCAAACATTATTTTACGAGTATATTGCTTTAGATACACACAGGTGACTATTTTTAGACTTAAGAAATCATTTTGGCTTTTACGTTGGTTTAATGTATTTTTTGTAAAGCAAACGAGTATTTACAATTAATTTGTATGTAATGTATTGTTAATTTAAAATACCTAATTTTTTATTTGTATACTTATGGTAGAATTTAAAGTGTTTAGTGTATATTCACATCCCTAGAGAGTATCCATAGAGTAGTAACAAGTGAGCTGTTTATATCGCACCAAAGATGGCGTCGCAAACGCTTGTGGTAATCGGTACTGTCAAGTCCGTTAACCAATTTACGTCATAGCACTGACCACCGCTGATAATTTCAAATTGAGTGTCGTGAACTAGTAGCAGTGATAGAGATGATCTTCAACTATTTCAGTATTTTGAATTGATGGTTCGTACCTTTAAATCATTTGTGGTAGTGTTTCTATTTTAAATTTTATTGTTGTAAAATATCTTTTAATTCTTATTTCTATACTGATATATATATTTTTTATTCTTCCCTCTCTTTCTTTTACCTATTGTAGTCAAATGTTAGTGATAAATATTTCTGTCTTCGGCATTTTTCATTCAGCCTTCACTGCCGACCACAAGTCTTCAGACTTAAATGCATAACGAACCTTCTTTTTGCCTTGTCGTGAAACACGCCAAGTCCAGATCATCGGAAAGATTAATTTAAGTCTAAATTGTATTTTTGAAAGCTCTTCCGAAGACTCTGTCACTCATAGCAAATCAATCTCTCACCATTGACGTTGGTGCCTTTTCCAGTTCAAGCTCTTATATCCTGCATTGCATTTGTAAACATACTCAGGGATACAATATTACCCTACCTCAAGACTCAACATAAATGGAAACGTTTTTCCGCTGGTTAAAGAATTTTACGATTATAGAAACATATGCAGATGCATAGAAGACAACTTTAAGCATTTCGCTAAATCGCTAGTCAATGCCACAGCCCAACTTTCAATATATTCAAAGGCTTTCTCGTAGTATATATATACCACAGACATCCGAATATACAATTAGACTGGACAAGCCGCCAAGTTTATAGGCAGTCCCAGTGTCGCAATTTCTTTTCGGTTCTTACCTGTGAAAAGTTATTATATTTCTTGGTAAATTTACTGATTTATTGCGATGATGGCATGTTACAATTGCACAGGATGGCATTTTGGGAAGAAACGGTAATTTCTTCTAATATTCGTGGGTCTTAACTCGTCTCACAGAGCGTAAACTGGCAGCCAGTGTATGCTTGTTGAGCTTACATTTGTCGCACTTAAAAACGCGGCTTACCCCATCTCCTGTATTGGGAAATCTGTGATATATACCATAACTACTCTTCGGTATTTTGTATAAGATTCCAAACAGTATGAATATAATAGCAATCAATAAAAATATAACATGTCGATAAAAATATCTACAGTTAATATGATATTACACTAGTGTTTTAGGAGTCCCGGTCATGTCATCGAAAGATATGGCCCTGATTAACTGGTAACTTAAAACACACTCATTTTAAATTTTCATCACATCAATAAACTCAAGTCGGCAGAACGATTCACCAGATCAACAAATTAGAGTATATATGATCAGAGTGTAAATAAGGATGATGATAGTAATTCCTATTCAACCTTTTGCAGTCCACTGCTGGACATAGGTCTCCCCCATTTTGCGCCAGATATCCTGGTCCTACGCTTTTCTCATCCAGCCTCCATCAGCGACCTTTCGCAAGTCGTCAAACCAGAAAGTAATTCAAACCTATTCAATTTATAATAAAAATATGATTTCTTTACGCAGCATTTTAACAATATTTACACTATAAAGAGTCGACGGTATACAAATACAAATAATATTCAAGCATTATAATATTGACAAGAATGTCAATAACGCGCGCTTTGTAGAGATTATTAAATTCGTGGAATGGCTGACATCCATCCATCTCTCAATATTTTGCGTAAAAATTAAATTATAAAACTTGTTTTGATACAAAATAGGCAGGTATTTTAGTGTTGTTTAACACTGATATTTCTGCTTCATGAAATCAAAGATAATTTTGAATGGATTAATTGTTTCCACTTGATACACCCTTACACACTTATATTTAAATCCGTGAACAAGTATTTTGATATACTTATAAAGATACTGAAATTTAGCGATTACACACATACAATAGGGAAGATGCACAAATTTTATTTTTGTGTTTATTTTAAAGAACTACATTTAGAATAGACCACAATTATATTTAAAATCAAAAAACTGTCAGTTTCTGCATAAAAATGCAGTTTGAAATTGACAATTTCAAATTTCGCGCCAATACGGGCTGGCGTGCCGTTTGACGTCAGATATGTGAATGTACCTCCTTTTCTTTAAGGACTTTCATACTTTTGCATTTTTTTCTTTACTGTCGAGACCTAATTTATAAGAATTTTAAATGACTGATAATGTATGAATTTATTTTAATTGATACTCCAGAAAAAAGCCGCGTTGACCATACTTTGTGCCAATGTGTTCATCTAGTAACAATGTGTTCATCTAATAACAATCATATTGTTTTTGACTGACACAAAACCGGGAAAAAAGAGATTTGTAGCTGAAAAGACGAATGAATTATTCCTCAAACTATTTTTCGATGCGGTGAATACGACTATGATGTTAGAATATACTTGTTATTCTTCATCTGCTTGTATGAAAAACAAACATATTTACCTACCTAATACAAATACAATAACAAAGTTGTCTATAACTTTTTATTGTAAAGATAAGGAATCATGTTAAAAAGTCTGTAAATAGAGATGCTCATACCCCATATTTTTGAATGCTAAAACAGAATAATGCCTTTGACACCTGAATCAGCAATAATAAAATAAAAAAAATCTTGTAAGCATTGAAAATACACCAAGTTTAATATTGGTTTATTATATTACAGACACAAAAACATACAAACTTACACAATAATGATATAAATAAAATAATGATTTTTTAAAACAAAGGAAATTATTATTATTTCTTCTTTGTTCCTGGTTTATCTTTAGAGTGTAGTGTTAGTGCCATGGATGAGGACTGCACAGGGCAGTCCCATGTGGAATTCCTCATGGCAGCATTTTCCAAGCAGTTTCTGCTCACACTGTGATGAGTTAAAAAATAACCTTTTCTTTTTTCTCACAACTTTCATTTTGATGTTTGGTGATGAAAAATAATCATTTCTAGATTATCCGTAGACATTATGATTTGATATTTCAATAAAGTACCGTAAAAAGTCCATATTTCGCATCAGGCTTGTTGCGGTTTGTAAAACTCACTTCCGACAAAAATAAATTTAAAACCATGTCAACAATAACTTTGGTAGTTTCCTGGAGTATGGTTTTACAGTCCTAAATTTGATTTTTATTCGATAAATGCCGATTTTGTCGTTTTAATGTTCACTTTTTACTAAACCTTTAACGTCAAAATAATATGTCATACATAGATGACGTAAATGACAGTGATTGGTGTTTTAATTTACGTTCCGTTTCAAGTAATTTCAATTCTTAATATTTTAAAAAAACAGCGTAAATTAAAAAATAAACCTTGCGATGTCCCTTCTTTTATGTTATTTTAACATTTTTATACCAAAATATTCATTTATATTACATTTGCATGTTCCCTATTGCAATACAATTACTCGAAATCTATTTTTAAGCTTAACATTTGCCTAACTATTTTGAGTTAACAAAATCCGTAATCAAGCTATCAATAAAATGAACCTCTTCAAACCACTTCGAGAGACAGATCTCAATCACACCCCCGCTGAGACGAGCTCGACGGGTGCAATTTACTAAAGTACCTCCTCAAATTGCCTTAAATTAATGTTACAAACCCTGCCCACTGCCTAAATCCATCGTATTCTTAAAGTTTATTAATCACAATCCAATTAAATACTGCTCAATGTTCGTAATATTGATTAATGTGCCATGCTTGTTATTAGGTTAAGCTAACAGAAGTTCGTTATGATTATGTAAACTCGCTTTTATGTCTGTTTATATAATAATACGTAATGTAAGGGAATGATCAAATTTCAACAACATCTAGTCCGGAAAGTACTGGTTATTTTTAATTATATAAGTATATTGGTGTTTGTAATCTGTAAATGTAAGCTACGGGTGATGAATGGATCAGTGAAATGATAAGCAACGATCGGTATATCTCACACAAATGAGGAAAATGACCAGAAAATTGGATTGAGCTATTATCTATCTTTTTAAAAACTATTGTATATTTAATTTAAAAAATCAGTAGACTCTTTTCAGACAACCTGGTGGCTCAACCTGCAATGTCAAAGGAAAATCATAAAAAAATACTTCCACTATGCTTTATTACACGGGATTCAAACCCACGGATCTAAACCCAACGCTCTGAGGGTTGGATTAAGATCGCTGCTTTCCTCCCACTAGACTACGGCGACAGTTAACGACTACTCCTATTTTATTTACAGAGGATACTCTCACCTTTATAGACATAAGTAAATACCCTATGCAAATCGATCGTAGTATGTTTACGTCGCACTCTACTCGCACTAGGCCGTTATACGAGCTGGTGATAACGCACAGGTAACATTTTAGTTGAATAAAAAAGACAAAGCTTTGAGAATAAAAAATGGACTAATATCCGTGTCGGTGTTTACGAGCCAGCCAGCTGTCTCGAAAACTTAATACAAAGAGAGAACTCACTCCCGCATTATGTGCCACATAATTTTATGAAAAATATGCCGACTGTCGTCCCCTTTGATTGGATCTGTGGTGATTTGTTTGTCGGCGTGGAATTCATTTTGCCGCGCGAAAAAAAAATTCGCAACGTGACTGACATGGAAATCCGAAGTGAAAATGTTTTCTTTATGTAAGCCGCTTTGAAACTTCGGTATTCCCTTTTTACGGATTTGAAACGGGTCGATGTTGTTCAATCTGTTTGATTTGATGATAAGTTATGCTTATTTCAAATAAAAATAAGGATACTGGAAACAAAATCATGAAAATAATGTATAATGATGGGTTCAGATACAAATGATGCTGCTGCTGGTCAAGTTATTTTTTAATGTTTTAAGCAATCTAAAGAGTTATTTATATTTAACTTGGAATGTTAATACTACATATTATAAGAACTCCTACATTATTACGCACTACGATAGCCTGAATATGTTACATTAATCATATTTACGATAATATTTATTGCATCCAAGGTTCTAATATGGGTATTTTTTTCAAGTATAAGCGTCACACCTTTCAGCCCGATGTGCAGAGTACTTAAAGATTTCTAGTACAGGCTGGTATAGGTATCTAGATACTTGTATTTTAGGAGGTAGATAATAAGAATACAATCTCAGGACGGCATTCATTAACACCACTAATCCGCATTGAGCTGGCGTGATGGGTTGCGGCCAGATCTCCCCATAGTGATGCCGTGTGGAAAGGCCTGTGTACAGCAGTGGGCCGTTATAGGCTAATGATAATGATGAGACCACAACATTTGGCGTAGGATGCCGTAAACCTATACTTGGATGCGTAATTTGAAACCTCATAATTATTTAAAAATAAGTCTTCGGACCTTTCCTTAAAACATAGAAGTCAAAACATAACAACATGATGATGACGTAATGTCGCATGCTTGAGCGAATCGAATCTTCGCCTTACCTTTACTTACATTACCTTCACTATCAGAAAGTTAGCACTTAAAAGAATTTAAACAATCCATTTCCAGGCCACAAATTAAACCGAAGACACCTGGCAACCGTGTTTTACAACCACACTGTCTGTTCGTGGACACGTAAAAATATATTCCGGTCGGAAAATGACGCGACCAGGCTCGTAAACTGACGTTTACTACTTCTGATACGTCTGCGGTTGACTCAAAGAGAGATAAGTGCTGCCTACCAAGATATCGGGTTGCAACAAGTGGCTTTTACAGATATTGAAAGTGAAAACGAGTGTTTTAGGTAATATGGATAAGCAAATGCGATAGGGAATACGTTACCGAGATATGTATTCTGTTTGTGAACAAAGCTCAAATTAGAGTTATAGGTTCAAGTCAGTATTATAGTGCGCAGAACCGATAGCCAATAAAGCGGATAGGTCCTCGAGTGGCGTCCACGTAAACGTTACTTCATACCTTTAATAAAATCGTCCAGAAAACAATGCCTATGAACGGTGGTGGACTTTTAATTGAATGTATTATTTATGGTTGTACTAGGGCTACTTATTGGAATATATAAGTTTGTTTCCCAATTTCAATCACCAACATGAAAACTTGTAGCTATTAGTATGTCATTTTGCAATTGAAAATAGTACCAAGTGTGTTATAATCACATTAGTCACTTTAACAAAACATTGTTATTTCCTTTTATTGTCATGTTAAATTTATTTTTATATCATATCCTTGTCACCACATACTTTTAAATTTAGCAAGACATTATTTAAAAGGACGTACTCTTAATTTCGCGTTCCCTTCCACGCATACATAAAAATACTCAAGTTGTTAAGTCATAATAACTGTTGAGGATTTATTACGTCAATTTGGGTTTGTGGAAGCACCAGGAATATCTGTTATAATGGTTATACAGACTCCGTTACTTTGCCCATTGGCCAAATTAACAACATTATTAATGAGGTTTGTTGGCATTACATTTAATTTCTTATTACTGTCGCAATCTGTATGGTTTCAAGTGAATATATTTACATGTATATTATTTTCTGTCATTAAATATATACTTACAGTTTTTAAATCTATGCTTTTTATATTTACAAATAAAATGCTGCTTTCGTTGTTACATTTGGTATTATGGGTCATCTACTCACACTATCATATCTCCATCTAGCCCTTTTTAGAGCTAACTTTTTGTATATAGACACTTATCTACTTACATCAACTTTGGTGCACTCAAATATTTGTACTGCATAGCGCTCTAATTTATAAATAATCAAAAAACCTGACTGCTCAAAATATGCACTGAAAGGGACAAGTGACTATGTGTAGAGCCACATAGTTCAAAAATTTTATACTTTTCATGGTATTGCAAGCGGGAGACAAACAAAGGCAACAACATTATTTCAATAATTACACTACATACACATTAATATACGAGTAGTTGAGTCTCGAATAGGTTTTAGGGTTTTTTGTTTGGCTATTTTTAGCAATAGCGTTTTTGTTTTTTTCTTTATTTCAGACGTTTTATTTAAATTAAGATTATGGTAAGCACTATGTTTTTTTATTTTCTAAAGAAATATTTTAAAATTATCATTTTTAGCTCAATAGTTCCGTAAACGAAGCGTTGTATCGAAAACGGTTTTCACGCACACATACTATTAAAAAGAGAAATATTCAACAATACCCTATTCGATGTGTTGGATACATTTTTTTAGTCATCAAAAATAGTGTTCATATCCCCATTTTGAATTTTTATGCTTTTAATGCACAGTGACACTTGCTATGAAGAAAAATCTAAAGACAGTTCACATGTTAAAATCCGTCAGTCCGTTTAGGCTTCAGCAGGAACATAGAAATCTACATACAACGTCCAGACCACAGATTTCCCAATACAGGAGATGGGGCAAGCCGCGTTTTTAAGTGCGACAAATGTAAGCTCAACGAGCATACACTGGCTGCCAGTTTACGCCCTGTGAGACGAGTCAAGACGCACGAATATTAAAGAAATTACCGTGCAATTGTAACATGCCATCATCGCAATGAATCAGTAAATTTACCAAGAAATATAATAACTTTTCACAGCTAAGAACCGAAAAGAAATTGCGACACTGGGACTGCCTATAAACTTGGCAGCTTGTCCAGTCTAATTGTATATTCGGATGTCTGTGGTCCAGACTTACATACAAATGCTTGAAAAACATAACCGTCCAGTTGCAGTCTGGTAAAAACCGTACTTTGCAACCAAAATAATAAATAAATTTAATGATAAGTAAAATGTATCCTGCATAGTAAGCTTTTATATCATTAACGATTAAACTGAAATGTGATTTCCGATCACAAACTCAGTTTATATCTCAAAATCTGGGACATTTCGCATGGTAAGTGTATTTGAGTCAAAACTTTTTTGGTCTCGTTAGAACAGAGGCTTTCAATACAATATAGACGCCCGTAGAGTCGGACGGCTCATTAAGTTTAACTATCCGCTAAGGGCCAAGTGCGAGAACAATATTCCGCCCATACGCTTTCTTGAATTATAAATACTAGAAGATTATTATATGAATTTCTGTTTCGATCATTATTACAAAACAAATTAAAAACTTAGTAGTTAATACATGTATAAAAAATTAAATCTCTCTCTCTCTTTATGTTTGTCCCTCCCCTTACATACCATATATATTAACATATCACAGTCCACTGCTTGTTATAGATTTCCTCTTTTTGCCTGCTATCCCGGTCTTACACTTTTTTTTATGATATATGTTTGTCTTACTCCAGAACTCGTCTGCACCATCGGCCATTGGTACAAAGCATGCGTAACCGACCCAATGCCGCTTGTATTTGCTAATCCAGCTATCTAATTTGGTATATTTAGTTCTCTTAATAATAAAATCATTTTTTGTGAAAATTTATAAAAAACGATACTATCACTGTGTCTTGCATTATCGGCATACAAATATATTTTTGTCCTATCCGCACTGGGTCTGCGTGGACGACTAAGGCCTATACGGGTAGGCTCGTGCCCCTTGGTGGGGACATTTAATGAGCTGATGATGAATATAATTTTAAGAATTATTCTTAATGGCGTCAGAATATACGAGTAACAGTGAGGTTTCTTGCAGGTGAGGTTGGCTTTAATCACTAAAGTGTAGGTAGGCTGGAATCACTTACGACCTATCTAGTTTTAACAATGAGATTTTAGGCACTAAAATTCCCAATAAATAAATCAAGTCATGATTACGATGCCATCGCTCACCAATAGCGGATCGGTTTGCGGCTGAGAGCTCTCCGCGCTCGTCAATTGCCCTGTGAAACTGAAAAAGCTTTTTGCGGGTGACAGTGGTAGTTATTTACAAAATTGGATTGGTCAGGCATCGGACCAATATCTATTACATATAAATAGTGTTGGAGTATCTGTTTGTAATAATGAAATAACAATATTTTTCCTCATGCATATGAATATATGAGTATTATGTCAAAATAACAATTAAAAAAAATTGTCTGTCTCTGTCTGCTTGTTCCAGGTAATCTTCGTAACGGCTGGATGAATTTGGGTGGGCCTTTTTTTGGCAGGTATCTGACATAATAAGAAAAAATATAGGCTACTTCTTATTTTGTAAAAATAAAGCAATGTTTTACCGCGTGCCTTAACGAAGCAATTTTAGGTTATGTTTT
>PQWD01000252.1:0-13687 GCA_019425675.1 Leucinodes orbonalis
TTGTCATAAATACAGAAACGTGTCCCTGAAATGACAGCAGCTGTCTATGTCACTTTGACAAATAATTTTTGGATATTTTTGATCTTGTATTAATTTTAATGTTTTAAACTAGAAATATGCATCGAATTGTTCATTTACGTACGAAAAGATAAATTATGTTTATTTTTCTTTTTCATAATTTTTTTTGCACCATTTCCATTGTGCGGGTGATGCTGGCCAGTTGTCTTAATTTTTCTTATATTCCATACAAGAAACTGGCTTTTTTGCCGAAGAATTTTGACACATTTTTGTTGTCATCGAGACTTGCCCCGTATTTTTTTATACGTCCATGAGATTTGCCTACATAGAAACACCCAGACTATTACAAACAAATATTAAACTGCTTTTGTAGTCTGAAACGATGGAGGTCTGGAGTGGGGACCGCGTCTTGGCAAGCGTAGCGTAGGACTGAAAGATCGATAGACCGACGACTTGCGGAAGGTCGCTGGTGGAGGTTGCGGAGGACCGGTATATCTGACGCATAATGGAGGAGACCATGTCCAGCCGTGGATCGGACGACCACTAGGTCGTAGAGTTTAGATCGCTGTTTGATCCGGGGACCATGGGTTCAAATTCCGTAGGGAGCCTGCATCATGAAAGTCACTTTGTGCGATTTTCCCCACTTTTTGATTATTATGTCATTCTTTGTCTTTGTGATTTATGTGTTTGTTATAATTTACTGTACTGTTTTTTAACAGTCTAATATGATTTTCTTTATTTTTTTTAATCATCTATAGGCAGACATTTGACCGCCATCTCACCTGATGGTAAGTGATGATGCGGCCGAAGATGGATCAATGCCTGCCTCGAACAGCCTTAATTCACTCTTGCCTAAGACGGCCAGTGTCTGGAATGTCGGGGAACACATACGGAGGCAAAGAATTTCCATTCCGTTTGGCGGTTGCGCCATTTAGGAGCGAAGCACCATAGCGGGGCTGAGTGGATGTGTGGAATGTCTACCACGTAAGGATGGAACGCTCGCCTCCGCCTTGTTAGTCCGGTGGTTGAAAAGGGGTTGGTTGGAATTAACCGCGTTGTAACTTCCATCGCACACTCACCGAAATGTAGCCTGGTTTAAAAAACCGACGCCGTAGCAACTCTACGGACGATGCTCGAGGCTTTGCAGCCTTAGCGTCAGGTCAGAGTAGGGTCGCCAATGAGCCGCTCTAGTCGACCCTCTCAATCGAGTTCCAAAGGCAGCCGTCGGTATTTTGGCTGATCCTCCCATTAGGTGGCAGCAGTATTCCATCAAGACGGACTTTGGGCTTGATATAATGACAGAAGCTGTCCTGACCTTGGAAAGGATTTCAAGTTTTTTAGCTGCAGTCTTTGCTTGGGACTGTTCGTGTACACAAATATTTGTACTGGCCGGGCACCGAACCCGGAACCCTCGGTGTGCGAGCCGACGTCTCAACCATTGCCTGGTGTAATTGTTCGACTTTTTTATTGTTTTACTTGTGTACGATTGCATCGCACATTTGCAAACGTAAACATTTGTGATTTATAATGTACGCGTATTTACTTAATTTTAGTTCACGCTTCTATATTATTGTGTACACACCATTTATACAATAAATCAAGAATTTAAGCAAATTGTGTTTTTCCTGTTTTCACAACTACAAGTCAAAGATTACCAGATAACAAGATCTCGTACAACTTGTGTTATTTCACGAAATATTATAATTGTTGGGAGTTTTTGTAGAAAAAATGAGATTGTTCACCGTCACAATATGATGGGTTTTTACTTGTGAATGTGTGTGTGGGTGTGTGCAGGAGCAGAGGGCGGCGCGCGAGGCGGAGGTGTGCGCGCGGCGGCGGGCGCTGGAGGCGGCGCGGCGGCGGCGGGTGGAGGCGCTGCTGGAGCGGCGCCGCGCCCGCGACGCGCGCCGGGACTCGCTGGCGCAGCTGCGGCGCGCGCAGCGACGCCAGGCCGCCACCGACAGGTTCCGGCACTTTTCTTTTTTTTTTATTGGTCACAACACACGTCGTTTCTTTTTTTTTATTTGGTTCACAACACACTCTTTTTTTTTATTTGGTTCACAACACACTCTTTCTTTTTTTATTTGGTTCACAACACACTCTTTCTTTTTTTTTTATTTGGTTCACAACACACTCTTTCTTTCTTTTTTTATTTGGTTTCACAACACACTTCTTTCTTTTTTTATTTTTATTTGGTTCACAACACACTTTCTTTTTTTTTCACATTCGGGGACGACCCAGAAAGACTTCCTTAACCAATATATAGTCAGTCTTAAGAAGAGCTAGGGTCCCGCAGTAGAGGATAAACAGCTGTATAAAAAGAGTTGGATGGACTGTGAGTTGCAGCTAGGCGGAAGTATGGTGAGGACCGTGCAAAGTTGGCGTTTCATCATCTATGCCTCCCTTTCTGGGACCAAGGCGTGAGCTTTCATTTATTTATAGTATTTTTTTAATTTGGTTCACAAACGGAATCGTCATGTGAAAGGTGCTACAATTTTATTCCTTAAATAATATAATTAACATTCTTCTTATATAGTGACACGACATGCGATGAGTGGATCATTGGATACAATTATAAAAATAAATAAATAAACAAATTATCTACTAATTACGTAGTATGCCTAAATGCCCTATTATATTACGAAAGCTTGTCTGAATCTAGCCTATTACTGAGGTCAAAGAGCTTGTGAAGACATCAACACGTTCCTGATGCCGAATTATAACTAGCCACCATTTTACACATCACCCACAAGACCGCCGGGAGTGCTTTCATCCCCTGTGGTTGACTTTCCAGCAATTTCTCCACCAAAAGCGTTCTTCTTGCGTCTTTTTTTGGGTTCGACAGTTCGGGAGTGGAACGATCTTCCTGCTTCTGTGTTTCATAGGCTATTATAACCTCGGTTTATTCAAAGGCCAGAGTGAATAAGGCATTTTCTGGGTAAACGTCTGTACCATCATAGGCCTCGTCATCGCTTACCATCAGGCGAGCTGCAGATCAAACCGTAACCCATTTGATAATAAAAAAAAAAAAAAAACCATTCCATTAAGTGTGAATGTTGCCCTGCTGATTGTCCGTGTAAAGTGGGGACTTAATGTTAGTCTGATTACATAAAGCGACTACTTACTAGCTCTTGGGGGACCGATAGACCTATAATGTTCCAGAAAATTGGGACAGAGAATCATTCCATTCAGCACCTTGTACAAAGACATGACTTCTCATCATTCTTTTCACACATTATCAAAAAAGTGATAGCAACCACGACATCCGAATATACCATTAGACTGGACAAGCCCGCCAGTTTTATAGGCAGTCCAGGTCCCATTTCTTTTCGGTTCTTACCTGCGAAAGTTATTCTATTACATGGAATTTTACTGCATTCATTGCGATGATGGCATGTTTTTACAATGCACAGGGAAACATTTGGGAAAACGGTAATTTCTTCTAATATCGTGTTTATCTGTTCTCCAGAGCGGTAAACTGGAGCCAGTGTATGCTCGTGAGACTTACATTTGTCGCACTTTAAACGCGGCTTGCCCCATGGACGATTTTCACACAACCTTTGAATCTCTTCGCCGGCGTGCGCAAGTGTTTTCCTGATGTTTTCCTTCACCGTAAGAGCGTGGGATAACGGATATATTTTCGAAAATTCATAAACCCATTAGAACGTGGCGGGATTTGAACCCCAGCCTTCCCGGTAGAAAGGCGACGATCCACACCATTTGACCACCGACGCACTTATCAAAAAGTGTAAGCAACAAATTGTTCTTATAAAATATGTAAGTAACCAATGTTGCCGCTCAATAGTCTACTATTGATAGTCTATCGATAGTTGGACAAAAGCAATAATATCGATCGATTCACCTATCGATACTGTCGATTAGTTTAGCACAATAGTATTGGTACACTGCAGTACTATCGATAATTCCTATTCAACCTATCGCAGTCCACTGCTGGACATAGATCCCCCCCATCTGGCGCTAAGCCAGATAAATCCTGGTCCTCCGCTTTTCTCATCCAGCCTCCACCAGCGACCTTTCGCAAGTCGTCGGTCCATAGGGACGGAGGGCGTCCTACGCTACGCTTGCCGAGACACGGTCTCCACTCCATTTCTGCGACATACGTGACCAGCCCACTGCCACTTCAACTTGCTGATCCGGCGGGCTATGTCGGTAACTTTAGTTCTCTTACGGATTAAATCATTTCTGATCTTATCCCTAAGAGAAACCCTGAGCATAGCTCGCTCAATTGTGCGTTGAGTGACTTTGAACTTGTGATATCGTATCTTAGCTCAATATTAACATAACAATTGATAGTATCGATACTATCGCCTATGTTGATTACTACAACTATCGATAGTGCAATACTATCGATAGTATTGCAACTATCGATGTAATTTTTATCAATATTCCACGATCGTATCGATTAGTATTGCAAACTATCGATAGTATCGATAGTATTGCGGTGTATCAATACTATTGCGCTTTACTAAGCTATCGATAGGCCTATCGACAGTATAGATGATTTTCGAGGTCAACTGTCGATAGTTCAATTATTGATAGTTCGGCAACACTGTTAGTAACAAACAGTTTCTTTTTCATCATATCATCGGGAAAAACGTGAAATAAGTAAGCAAAATGAGGACTTAAGATCTAGTTAGTGGATCAGTACCACTAACCTACGGACGTATTATGAACAAGTTACGAATGCGTTGTCAACACTTATAAAAGTATGTCGCAGTGGTCGCAATACTTAGGCGAAGTTCGACACGTTATGTCAACGCGTTGTAAACGACATCTAGCGCCATCTAGTTTTAATATTATGAACTATTTTAACTATATTAGGTTTTTCAATACGGTTTCACTTTGAATTGGACATTTGTGAGTCTGTTTTATACTACTTGCGCTCTTTTATTTTTATTATCATGTCAAATGCTAGTGATTTCGTTTTGTTCTCCCGTTTCAGCTTATTTATTTATATTTATCGCCATCAAAGGGCCTCACGTTAATATGGTGGAAACAAGATGCACTGGGAAACATTTACAAATTACACACATAATGCTAAAATAAAAATAAATAATTACTTTGACAAAACGCTTTCTTTCAATATTTCATTATTTGTTTACTTTATGTTTAGGTTTTGAAATCAAAATGTAAAATTTACAAAAGTATGATTTGTTTAAGAAATACATTTTAATTTGTAGCGTTTTACTATAAATTATTATTAAATATCTATCTTACATGTAATAAAATACAACATTAATGAAAACAAGTTATCATTAGCAAGATCAAACAAAAAAAAAATTAAACAAGTTTTGTCAAATTCGATGACTAGTTCCCATTTCTCGTAGTCGGGTGCTCATTCAATGAAGCTAGCCGAGTTCCATGACAAACTTACGAAATTTCTGACCATGTCACAAAGAAACAAAATGTTAACAAATCTGAGGGTAGTTGTAAAAAGGCCAATTTTGTATCGAGTCTGCGTATATTCAATAAGGATCCTGATTATACTTTTCGTTATGTTACCCATTGGCCCGGCTAGCTTAAGTGGTAGAGCATTGAGTCTCATGAATTCAAAGATGTAGGTTCGAATCCTACGCGTGGGCGGTTTAATTTTATCGAC
Source organism: Leucinodes orbonalis (assembly GCA_019425675.1). Lineage (NCBI taxonomy): Eukaryota > Metazoa > Arthropoda > Insecta > Lepidoptera > Crambidae > Leucinodes > Leucinodes orbonalis. Next base: position 5,639 of record PQWD01000252.1, read on the forward strand.
TCATAAATGTAGTGTTGTTTTAATTTGAGTTATTTTAATTTGGTATCTAGTAATTATTATTTTTAATATTCTTTAGTCAATCAGTTTCAAAATATTTTAGTTATATTGTTTTTATTATTAAAACATGGTTTCAGGTGTCGATGGGAATTTTATTATTATAAATAGGTACTCGTATGTTACTATATCATTAGGCATTATAGCGTATCGGCTAGCGAGTTCGACTGACGATCGCGTAAATTAAATGCTAATATCATGTAGAGCGTCGGTGGCTCAGTGGTGCGGGGAGGGCTGAGGTTCAAATCCCGACACTCTTACGGTGAAGGAAAACATCGTGAGGAAACCTTCATGCACGCCTGCGAAGAGATTCGAAGGTTCTGTGTGAAGTCGTCCAATCCGCACTGGGCCCGCGTGGACGACTAAGGCCTAATCACCCTATACGGGTAGGCTCGTGCCCCTCGGTGGGGACGTTTAATGAGCTGATGATGATGATGATGATAATGATGATCATGTATACAAAATATTATGTAAGCACACCATCCTTACGTACTTTCTTGGTAAGTTCGTAAAGCCGTTGGACGAAGCAACTAGCCGTATGACGTCAATGCTGTAAAAAAGTATAGATTCGTGATATGCTCACAAAACAATCTAAAAAAGTGTTCCGGATGCAGCGACAGCACACATACACATGTTTCAAATGCGTACATTTACCTAAACAAAAGCCTACAAGCTCTATACGATAAATAGCACCATCCCTTTCTGTCTGTTCTCTTCACTCAATTTAAGTATCGATTCACGCTGAGTCTCTTCTGAATACGGGCTAAGTGTACTTATTCGGAATATTGGAAATATTATTGGACGTAATCCATATTTAAACAGCATGATTAATTATTTTCTCATGAAGTGTTATTTATAACGTAAATATAAAAAACATAAGCGCCCAAGCGTAGGATTCGAACCTACATCCCTGAGGGTGGCAGCCTCAATGCTCTGCCAATTAAGCTAGCCGGGCATTGGGATGTACTGTTAAAATTATGGACTTTATTTTACGATTAATCTCCATGTAACTCCATCTAGACTCGGTACTTTTTCGTCTAGATACCATCGCAGTGCCAGATATAATAATTTAATCCTTCACCCCCCCCCCCCCTCTCTTTACCTAATGTAAATATTACCGACACTTATTAGCCGACAGCTAAACGTGCTTTCTGATGTACAGAATTTAGAAACATTTAGTATATATTTATACAGAATATTTGTTTTTTTTTTTTACTTAAAACTTATATTAATCTTATAATAAATTATTCACTTAAGGTAAATATAAAAAGTCTTATCGCCCAAGCGCAGGATTCGAACCTACATCCTTGAGGGCTTCGACCTCAATGCTCTGCCAATTAAGCTAGCCGGGCATTGGGAAGTCCTGATAAAATTATGGACTTCACTAATTACGGATTAAACTTTATATATGGATGTAACTTTTTGTAAGTCTCTTGCGTCATTCTAAGTTATAATCATTGCTTAAGTTCTTTTAAAAAAATGTGGAACATTGCCTCCTTTGTATCGGGTATATTTCGACGACCCATTTGGTGTAGCGGAAAAGACGTCAACTACTACACCAAGGGGTTCGATTCCCGGGCAGTACAAACATTTGTGCATGAACATGTCTGTCTGTAATGGTCTGGGTTTTTTCTATGTATAATATGTATGTATTTTCAGAAAAAATATATAAGTATGGTTATCCGTCGTTTAGTATCCATATTACAGGCGAATGCTTAGTTTGGGGCTAGATGTCGCCGTGTGAATGTCAGTGGATTTTTTTTATTTTTCTTATTTATATTCTCTGGGTATGAGTTGGTCCCCCCAGGCATCTCTCAGACCACTGCTGGACATAAGTCCCCACCATTTTGCGCCAGATATCCCTCTCCTTGGCTTTCCTCATCCAGTCTCGCAATTTGTCCAATGACCCGGGTGTCCTACGCTACGCTCCAGAACTCGTCTGCTCCAACGGCCATCGGTTCTGCGACATACGTGACCAGCACACTGCCACTGTGCCTTGCTGATCCAGCGAGCTAACTTTAGTTTTTTCAGTTCCCTCAGACTTATGGGTCTCGTCAAACTTTTTGGTCTCTCCGAACTTCGCACAAAACGATGCGCAGTTTACAAAATTCAAACATTTTATTAATTACGTCCTTGACTATACCTGCGCAGTAAGCACTTGCGACTATATTCAGAGCGGTCATAAAGTTTGGCGAGATGTATACATTAAATGAATTGTGTTTAACATTTGAAAGATTGTTGGCAGAATGATGAATAATTACATTGTTTCATGTGTTTGTTTATGTAAACAAACAACACAATAACAAACACTAACACATTCACAGCAATACGTATTTGTTTTGGATCGAAATCGTATTTTGACGTATATGAACTAAGTGGGTATGGAGGTAGTTTAAATACAAAGTTACTTACCTACCCTCATATGTTAGTAAATACATCATTGGCTGTAAGTCGATTTATGAACTTTGTGTTCAAGTCTATAATAGTTTAAAGTCAATTTATATTAAGTAATTGCTGTTTCCCGCTGTATTTATGTGTAAGTTAATATTTTTATATTATCTATATAGCTATATATTTATTTTGTTTTTAGTATAAATATTAGGGTTTAATTTATTAGTATCGTTATAGGCTTGTATTTAGAATTAATATCCTTTTAGTCGCTTTCAAGCTTCTTTGTCTCTTTCTTGTAAAGTATGTTTTTTCACCGCACCTATTACAAATTTTCTGCATGGTCTTGTGTTAAACGGGAAGAGAAAGCCTCTAGGTATTAAGTTATAGGATATTCTCCTACAATTAACTTAAAATCGCTTCGTTATGTAAAAGTAGCCAAAGTAAAAAAAAAATTGTATGGTTCGTAATCATGACATAAAACATATTTTTAACTTATAATTTTTAAAATGTACTTAAATATTGAATAATATTTTAATTTATTGTCGACTTTAAAACACTTACACTATTGCGAGTGTTCCATTGACGACTGGTTATTGTGCTGTTGTCATTAGTTTGCGCTGTCATTTGCATTAACTCGTGTCATTACTTGATCGGCCTGTCATTCTTCCTTTTCAATTTTTTTCTGTTGTTTCTGGCTCGTTCTGCGATTTCCATCTGCGATAGTCTATCATATACTTGGACCTCAACGGATTTATAACTGGGCGGCCCGTGTGTGTATACTTTATGCAGCTCCGTGGCAGGGAGTATATCGGCTCGAATGGCAGCGGGTTGTGTTCATCGACGAGGCACGTCTGTTAACCACTGGTGAGAAAGGAATGTAAATTAATCATCACATACTCAAATAAATAATGCTTAATTCAGATAAATCTTGAAGATATACTTTTGAATCGTCAAAAAAGAGTTATTTTAATGAAATCTAACACCAGTGTTGAGGGATGTTAACTAAAGAGAAGATTCGGCATGAAACAACGTGTAGTTACCATGTCAAAAATGGTTTACAAATTTTTATTTATATGATCTAATACCCATCTTAATTACATTGATTTTGATAAGGAACACATACGGAGCACACTAAGATCAAATATACATCGGTATAACAGAACGCCAACCAGGACTTTGTCGTTCGTCTTTGGTTGCACCGTGCGAGTCATTTTTTTTAACCAATTTTATTGTAAACATCGGCGTTTTCTCCGATAATTTTTTTCTGCTCGTTTAGCTGTTTTTGAACATATTTGTATAGAAAACAAGTTTCTTTGGAATGAAGTCTTTTTGAGTCCTGGCGTAAAAATCTAGCGGAGAAAACGCGATGCGTAATCGTCGCTAGGATTTTTCTACCACTTTCCAGCTCATTTTTACGTTGGTCACTCGAGTGGCGGTATCATATCATTAGGTGATACATCTGCACGTTTGCTTTAGTCACGTGTCGTTGTCGTATTTTAATGAGCGAAGGACAGATTTGGCTATTTCGGATGAAAACCGTTTTTCGAAATGGTCTCGTTCGCGAACTGTTTCGTTTGCACGTAGCGAGATCGGTTTTGGCGGTATGGAACTGGTTTGGAACGAGAGCACTACTACTTGGTAAGAAATCGGTACTGAAGTCGTCTAGGTAGGTACTACCGCGCAGTGCCAGATATCAGGCCACGTGAAATAAAGTGCTATGCACTTTTGTGTCCGGGATGAGGTAAACTGTATAGTAGTTATGAAATTTACCGGGTATAAGACCTTAAATCTGTTGTCACGGGTGGACGGGCGCAGTGGCACATTGATGGAGACTAATAACTGTGTATCAGTGGTGGTCCCTTCAATGCCGCTCTGTCATGGTCAGGCGTTCACTTATAATCATCAGGTGAGCGTCGCGGAACGGTCTGTTCACTTCGTACATAAAAAAAACGGAACGGATTCCAGGCGTCACAGGTCGTCTAGTAGCTTGCCTATAGAATAAGAAACCACTTACTGGACAAGAGCTTTATCTTGAGCTCCTGCTCCTTGATGAAGTTTGTTGCTTTTTCCGCTCGCGTCGCTCCTGCTCATTTTCTCAGCCTGTTCGGCAGCCTTCTCTCTCCTCTTTGGTGGCTTGGTCCATGGACTCTCCGAGGTTGTCTGTCGATTATTAAATGTATGGTTAGAAATAAATCAACCGTTTGTTTAATTTAAATTGAAAATGGATATATTGGGATTAATAAGTAATGTTTCAGTGTAATGGTTATGGTGGAGATCACTATGAATACGACTGTGGTGGTGGTGATAAAGGGATAGTGATGGGCGGTGATGATCATTATGATATGATTGTATAAGGTGATAAAAATGGAATAATTGTGAAGGTGGATTTTATGATGTCAATTTTATCATGAGTGTGACGATTTGAATGATTATCAGAATATATAATTGACATTGGGACGTATAAATCTACCGGCACCGGCGGCCCGGTGACTTTCTCCGTATTGGCTTGCAGTGTGACTCGAGCCGTTGCTGGCTCACCCATGGGACGTTATTGCTGATGACGATGATTGTGGTGATGGTTATGAAGCAGATGCTCGTGGTGATGGTTATGAAGAGGATGTGGATGATTATGGGTGATTATTGTGGTGGTGGAATCAAGTATGGGTGGATGCTGATATGTGGTGGTGGTGTAGTGGGTGAGATATTATGCAACGATGCTTGCGGTGGTGGTGATGCGGGTGTGTTTAAAGACGGTGGATGGTGGTGCTCCATCATTGTGAATGGTGATGCTGAAGATGTGATTATGGTGACGGTGATGGCGATCATTATGAGTATACATATTTAGCCTGCAACGTACCCGCTGACTGGCATCACGTGGGACAATTATAACCGAAGATGATAGATGATGTTGAATGGTGGTGCATAATGATGTCGATTTTGATGATCATTATCATAATGACAATGTTCATGAATCTTAAACCGCTGCCTTCGGCCCCGTAGTGGCCTTCTCCCGTATGGTCTGCAGGTGGACTCGACCGTTGTGGCTGGCGTCCTGCTTGTCCCGGATTCGAGACGGGAGCGCCGTCCGCTTCTTGCCGGCCGCCGCCGCCAGCTGCCGACAGACGGGATTTGACACCTTCCGCCTGCGTTGAGGAATATTATATATCAATTGAGCTAGCGCAAAGATCCCTTTAACAGTGCACTCGAAACCTTATTACTTCCCTACTAATGACTTATGTATAATAATATCATCTAGCGCCAATTAAGCGTGAACCTTAATTATGGTACTAAACACGATAACATACTTTACATTTTTTTTTGTAAATACATACATTGGTACATATAGAAACATCCAACTATTACATACAGACATGTTCATACACACAAATGTTTGTACTGCCCGAGGATCAAACCCGGAACCCTTGGTGTTGCAGCCGACGGCACAACTATTACTCAAGATGGGTCGTCAAAAAGTTTTATCATCATCAGCTCATACGACACCAGTTAGGGGCACGGGCCTCCCTGTGGCGGGTGTATAGGCCTTAGTCGTCTCACGCGGGCCCAGTGCGGAATGGACGACTTGACGCAAAACCTATGGTTTCCTTCGCCGTGAGAGTGTCGGACAACGTACATATATTTTTCGAAAATTAACGCATTGGAATGTGGCGGGATTTAAACCTGAGCCCTCCCGATAGGAGAGCAACAGTACATACACACCATTGAGCAACCGACGCTCTCATATATATATTTTACATATACATGACATTAACATTATAATATATAAGTAGTTAAGTAGTTTCCTCACGATGTATTCCTTCACCGTAAGATCGTCGGATAAACGTACATATATTCGTCAAAATATGAATTTATTTAACCCTAAATGAAGCGAATTCCACTGTTTTAAAGTCGACAATAAATTAAAATATTATTCAATATTTAAGTACATTTTAAAAATTATAAGTTAAAATATAAATTTTTATGTCATGATTACGAACCATAGCATTTTTTTTACTTTGGCTATTTTACATAACGAAGCGTTTTTGAAGTAATTGTAGGAGAATATCTATATACTTAATACCTAGAGGCTTTCTCTTCCAGTTTGACAAAGGCCATGCAAAATGTGTAATAGGTGCGGTAAAAAACATACTTTACAAGAAAGAGAAAAGAAGCTTGAAAAGCGACTAAAAGGATATTAATTCTAAATACAAGCTAAAGCTACTAATAAATTAACCCTAATATTTATCTAAAACAAAATAAATATATAGCTACATAGATAATATAAAATATAACTTACACTAAATACAGCGGAAAAGCATATCTACTTAATATAATTGACTTTAACTATTCATAGACTTGAACACAAAGTCATAATCGACTTACGCCAATGATGTATTTATAACATATGAGGGTAGATACATAACTTTGTATTTAAACTACCTCATACCCACTTAGTTCATATACGTCAAAAACGATTTCGATCCAAAACAAATACGTATTGCTGTGAATGTGTTAGTGTTTGTTATTGTGTTGTTTATTTACATAAACAAACACATGAAACAATGTAATTATCATCATTCTGCCATCAATCTTTCAAATGTTAAACACAATTCATTTAATGTATACATCTCGCCAAACTTTATGACCGCTCTGAATATAGTCGCAAGTGCTCCTGCGCAGGTATAGTCAAGGACGTATTAATAAATGTTTGAATTTTGTAAACTGCGCCAATCGTTTTGTTTGCGAATTGGAGACCAAAAATTTTGACGAGACCATAAGTCTGAGGGAACTGAAATTAAAGTTAGCCGCTGGACAGCAAGGCACAGTGGCAGTGTGCTGGTCACGTATGTCGCAGAACCGATGGCCGTTGAGCACGACGAGTTCTGGAGCGTAGCGTAGGACACCCGGGTCATTGGACAATTGCCGAGACTACGTGATGAGGGAAAGCCAGGGAGGGATACCTCTGCGCAAAATGGTGGGACTTATAATAGTGGTCTGAGAGTGCGGGGACCAACTCATACCCAGGGAATATAAATAAGACAAATCACAATGACATTCACCCTGACATTCACACTCGACACGCCCCCAAGCTAAGCATTCGCCTGTAATATGGATACTAAACGACGGATAACCATACTTATATATTTTTTCTGAAAATACTACATATTATACATAGAAAAAACCCAGACCATTACAGACAGAGACATGTTTCATGCAAAAATGTTTGTACTGCCCGGGAATCGAACCCCTTGGGCGTGTTTGACGTCTTTTCGCTTACCCAAATGGGTCGTCGAAATATACCCGATACAACGAGGCAATGTTCACATTTTTTTAAAGAACTTAGCATGCTTATAATTAGATGAAGCAAGAGACTTAACAAAAGTTACATCCATATATAAAGTTTAATCGTAATTAGTGAAGTCCATAATTTATGAAAGGACTTCCAATACCCGGCTAACTTAATTGGCAGAGCATTGAGTCGAACCCTCAAGGATGTAGGTTCCGAATCCTGCGCTTTGGGGCGTTAAGACTTTTTATATTTACTTAAGTAAATAATTTATTATAAAGATTAATATAAGTTTTAAGTAAAAAAACAAATATTCTGTT
>PQWD01000252.1:13712-49677 GCA_019425675.1 Leucinodes orbonalis
CGGGCCGCCGCCCGCCATGCGCCGACAGACGGGATTTGACACCCTCCGCCTCGTTGAGGAATATAAATAATATCAATTGAGCTAGCCTCAAAGATCCCTTTTAAAAGTGGCACTCGGAAACCTTTATTACTTCCCTACTAATGACTTATGTATATAAATTCATCTAGCGTCAAGTTTAAGCGTGAAGCCTTTATATGGGTACTAAACAACGGAAAGCATACTTACATTTTTTTTTGTAAATACATACCATTTGAAATAGAAAACATCCAACTATTACATACAGACATGTTCATACACACAAATGTTTGTACTGCCCGAAGGATCAAACCCGAACCCTTGGGTTTGCAGCCGACGGCACAACTAGTACTCAGATGTGTCGTCAAAAAAGTTTTATCATCATCAGCTCATACGACACAGTTAGGGAGGCACGGGCCTCCCTGTGGCGTGTGTATAAGGCCTTATCGTTCACGCGGGCCCAGTCGCGATTGGACGACATTGACGCAAAACCTATGCGTTTCCTTCGCCGTGGGAGGTGTCGGACAACGTACATATATTATTTTCGATAATTAACGTCTATTGGATGTGGCGGGATTTAAACCCTGGCCCTCCCGATAGGAAGCACAGTACATACACACCATTGAGCAAACCGACGCTCTCATATATATTTTACATATACATGGACAATTAACAATTATAATATATAAGTATTTAAGTATATTTCCTCACGATGTATTCCTTCACCGTAAGTCGCGGATAAACGTACATATATTTCGTTCAAATAATGAATTTATTAACCCTAAAATGAAGCGAATCCACTTTAGAGTCAAAGAAGAAGAATAATAATGCGAATAATGACCAGCCAAGTAATGAGACGGGTAAAGAAAATAACATGCCCAAAAACAATGAAACAGCAAATAATAATAAAGTCGTCAACGGCGATACAGTTCAAGGTGACAATAAGAAGAATCAAAAGAAGAAAAATAATGATGCGAATAATGATAAAGCAGGTAATGAGACGAGCAAACCAAATACAAACGCCAAAAACGATACCGCGAACAACTATAAAGGCGTCAACGGTGATACAGTTCAAAGTGAGAGTAAGAAGAATCAAAAGAAGAAAAATAATGATGCGAATATTGACAAACCAAGTTATGAGACGAGTAAAGCAAATATAAACGATAAAAACATTGACACAGCAAGTAATAATAAAGTCGTCAGCAGTGATACAGTTCAAGCTGAGAGTAAGAAGAATCAAAAGAAGAAGAATAATGATGCCAATAATGACAAACCAAGTAATGAGATGATTAAACCAAATAACAGCGCCAAAAACAATGAACAGCAAAAAATAACGATGTCAACTGTGATACAGTTCAAGTCGAAAGTAAGAAGAGGAAAAAGAAAAAATCAGAAGACAAGACAGAAGAAATGCCCAAAGAGAATGGAGATAATATAGCAGGAGAAATAAATATAGAAGTAATTGGTTCGACCAGTACTGGCACGGTTAATGATGAAGAAGTTGTCGAGTTGAATACTACAAGAACTGGTAAGAAGAAAGGCAAAAAAGGCAAAAATAATGATTACTCAAGACTGAGTAAGGCGAATTCAGTGTGCAGTTCTCTAAGTGACACGAGTAGGGTGAGCAATAGAAGTGACCATAAATCGAAGTTTAATGCCGACTTTCAACTGTTAGAGAGGCAGATGAACGAACTTAGCAGGCTTATGGATAAATTTGATAAGGTGAGTTGATACTGTATTCGGTACATTATATACTAAAATTTTTGATAAACAATAAACTAGCTATATGCACAATCACGAAAAAATACAAACCATGAAACGTCCGAGCCGCTTGACATATACGTTGACTAATTGTTACATTTATGACATAAAATCATTCATTAAAATTTTGACCTTAATGCGTCAAAAGGGTACAAAATCAAAAGCACGAGCATTCTATTATGTCACTATGACATGTAGCGGGCGAAGTGATTATGAATGACAATTCTTTTGGGCAGACATTTGCCGCAGACATGTTTGAGTGAGATTGTGCTATTTAGTTTGTTTATCTAAGACAAAGTCTCTAAATGTTATTGTCTGGCTAGCTTGATGACTAGCTTGTAAAAAATTATATAATTTACTAAAATTTATAAAAATATTTTTTGATTAAAGATTATAATAAATCCATACCAATATTAGTAAGAATATGAGAATTATGTGTAGTATGTTTTTTTTAATGTTGGCATGACCTGACACCATGACAGAGCGGCATTGATGGAGACCAACAACTGATAGACAGTTATTATCCTCCATCAATGCCGCACTGCGCCCGTCACCCGAGACAACAGATGTTCGGTCTCTTATACCCAGTAATTTCACTAGCTACAGTGCCTTTCATAACACAGAAGTGCAAAACACTGGTATTTCCCGGGACGATATCTGGCACTGCGGTGGTACCTACCTAGACGACTCAGTATCGCGTCTACCACCTAGTTAATCTGATTTTTTTCGGATAGTTACTCGTCCTAAACCTATTTATTTTTGTTCACAGAACTCGAGCACCAAAATAGTATTCCAAAAACTGACCGGACTCAAATTACTTGGCCAGGTGATAGCCATTGCCTCCGAAAGGGAGGACATCGCGTCCGAGTTTACACCCAGGTATATATTGTCGAGCTAAAAACAAAACACATTTGTTTCAAGTATTGCATTGAAAGGTGAATATTATTGTAAAATATTTTTTATGACATGGCGCAGTGACCCTTGTTGGTAAGTGATACGCTTGACCATGACAGATGCAGTGTTGTAAGAAATTATTAACAGGTTTGATTCCCGAACATTTCTGCTTGCATTGGTCTGGGTGTTTCTATGTATAATATAAATAAATAAATAAAAATCTTTATTCAAAGTTTAACAAAGGTGCCTTAAAATTAATAGTGATTCGATAATGACTGCATAAGTATTAAAGTGTTTATGTTTATATAAAAAATAAGTATATAAGTGTGTTCATCCGTTGTTTAGTACCCATATTACATGCTTATGCTTAGTATGGGGCTAGATGGCGCTGTGTGAATGTCAGTGGATATTTACTAAGTGATAGCGGTAAGACCCCTGGTAAGTGATACGCTTGACCATGACCGATGCAGAGTTGAAGAAAATGAATAACAGTAAGAAGTCCTTATTTTTTTCCGTCACCCGAGACGACAGATATTAAGTCTCATATATCCGGTAGTGATGTTTATCTTAGGATGGTAGTCGTGAACACCCACTAATTCACATTGGGCCGACGTGGAGTGTGCCTTAACTTCTCATAGCCATTCTCTGTAGTAAGGCCTATACCCAGCAGTGGGATGTAATAGGCTGATGGTGATTTCTGTCCAACAGAGTGCTGACGACGGCTGGTGGTGATAGCGCAAGTTGTCAGCGCGTGTACAGTGAGCGCTGCCTATTTGATATCCACGAACATTTGCGTTCATATGGTGAAACTGCTGAGCGATCAATTGGTGAGTGACATCTTTTAATATGTTAAATTCTAGTGTTCTTCGAAATGGCTGAACCGATTTTAATGAAATTGTTCATGTTTAGTATGCCAGAGAATGATTGGGTTGGATTGTAAAAGTGCATTTTGATGTCCACGAAGAAATAAAATAAAAAAATATTTCATACCCCTTAAGTGATATGGGTTTCCACCCCTAAACTTTATTTTCTGATATTTTTAACTATTTTTTTTAATGTTGCATGAATAATACTTTAAACTCTAAATTTACCACCAACCCCTTTTTGAATCGGTATTCCAATTCAAGTAATAAAAAACTTTCCCTTGTTTCTTTTGCATCAAATCTTTTTTTAAATGAGACAGTAGTTTGGCATATATTTTTTAAATCAATACAAGTACGTACGTTTTACCGTTGTTGAATGCATTATCAGCTATTTATAACTTTAACGCCACCTAGAACAAGATTATGGGCTCTGATGCTTTCACTCACTTCTATTAATATCATCATCATCATCATCATCATCAGCTCATTAAACGTCCCCACCGAGGGGCACGAGCCTACCCGTATAGGGTGATTAGGCTTTAGTCGTCCACGCGGGCTCAGTGCGGATTGGACGACTTCACACACAACCTTCGAATCTCTTCGCAGGCGTGCATGAAGGTTTCCTCACGATGTTTTCCTTCACCGTAAGAGCGTCGGATAACGTACATATATTTCGAAAATTCGAAAACACATTGGTACGTGTCGGGATTTGAACCTCAGTCTCCCGGTAGGAAGGCGACAGTCCGCACCATTGAGCCACCGACGCTCTATTAATATATTGAAGCGTAAATAATTTATTAAACAAAGGATTGCCTCGAAACAGATCCAATACAAACATATTTTATTGTTATTTTTGTTTCCGTAATTCCATAAACTGTTACCCTTTATGGTAATTTAGGGTTCCGCAAGTGTAGGGTTCGTAAAAAGGCTACTATATTTATGCTCATGCAAGTCCCGTCAGAATATCGGCTTGATGCGGCACTTTCTCCGACGGCGTCGCTTCAATTCATGCTGAGGCGGGCTTTTTGACCTTTTTGCTAGTTTTATTTGTTGTGTCACCGTTGTTTTTTTATAAAATGTACTTAAAAGGTGTCAATAAATGTTTTTTATTCTTCTTTCTTGGTTTAAATTGATTTGGAAAATAATTTAAGTTGTCGAGTATATGGTCATCTCCTGTTAACATTAAAAAGTTTTATTGTCTAGTCTACTGCTGGATGAATGGCATTACTGGTCAAGTGTGAAAAGTCTTATTGGTAATCTAGGTAGACTCGTACTGAGTCGTCTAGGTAGGTACCACCACAGTGCCAGATATCGTCCCGTGAATTATGAATGGTTTGCACTTTTGTGTTTTGAGATGAGGGCACTGTGGCTAGTGAAATTACGTAAGAGACATAAGATCTGTCGTCTCGGTGACATGTGAAGTGCGGTATTGCTCTGTCTATCAGTTGTTGGTCTCCGTCAATGCCGCTCTGCCATTGTCAGGCGTATTACTTACCACCAAGTGAGTGTCCTGACCGTCATGTACTTTGTAACATAAAAATCTTCCTTATGGACCGAGCTATGCTTGGGTCTCTCATAGGAATAAATTCTGAAAAATAAATTAATCCGTAAAAGAACTAAAGTTACCGACATAGTACGCCGGATTGGCATTTTGAAGTGGCAGTGTGCTGGTCACGACGAGTTCTGGAGTGGAGATCGCGTCTTGGCGAGCGTGCGAAGGATCGAGGGCTGACGATGAGAAAAGCGGGGGAGACCTATGTATAGCAGTAGCCTATGATAGGTTAAAAAAAGACAAACGAACAGATACTTTTGAATCGTCAATTGTTATTATTATTATATTTTTTATGACTACCACCGGTTAGGAATAACTAGGATCTTCGAGAAGAGCCGGCAAGAAACTCGAAAGTCACTCTTTTAAACTTTTTATATCATTGGTTACAGAGTTTGTTTTGAGAGAGAACATTATAAAAATATAATGTTTTTAATACTAACATTTTTAAAATCAATTTATACTTATTATATCCGGAACCCTATCAATAATACATGGTTTAATTTATCCAAAAAACAAGAAAGGGGTAACAAACATTTACCGGTCGTTAGTTTTCATGGCCGCTCCTCAGTCAGCGTCCCACCGAAAAACTAGTTGCCGTGATTCGGTTTACGACCTCTGCCCTTGGGGTGGAAAAGTTTTCCGACATTTTGTGACTAGTTTGATTTGTTCGCGCAAGTTTGGGTTTCATCACTTTGATACGTGTTTAGTTTCGGGGTTGGTTTATTGGCATTGATCGAAACTATTTTTTCACGTATTTATTTTTCACTGTTACTTTAGTCACCGAAACGTCGCGTCGGTATGAAATAATACGAAATTTCAAATTTACCGCGATTTTATCATTGCGTGATTCGGTCGAAGTTTCGAACCCCACGGGGACACTGTATACTAAAAGTCATTTTGTTTGTAATCATCATCAGCTCATTAAACCCACCGAGGGCACGAGCCTACCCGTATAGGGTGTATAGGCCTTAGTCGTCCACGCGGTCCGGTGCGGATTGGCCAACTTTACGCACAACCTTTGAATTTCTCCGTAGGCGTGCGCTCCTCACTTTTCTTCACCGTAAGAGCGGCGGATAAAAGTATATCCGAAAATACATTGGTACGTGGCGGATTTGATCCTGCACCCTCCAGACCGACGGCAACAGTCCACACCAATGAGCCACCGACGCTTACATATATTTCATTTTATATATATTTCATTAATCATTACGAATGTATGTTTGTTTTGTGTCGGCGATTTATAGGTGTCTCTTAATAGAAAGACCGTGTTATATATAATAAGCCATATATAACTATATGTTTAGGTGCGAAGGCGTGATGTACATAATATATGTGTATATGTTTGCACAGTAGGTGTGTATGAGGCACTCCTGCTTCTAGCCGCGCGTCGGGAGAGTGACAATGTTTTAGGGTTGCCATTTTAGAAAAGATTTTACTTATTTTGTATTTTATTTATGAAAAAGTTCGATAGTACCAGTATATTATCTTAAGTACTGTTTAACCTATTGCAATCCACTGCTGGTCTTCTCCTTTCCGTGTGTGATATCCTGGTCCTCCGTTTTTCTCGTCCAGCCTCCATTAGCTTCTAGTTTTAGTTAGAATCAATAGACATAGGTACATTTTATTGATATAAGTAGGAAAATTGTTTAAAATGCTAGTGTTTTCAATGCAGGAATGAAAAATAATTTAGTCGCTAAAATACTGAATGATTCAGACTGGGACTAATATAAGGTTCAACTTGTTAAAGCTACATTTATAAAGATTGTATTTGTTATATTCATGGATAATATGATATTCATGGATCAATGTACGTTCTACAAGTACTAGCCTAGGCCATTATCAAAATTTTTTTGAGATGGCTATTTGCCAATTATTAGAATTATGTCGCAAATCACATAAAATCGGTTTTTTGTTCAACATAGCTCATAGAATCCATATGGAACAACTATTGTACGTATCACTAGGTCTTGCCTCTGAAAGGTGTTTGGTACACAGATTAGATAAGTTCGCCGCATGAGGTTTTATTTTTAATTTAAAAAGTGTTCTAAATTTTAATAATAAATCTTATTCATATTCGACAAAAAATACGAATGTGCCAACCCTGGGCGGCGCTCGCTGAGTGGGTGGGTGCCCTAAAGCGGCGCTAATGCATCGGGAGCGTTGGAACGGGCAAGTGGACTTGCCCATGAGGACCAATAAATAAATAATATTTAATTAAGGCTCTCCCCTCGGTGGGGATGTTTGATGAGATGCAAATAGCTTCCGACTGGTGGGGGTGGAAGTTTTTGGGGGAGGCCTATGTTCAGCAGTGGATATCATATGGCTGAGATGATCCACCAATGATATTATTAAGGCGCGATCCCCACTTCGGAACTCGTGTGCTCCAATGGCCATATTGCGACATACTAAATATGTGTACAAATAACACTCAATTCATTCAGGCCTATGTTCAGCAGTGGACGTCATGGTCAAGACGATGATGATAATCCACCAATAATATTATAAAGACGCAGTCCCCACTTCAGAACTCGTCTGCTTCAAACCAATGATATTATAAAGACGCAGTCTCCACTTCAGAACTCGTCTGCTCCAACGGCTATCAGTTTTGCGACATATATGTGTACAAATAATACTTAATTCATTCAGTCGATTTTATACCACAGTAACGAGCAATGATACAAGGCAATCGTCATGAGATTGTTACGTCGAAAAGTCATGTAACCTTTGCGATCATCGCCGCTACCGTGCCATAAAGGATAAAATAAAAATTTCAATAAAACGGTACATTATAGCGTTCAAGTTTTATTGTTAGCCGTATTTCGAGCTTTAAAATATAAAAATGCATAAAACCACGCTAATTAGGCGTTTAACGGTGTTCTCGGAGTTGCATTGCGAATGCGCACCCATATAATGCGTAACCGGCCTAACAGCTTATATTGCTCTTAATAAAATTAATTAAATAAAGGCAAGTTTTAAATAAATATCATTTAGTTTATAACATAACCTCTTGTCAGTTACGGCATCTCTAAGAACGTTTGACAATAGATTTTCTATTATGTCTCAATTCGTCCGAGTTGAGTGACTATGTTACAGGTTTTATCAATCACAAAATATAAATATACCATAATAATATAATTTTTGCTATACCCGCAAAGGATCACCAAATTGTAAGCACATACGTAAATAAAACCTTTGTGTACACTTAGTTGCAAATAAAACATTTGAATTTGAAAGGTAATAGTTCCATTTGCCTGGGCTTTGGCCTACGCTTCTTTTTCCATATGTGGACGTCACTCGAGTACTTGACGCCGTTAATTCATGTTAAAATATGTACATTTATATTAAAAGAATAAATAAATTAATGCTTTTAATTTAGGTATTTAGCAATGCTTTTCCATATCCGGTACAAAATTATTTCTCAAATTTAAAAGACCAATTAAAATTTAGCCAGTGCATTTTATTGCGGCTGAATAGTTGTCAAGTAATGATATTTAAAAGAAAATGACCTAAAAGCGTCGGCCGGTTTCTCCATCGGCCTATTACAGTTAATTTTAATTAAAAATGTGCCTTACTCGACCGTTGTGCGATAGCAGCACAGATTTCCCAATACAGGAGATGGGGCAAGCCGCGTTTAAAGTGCGACAACTGTAAGCTCAACGAGCATACACTGGCTACCAGTTTACGCTCTGTGAGACGAGTCAAGACACGAATATTAGAAGAAATTACCGTTTTTTTCCAAAATGCCATTCTGTGCAATTGTAACATCCATTATCGCAATGAATCAGTAAATTTGCCAAGAAATATAATAACTTTTCAAGTAAGAACCGAAAAGAAATTGCGACACTGGGACTGCCTATAAACTTGGCGGCTTGTCCAGTCTAATGTATATTCTGATGTCTGTGGTTAGCAGTATGAATAAAAATACATATAATAAAATAACAGAACACGATGCGGTGCGACCTCGTAAATTCACGGATGCGGTCAACCCAAAGAACAAGACTGTAAAGCCACTAAATACGGAGTTTTAGGTGATTGGATTTTAAAATTCGATACCAAATTCGATTGTGAGGTTTCGCCGTGACCGAGATAAGATTTGGTAATAAATGTACAAGTAAACAGGGCAAAATAATGGCGTGAGATTAAATTAACGGGCACAGCAGTTATGCCACTGATGTAGAAGTCAGCCCGGTGAAGTCCACTCACTCTCTTTGACACTCTCTTTGACCTATCCCACGATATGTTTGTGACTACCCAAAATCAGGCGTTTTCTTAAAGCGACTCTAGCGATCTTTCTGTTAGAAGCCATTACATTAAAATTAAAAGAACTCACCCCGAAAGACAGCAAAATTGGGAATGACTGAAGGCATCAAGTTGGTCGTCTTATGGGTGACGCAAAAATTATCTCCAGTACTTCCGTTCTGAGAAAGTACGTTAAATTTTTGATTTCGTATACTATTTAAAGACGGGCGTAAACACTGGCTAACAAATTACGATTCGCATGGTGGAATATGGCCCAAAACTCCCATAGAGTGGGATTTTATAAAATGAGGATGACTTGTATTTACATAATCCTACCAAATCGGCAGATCCGTGTATATCTGGCGCTATAATACCCTTATTATCTCCCTAGATTATGACTAGCATCGGATTGCGTTAGTTTGAAGAGAGAATTTAACCTACCCTTCCATGAAGCTCCTTGAAGTACCTATAGAGCACGTTGCTACGATACTCTGTCTTTTAGATGGTACGAGTAGTAGCAAATTTAACACTTATGAATGTGTTCTTTGTGGACCTAAATTGAATATATTTTTTTTAATTTTCTTTTTTTTTAACTTCCTAATACCATCCCGCGTACGGATTGACCCTGATATAACATCGAAGGTTCCGATTGACAAGGTTGAAATAAGAATTCGCATTTTTATATTGTGCTACATTGCGTCGGCTCGTTTTTTTTGTGAGCTATTAAGCGCCGTTTATTAAAACGTACGCGATGCGGTCGCCGCATCGCGCCACCTTATCTCAAAGGCTATCTGTCGACGCCAGGGTACTGTGTCTCGTAGTCGAGATAGTTGGTATAATATTTCGACGACCCATTTGGTGTAATGGTTGAGACGTCGGCTTCTACACCAAGAGTTCTGGATTCGATCTCCGGGCAGTACAAACATTTATAAGCATGAATGAAAATATCTGTTTATATAATCTGGGTGTTGATGTTTATGCATTGCTTATTATCCATATTACAAGCTTCACGCTTTAACGTGGGACTAGATGACGCTGAGCGAATTTTAGTGGATATTAATTTATTTATTATATACCTTGAGTTATTTTCGCCATAACAGTATTGATTTTAGCCAAATTTTAAAGGCTGTTGATTATGACAGGTATTGAAATGAATGGCTACCACTAGACTGTAATTTAGTATTCATAGCCATACACAGCGCCATTCGGCCCCCAATTAAGCAGTGAATTTTTACTCTGGTAATTAGGCAACGGGTAAACATAAAAAAAACATATCAATAAAGCAAAAATTATTCTATTTACTCGTAAATACTGTGATGTATATTTTGCACTACAGTTACCTTATATCAGATAGCTGTATGTTTGCACGGTAGCCAGGTTATTATATAAAAAAATAAACTAAATGAAACCATAAATTGAACAAACTCTATAACTAGTTTTGTACTAATCTGCGGAACCCAGCCTAAGGATTAAGAACTCGCACAAGGTGTCGCCGGAGCCTTTGTATTTTGTTTTTATTGCCGTAAATCTAATTGTTTATGGCGGTGAGAGAGCAACATTGTCGCGATATACCGTCCATTCGGGTTTTGTAATGACCCGTTTTGGGCGTGCGCCATCCGTTTTGTCATATGTCGGTGCTCTTTGCAGTTTTATTGACGGAACAGTCATGAGGCGATATATTTTCAATTATTTTGATACCGCCTCAAACTTTTGTAGTCTATTGCAGTAGGTATCCTTATCCTGGTCTTTTGATACCTTCATCCAGTTTCTGCGTTTGAATTTTCGCAAGGTTACGTTTATATTAGTTCCTATTTATGCATGCCGACATATAAAACTTACGTTAATACTTTTTTTTAATCTTAATACATAGAAAAATCTACTAGACAAATGCAGCCATAGTATCATACACATTCTCATTGTAGCTGAAAAGGCTTCTACGGGCGAAAGCAGTAGTCAGAAAAAGAATTCACTTCTGAAATAAACTAACGTTACCAGCCATTTGAAAGCTCACTGCTGGACTCAAAGTCTGATCACAGATAGTTAGGTGTTTTACCAGAATTCTTATATTTGGCTGGCAGGTCACTCGTTCTCTGCTGAATTTTACAAGCCTGCGTGAAAAGTAGGTGTGGTGACAATTTTATTCTAATGTGCTATCACAAAACGTCCAAGCTAAATTAGTCGTCGATTTTTAGATTTGACAATAAGTATTTTTTTTGAACCTTAATAAAACCTAACTATAAACCTCCGCCCGATGGACCGACGACTTTCAAAAGGTCGCTGGTAGAAGCTGAATGAGAAAGTCCGAGACCGGGATATCTGGCGCAAAATGTGGCGCAAAATCTATGTTCAACAGTGGACTATGATAGGTTGAAGACAGAAAGAGAAGACCCTGAATTGAATATGAAGATTTGAGTTTATCTATCTACCATTTTGTTAGTAGGCAAGTTGACTTGCCTGAACGCGGTCGAGTGCACTCGCCCGTTAGAACGGCTCGCCCGCCTAATGGTAGCGGGCGGGCGGCGCCCATTTTATATGTATATGTGGTTAAATATACATCTTGAAATAGGATCGCCATAGTAACGCGCATCGGGACCAACAAATATTCATGTTTATATTGTGACAAACAATATTGTTATAATTTTGATATAAATATGTGCGATTAAATAAATATTTATTTCACAAGGCTTTCACAAGTTTGTACTTTGGGTTTAATTAATAAAATATTTATTAATACTTTTTGAATATATAACTAAATATCCACAGATAATATAGTGTACCAGTACCGATTTAAAGGACCTAGAACTTAATGGGTGTTAATGAACTATGACATAACGTTCCCTCTAGTTCCTATAATCTAGACAATCAGGTCTGCAATGTCCTAACGAAATTGAAAGGATATAGTCTTCTTAAACACGAAAACTTTACATAGTAGTATACGAGTACGTACCTAACCGCGTATCTCAGATTAGTCCGAAAGACGAACAAGAACAACGGCGGATCCAGGGGGAGGGTCATGGGGGTCATGACCCCCCTGAGCTATTTTTAAGTACTATACTAACGTACATTAACAAAATACCTAATAAGTTCTTAACTTGACAACTACTATGTGACCCCCCCTGGCGCCAAACCTGGATCCGCCTTTGAACAAGAATCTATATGTGATTACCATTTATTTATTAATGTAATTAGATACACCAACAACATAATATACAAAATATTAAAAGCACTCGATTTCCATACAACTTTGATAAGTATAAAAATGTAAGGAATTTTAAGTGTTGCTATCGATTGATCTCGCGGATGTTTTCATATTTGTTTCCGTTGCGTTGTTTTTATTACAAAGTGCACTTTTATATTGGTTTATGTTAAGAATGATTTGAAATGTTTAATGGATAAAACCATGATTAATTTTATCTGTAGGTTAAGTGAGCAGTTAAGAAGACCAGCCTACCTGGTAGAAGATGGTAACCGACGCTTAATTATATACTTAGTTCCAGAAAAGGACCAGTTTTAAATATAAAGTATTAATTTCAGCTTAGGATCTTAAGAACACTTATAACTGTCAATGCAATTAGGTGACCATGGCAAACTTTTGCCGCTTGAGATGCGCAAATGGTTATACCATGTTTTATTTGAAGACCCCTATTACGGTATAAAAAGTATGGGTACCCTACATCCGTGTCCTCATTTTTAGAAACCTACCTACTCTTTAATACATTGTCGATTTAATATGAATGAATGTGATGAAATGAATATTTTCGGAGATATTACAGATTTCGAAATTGCGGTGCGTAGCGTTTGCGGCGGTACCGGCCGCCCGGGCAGGCGGGAGCGTGCCTATTACGATATCACCATTGCACCCGTGCGAAGCATGGCCGGGTCGCTAGTAAATGTCAAAGGCTGTTCGACCATCCTTTAACAGACACGTACAATCTCAAACTGAAATGAATAAATCTCTCCCGCACAGGAGAAAGACCTGACCGAGTATCGGAACATGGAGTTGGCGAGACAGCTGGCGGAGTGCATCACGATCGCCCTGGAGGCTGTGCAAGTGTCCACCAGGGTGTACGAGGAGAACAAGGACACTCATCCCGACGACATTGAGAGGCTGCGACACGCGCGCATTCGCTTATCAGGTTTGCAACGGATTTCTGTTCAACATCAAATAAATAAATAAATATTCACTCACATTTACACAGCGCCATCTAGTCCCAAACTAAGCATTTAGCTTGTAAGATGGGTACTAAACGACGGATAAACATACGTATTTTTTGTAAATACATACACATTATACATAGAAAATATCTAGGTCAATAAAAACAGACATGTTCATGCACACAAATGTTTGTAGTGCCCGGGGATCGAACCCTAAACTTTTGGTGTAAAAGCCGACGTCTCAAACTTTACACCAGATGGGTCGTCATCATGATGATAACGATTCTTGGACAATACTGGATATGAGAGACCTAACATCTGTCGTCTCGGGTGACGGGCGCAGTGTTGGCGGAAAATAATGACTACTTTATTCAGTGTTTAGTCTTTATTCACCTTAGTTTTAGAAAAAGGGCTTTTGACAACTTAAAGAGAGTAAGATTGAGCATCAATAAATTTTCTGCTCTAAAAATGCTGTAATAATCATATCACGAAGCCGTTTTTTAAGAGCGTCTAAAAAACGTCATAATGGCCGATGGAATAGCAAAAAGGTATTTGTTGGCATGTCTAAAACTTCATAAATATGGTAATTTTTCCATGACAGTGAAAAAGAGCTACTTTGCCTTTTTGGCTAAATCGTTAAATAAGGAGTTCACCTATACTAAACAGTGCTAGATATAGCCACAAATAGCTAATAAGCAACACTGACCTTATTATCAATCTTTCAACACTGCATCTGTTTTACTAGGTGGTAGACTCGATACTGAGACGTCTAGGTAGGTACCACCGCAGTGCCAGATATCCCGTGAAACAGGAGTGCATAACACTCCTTTTGTGTTTCGAGATGAGGGCACTGTAGCTAGTGAAATTACTGGATATAAGAGACCTAACATCTATTGTCTCTGGTGTCGGGCGCAGTGCGGCATTGATGAAATAATAACTGTCTATCAGTTGTTGGTCTCCTTTAATGCCACTCTGTCATGGTCAGGCGTATAACACCAACAGGTGAGTCCTGACAGTCCTGTTAACTTTGTAACAATCATCATCATCAGATCATTAAACGTCCCCACCGAGGGGCACGAGCCTTCCCGTACGCGGGTGTATAGGCCTTAGTCGTCTACGTGACCCCAGTGCGGATTTGCTTACTTCACGCACAACTTTTGAATCTCTACGCAGGCGTACGCAGGTTTCCTCACGATGTTTTCCGTCACATTAAACAATAATAAAAAATGCGGAAAATAAGTTGATTTATGTGTGTTTCCCAGGGTGGGAGAGACTTGTCCGGACATCACGAACGAGGACCTAGAAATCCTCGGAACCTTGAGGAATAGAGCTCATAACCTGATAAGGTAAGTGGGTAGTAGATAAGATCGACGTGTTTTGTATTTCTTTCAGGTACAAAAATCAAAACACAGCGAATTGATTTTCAAAAGTCTATCAGGGTCACAGCCATCTCTTAAAACAGTATTGCTTTTATGAAATGAAATGAAAAATGCCTTTACTCAATTAAGTCTTTAAAATACACTTTTGAATCGTCAAATTAACAATACAGTTTAAAACTAGTTTTAATCTACCAGTATAATGAAACGTCATCATTTTTGTACCAGAAAAGGCGAAGGAGTATCTTATAATAGTGTTTAAGAGATGATGGTTAGATCCAGGTTCTTTTTATTATTACAAGTGGATTTTGAAAAATATTGTTATCAAATGTTTTATTGAAACTAAACTGAATCGATACACAATAGGAAATTTATTGTTTCTGACAGCTAAAGGTGTCACTCAAAGAGTTAATAGGTATTGCCTACGACTTTTATAATTGGTCTCATTATTGACCATAGTCTATTCTAGAGGAAGAGGAGTGATTTTACTAAGGGCGAGTTTGCCCAAAAACATATATGTTTACCTGTTTCTTGAATGACATAAGATTATTTGTGGTTCGATATACATTAATACCCCGGACTCTACGCGATAAGTGGGACTGAGCGCTATCCGCGTAAGTCGAATTCGCGTAAGTCGGGGTACAATTTTGCATATAAAGACATACAAAGTATGTTTAATTGGGACTGGAGACTAAGTAAAACAATAATTTAGGAATTAATTAGTATCTAATTCTAGATAATATGACAAACTATATTAATAGAGTGTATAAACGCAATCTGAAGTTATTTGGATGTAGAAGGTTTTATAAATTGTAACAAAGTCGTCCGACGAGTCAATGATACCGATTCGACAAACGTCGCCGCTTGACTTTGACTGCGTGGCGTTCAAACAAAAAACGAATAGACGAGAAAATTGAATCGCGTAACTCCGAATTCGCGAAGTGGAGGTAGCGTAAGTCGGGGTATTACTGTACTTAAATGCTTTTGGATCACCTGTCGTAATATTCTGTTTTTAGTTCTGCTCTGTGTTTTAAATCATGAAATTAGACGCGAGCGAAGCTAGTAAAGCATATGTTTGTTTGTTTTGTCTCGGAATGCTGAATTTCAGCACAAGTCTTAATTCTATAATACCGAGCTATTAAATCGTAACATGCACGCCTATTTAGGTTGTTGTAACCAAATCAAGGGTTTCCCCTTGAACTGTGCATCCCTTATGCAGTTGGCTCGGACGCATCTGTGTCAACATGCCTCGAGTGGCTGCCGGTGACATTTGATAGCGGGGTATGATGCACTTTTTGTGCACTCTGCCAGATACACGAGTTTGCTTACACTTGGCGAATTGAAGGGGACGATGATGGAATAATATATTTGAGAAATTATTTAATAAATCGTCGTTATTATATGCTAATATGTTCTCCGATGAACGAAGGCTTTCGCTAATTGCCCGGTGAAGTTGTAAAGGTCATGCGACCAACAGTCGTAGTCAGTCGGTAAAAAAAAGATAATGACTATGCGGCTAACGCGTTTTATTTAGTCGAAACTAAAGCAATAAGCTTTGATCGTAGGAAATCATATAAATAGATGAACATATTCATTTATATTTTTTGTAAATAGATACATAAAAAACACCTAGGCCTTAGTGTCTTGTAATTTGTAAAATGGTCTGCTAGTGTCTAGATACCAATTTTAATAGTCATGTTAATCTACGCAAATGTTTGTATTGCATGGGGTTCGAACCCGGAACCCTTGGTATACCAGCCGACGTCTCAACCATTACACCGAATGGGTCGTCTGAAAAACCTATATAAGATTTGTATGGTTAAAAATATTTTCAGTTTGAGTTTGCAATTGAATGAAAACAGTAGTTCATAACATAAAACGGTAACATACTACGTAGCGTTTCCATAAAGCAAGCGTTACCTACGGTGTAATCTAATTTATCTAATGCACTCCCCCTTGAGCGCCCCCGTAATTTGTGGGGGGGTCTCCCATGCATTAGCGCGCATAAAGACATTACGTGCCGCAATGCATCCATAGTCGGAGAGCCGGCCGTAACAAAAATCCTATGGATCGGATACATGAACAATTTTTTGAATGTATGTATGTGTAAGATACCATGTGTGTATGTAATATGAGATACCATGGAACTAAAGGTCGACACCCCTGAAATCAAAGCGCGATCAAAACGCACAGGGCCCGCGTGGAAGACTAAGGCCGATACACCCGCGTACGGGTAGGCTCGTGCCCCTCGGGAGGTCTTAAAGTGAGATGATGATAAGACTCGATACTGGGTCGGTAGTTACTCGTATCGCAGTGCCAGATATCGTCCCGTAAGACATGAGTGTCGGTGGATATTTATTTCCGATATCTTTACCAATCTTCTATAGCAACGAGGTGGTAGACTTGATACTGAGTCGTCTAGTTAGGTACCACCGCAGTGCCAGATATCGTCCCGTGAAACACCAGTGTTTGGCACTTTTGTATTTCGGGATGAGGGCACTGTAGCTAGTGAAATTACCGGGTATCAGAGACCTCACGTCTGTTGTCTCGGGTGTCGGGCGCAGTGCGGCGTTGATGGAGGATAATAACTGTCTATCAGTTGTTGGTCTCCTTTAATGCCGCTCTGTCATGGTCAGGTGTATCACTTCCCATCGGGTGAGCGTCCAGATCGTCCTGCACACTAATATTATAACATAAAAAAAAGCAAAAATGAGTGCATTAAAATGCTTTAGTATTTATTGCGTGCGAGAAACGGGGGTAGACACAACAACGGGTGGCAAGTGATATCGTCTACCCTAACGGGGAATCAAACAATGACTGCCAATACGAATGCAAGGTCCCCGGTTGACGGCCCGTGCTCCGAACTATCGGGTCTGATTAAAACATGAATGGGACAAGGGCGCGTCGGCGTTAGTTGTGATGGTTCCGTAGTGTGATTTAATAAACTATACTATTACGTATAAATAAATTTGGAGTGTCTGTTTGTAATATTGAAATAACCATTTTTCCGTTATGCATATGAATAAAATATTAAATTTAAAATATTAAAAAAAAACGATTGGATGGATTTGGACGGGTTTTTTTGGCAGGTAGCTGATTTAATGAGGAAAAACATAGGCTGCTTTTATTTTGGAATAATAAAGAAATGTCTTACCGCGCGGCGGCCGCGCGTTTCGTGATTAAACGAAGCGATTTTAGATTAGGTTTGACTGCGAGAGAATATCTTATTGAGCGGGTCATACCGCGGGGAACAGCTTGTACTGACATTCACACAGCGCCATCTAGCTCCAAACAAAGAATTTGTCCTGTAATATTGGTACTAAAAACGGATAAAATTTATACTTTTTTAAATAAATACGTATTATAAGCACCCAGACCAATACAAACAGAGAATTTGTTCGTGCACAAAAAAAAAGTTTGTATTACCCGGGGAATCCTCGGTGTAATCCCGATGTCTCAGCCATTATAACCAGCTTTATTTGACATTCACAAGTGTTCTGTACCTGAACTGAATAAAACATTTTCATATTCATTAATTACACCATGGGTCGGATGAAAAAAATACTCAAAAAATAAATTTGACAAAGGAACCCTAAAAAGTCAGAAAACCCAAATCGGAGTTGAGCATGTTTCGCCGAGTGCGTCCCGTCATCCCGATTGTTTTGTTTTAGTTGTGACGTCACACATTAGCGATGGGGTGTTGTGCAATAATTGATTTACAGTATGCGCGTAATTGGAGACGACGGGGGCGGCATACGGCTGCATTGGATGCCGGTGACACTGCACCTTTGTTTAGAGTGAAAAGCTTGAATATCGGATCGCCTGGATTTCAGATTTGCGTGTTTTTAATGTTATAAGTGTACAGGACGGTCAGGACGGTCACCTGATGGTGAGTGATACGCCTAAACCATGACAAAGCGCGTTAAAGAAGACCAACAACTGATAGACAGTTATTATCCCCCATCAACGCCGCACTGCGCCCGTCACCCTAAACAATAGATGTTAGGTCTCTCTCCACAACTGAAAATCACTCTTACAGACGAACATACATACGTGTGTATGAGTATATGTATACTCACAAACTCACACTCTACTCATCTAAGTAAATTGGTCATAATAAGAGATTATGATCAATGTACTTAATTCATTCAATAAAACTCTGTAATCCATTGGAAATTGATTTCCCAAGATTAGGCTTTGCTTGGTTTGGGAACTCCTAGAAATTACGTGATTTTGATAATTTAAACACTTGTAAGTCTATTTCTATCTTAATTTTAAGTCCGTTTTAATAAATAGATCTATCTTGTCTTTTCTTTTATAACCGGTAATTTTACTAGCTACAGTGCCCTCATCCCGAAAAACAAAAGTGCATAACACTACTGTTTCATGAGACGATATCTGGCACTGCAGTGGTAGCAGTGGTACCAACCTAGACGACTCAGTGTTGAGTCTACTGCATTGTACCTTAGCTTTTATTTTTTTTGATACTGATTTGGAATTACATTTGAACACAGATAAGATAATATATACTATTAGAATGACTTTATAGCGAACCATGCATTGTTAACTCAACTAAGCGTTTATACAAAATTTTAGCTCAATAGTTTGAAGGTTCCGAGGGTAAAGCCATCAATCTCGAGACTATCTTGATTTCTCTCTCTCTTCAACCTATCGCAGTCCACTGCTGGACATAGGTCTCCCCCATTGTGTGCCATATATCCCGCTCCTCCGCTTTCCTCACTCACTTGAACATTACTTCTGCGCAATGCGCGCGTCCCAATAAGTACGAAGTGCCATGTGCGCCATATGCACAGATTGCCCGCTGTTCGGCCTTTATGGCAAATAAACATGTGATTAGGGCGCGAAAAAGTCAAATCTGTCAGTGTTTTACACATTCGAATTAACTATGTCAATTTATGTTAAGAGCAGTCTATATAATACTATATGTTGCCACGAAGATATTTTTATTAATGTTTAGTTGAATTGAATAAAGTTGAATTGAATATTTACGAGGGCGAAGTTTATAATTTGATAATGCAAGAGTGCTTCTTATTTTTCGTTGAAGCAATTCATAATAATTGTTTTGTGAAAACACTGAAAACTGTTCTGGCTATTGTTTACTTTATCTATTCTGGCTATTCATACATATGAACTTTAAAATGCTCTTGGTTTTCCAAATATGTACGAGTGAATCGTGGGTGGGCTCGGAAGGAATTGATGAATGGATTTAAACTTTTCGTCATACATACTAACTACCTGTATTGAATAGGCTATATATAGAGTTAGGGCATACTAAAAGCATACCTTTTATAGTGGGGGAATAGGAGAAACTTCTCAACAAGGCTTCCTTTCATCATAGGCAAAAGATTCCATCCATCAAGCTTATAATTCGTTTCAAGCGGCACCTTTCTCGATATATAATAGTATTCATCGTTCACATCGAGTGTTGGGGTGAAACAATTGAGGTGAGAGCACTCGATACATCGAGTGGCGATTTGGTTGCTCAAACTGCATTTGGTTCTTGAACAATGTGCGTGAAGGGTTTGACATGTGGAAATTATTGTATTGCCCTTTTGCGTTGAGTTGTTCTTTTAGTTTAAATTACATTAATTACTGACAGATATTGACAAAGCCCCAATCTAGCCCCAATTTATGCAATGCTTGTAGTATCCTACTAAACTTAGTAATCATCATCAGCTCATTAAACGTCCCCACCGAGGGCACAGCCACCAAAGGAGCGTCGGATAACGTACATTATTTTCGAAAAATTCGAAAACACATTGGTACGTGTCGGATTTGAACCTCAGCCCTCCGTAGAGGGCAACAGTCCACACCATTGAGCCACAGACGCCAAACTAGATAAACATAAAAAATTAGTGCTCAATCTCACACAAAAACTGTCCGAGTCAAAAGTCAGCCCATCGCGTCATTTTGGCAGAACGTTCATTCCAGACCACGTCGTAAAATTAATGAATTGTGTCAAACTTAAAAAACAGGCTTTTTGACGACCCATTCGGTGTTGCGGTTGTGACGTCGAATGCAACACCAAGGGTTCCGGGTTCGATCCCCGGGCAGTACAAACATTTGTGTGCATGAACATGTCTGTTTGTAATGGTCTGGTTGTCATCTATGTATGCAATTACAAGAAAAATGTATTTAAGTATGTTTATCCGTTGTTTAGTACCCATAATACAGGTTTCACGCTTAACTTGGGGCTAGATGCGCTGTGTGAATAATAATATCGTTATTGCCACATCTTCCTCAGCGTGTGTTCGCCCACCGTTGGGCATACGCCTCTCCAACTTTCCTCCACTGGGAACGGTTGTCCAGACTGGGCCCAGGATCTCCCTGACATCATCGGACCATCGGGCGTATGGTCTGCCTACACTGCCACATAGTCTGTGCATATTTATTTATTATTATTATTTATTTTTATTAGAGCGTCGGTGGCTCAATAGTGTGGACTGTCGCCTTCCTACCAGGAGGGCTGAGGTTCAAATCCCGACACGTACCAATGTGTTTTCGAATTTTCGATAAATATATGTACGTTATCCGACGCTGTTACGGTGAAGGAAAACATCGTGAGGAAACCTTCATGCACACCTGCGAAGAGATTCGAAGGTTGTTTGTGAAGTCGTCCAACCCGCACTGGGCCCGCGTGGACGACTAAGGCCTAATCATCCTATACGGGTAGGCTCGTGCCCCTCGGTGGGGACGTTTAATGAGCTGATGATGATGATGATTTATTTTATTGTAAAAATAAGTCTTGTGATGGCGGTAATTTAGCAACCAAGCAGCTGATATGTGGTTACTGTTAGCTATACCCTCAAAGGTGAATTGGTTAAGATGGGTAGCAGATGGCTGTTGACTGCTAGGGATCGGTCCGCGTGGAAATCATTAGGGTAGGCCTTCGTTCAGCAGTAATCATGTTAAGCTGCAATATGAATTCCCTTTAGCTAAAAATGGTTCTTCTTTCTTTCCTTCTTTCTAAGAAACAGTATCTATTAATTTCGCTACATTCAAGTACTGTTCTTGCCTTTCGAACGTTCACATTAAGTTATACTTTTGATTTTGACCATATTTCATAATAATTTTACGTAAAATATAAATCTGCCTACAACAAATCCACAGCAATCATTGATGATTAATGGGCCTGACTTCCCGTCTGCCAATAATGTGAGCACAGCATTTGCCTATTAAACGTTCGCGAAGCCCGTAATTAGTCGCCATGTCGCGATGTCGCCGGGCACGCCCACAGATTGGGAAAATTAAAATGTTGAGCTCTTAATGCGGGACAATGGCACCCCTGGGCGGGGATGGGCGCGGTGGCGGTGGGCGCGGGTTCATGGGCTGAGCGGGAGCGGGTATAAGCGGTTTGACGGAAGAAATACGCGCGGAAAGATTTGTTTACAGTTTAAGTGAATTACTTATAATATAGGAACTAAGCAATTTGATAGCAGAAATAAGTGCGGAAAGGAGATTTTAGTTTATAACGTAATAAAACACTCCATTGAAGCGCGCAGCTGGTAGTAAAGGCTCTTTACAATGTATTTATTGATTAAAACTTTAGACACCAAAACACAGTATAATGCCGAATTAATTGCAGAATTTTTAATCATTATAACACATCGTAAGTCACTTTATCTATAATAATGCGATAATCATAAAAAATAAAAGAAATGTGTGTATTGAATGTACTTCAAAACTACTAGATCAAGATAATAAATGTTCATTGTTAAAAAACTGCACTATCCTCGCAGTACAAAGGCGATATTATACATATTTAAAAAAATAAGAAATTTCTACTTAAACTCTAAACACAAATCCAACAGATTCAATACTTTTTACCCGACTGCCGAATTAGGGTTATGTTTTTTAAGCGTATGTATTTATGTAATTTATCTTAAAAGATCTTTGGCAAATAAAGTAATATTTAATAGCCAAATTTTAATCGAAAAAAAATATTTCATCTAAATAAAATTCACAAGCAAACTAAATCGCTGTCAGCCGAACCCCACTCTCACCCCGCCCTGTAATACCAGTGTAGGACATTTTTAATTTATTAAAAATGGCGGGGGTTCAATGATTATTTGATATTCAGGGTAAATATTTATTTTTTATTAGCGCGCCGCTTGTCCTGCATCTGGACCGCTCTAGTGAGCATTATGGCTGTATTTTTAAATACAATTTGCGTTTCGTTTTTTTGTACACATTGTATTGATTAGTTAGTACATTGATAACTTTAAGAATTTTAAAAGTGTGTAAATTAATAGAAGTTAGCATGTTACTAGAAATTTTCTTCTAGTAGACTTACATATTAAAAATGACTATTGTTTTGCATGCATTTTTAAGATTGACATACCAACGTCAAAATAGTGTTTGCTAAAGTTTAAAAAACCAGCCAGTATCAAACCATTACAGTTAACAGTTAAACAACGGATAAACATACTTATGTAGGTACTTTTTTGTAAATACACACATACATAGAAAACACCCAAATACAAACAGACATTTTCATGCACACAAATGTTTGTACTGCCCGGGGATCGAACTCGGAACCCTTGGTGTAAGACATCTCAACCAAATACACCACATTGGTCGTCATAAACAAATTAAAACTCTGTACAAGGGAATCCTTCACAATGATTACAGTAGTCGAATGTCCGTATTATTTTTTGCAAATGCACTGCACATTAAACGCGTCGAGCCCAATGATGTTAAAAAGTATAGATGCGTGATATGCTCACAAAAAAAATCGAAAAAAGTGTTCCGAATGCAGTGACAGCACACATACACATATTTCGAATGAGCGTATATTTACCTAAACAAAAGAGTACAAACTGTACTCTCTTCGGCGGTTCGTTTTTGAGGCACGGATGTCGTATCTACCTTTGTATATACAGAATATCATTGGTCGAGCCCCAAAGTGTAGTACGAACACACCAAACAGACCTCTCTAATGTAATTTTAATAGACACCCCATGATGCTGGCACAAACGCATTTATCATTTTGTATGAAGTTGTACGGGAGACGAGTCGGGGGTGAGCAGTCACCTGGCGTATTGTAAACCCATATGGGTCACCTAGGGCTACCACCCAACTTTATTCAAAATATAATGAAAAATATTGTCTTTGAAATTCAAACAAAATAATAATAGACATTAATTTTTAACCCATTTGGCTTATAGCTCACAAGATCTTATTACTTTTGAAATAAAGAAAGGAATCTTGAATGCATATTTAAACAAATAAAGAAATCATATATAATCAATGATGTAAAAAGTATAGATTGATGCACACAAAACAATGTAAAAAGTGTTCCGAATGAAGCGACAGAACACATACTCATATTTTGAAAAAGAGCCTTCAACTGTATTCTCTTTGGCGGTTCGTTTTGGAGGCACGCGTGGCGTATCTACCTTTTTATATACAGAATATCATTGTATATAATCATGTATCATATCACTACCTTGTTTCTTCTAATGTGGTCTTTACCCAAAGGTTGCTTGGAAGAGATCGCTTGTAGCGATAAGGCCGCCTTTTCCCACAGTATTGTTTTATCTGTTGTATGTTAGGTACTGTTTCTTTTTTTCTATGTACTTGTGAGCAATGAAGTGTTGTATCGATCTATCTATCATATTCAAATATAATATACTTAAAATTCAAAAACAATGAAAATAAAGTATTTTTTTAATTTATTATTTTTCTACCCAATACTGAAATAGTGGTGGCTTCATTTGACATTCATAAGTGTTCTGTAAGGGCCTAAACTGAATAAACACTTTTCATTGTCATTTTCAGTACGATACGAAAATAAAGCATTTGGTTATACATTATTTTCTATAATATACTGAAATAGAGTACGATGCATATGGCAACCCTACGGTCACCCTGATTAAGTGACGCGGGTTTGTCCACTATTCTGTAAGGCATGCTGCTGGCTTTGATGTTTTAACCAGTTTCATTGTATGTGCTTTCTAATGTTGACTCGTTTAATTTGGCGTAATGATTGAGACGTCGGCTATTACTCCAAGGGTTCCGGGTTCGATCCCCGGGCAGTACATCCTTTGGGGTGCATGTGTTTGTATTTGGGTGTTGTCTACATAGACATATAATATGTCTATGTAGACAACACCCAAATACAAACACAAACAAATAAAAACAAATACATATTATATGTATAATTATACATGTAATATGTATTTGTTTACAAAAGAAGTATATAAGTATGTTTATCCGTTGTTAAGTACCCATATTACAGGAGCTTAGTTTGGGACTAGATGGTGCTGTGTGAATGTTTGGATATTTATTATTATTATTTTATTTAATGTGAGAGCGTTGCTAGCTCATTGGTGTGGACTGTTGCCTTCCGATCTCGAGGGTGCAGGTTCAAATATTGCCACGTTCCAATTGTATTTACAATCTTACGGTGAAGGAAACCATTGTGGGGAGATTTAAATCCAATCCAATCTGTACTGGGCCCGCGTGGACGACTAAGGCCTTTAACACACTTACGGGTGGGCTCGTGCCCATCGGTGGGGACGTTCAATGAGCTGATGATGATGATGTGTTGTCAATATTTTTATTTTGTATACATAAATTTGAGAAGTGGAAAACAAACAAAATATACGTTCAATGCACTTTCATTGATTGCGTTAAGTTGAAATGTCTTCCCTATTTTTTTGTACTAAATAAATTGAACTTAACGCGACAAAGGCGTTCTGCCGGTCCATCTGGTGGCCGAGGGTGCTAATATAATGTCCTTCCGCCTGATTACCTGCCCGGGCATCGAACCGGCTAACGTGATTGCGCATTTCATCGCGCGCATATGCGTGCTAGCTGCCGAATCTAATAGAATACACTTGTCGTTATATGCGTCTGCCTGCATTGTTTGTTGAGACGTGGCAAATGGCGCGGATTGTTGCGTTGTCGATAGTCGATCGATGTACTATCGATATTTAGGAAAAATGAAAAAAATATAATATCGATATCGTTAGTAACGATACACAGAAATGCTATTGATGTTGTCCAAATTTGATATATGCGAATGAAAGTATTGTTTACTCATTGTAGTACACGATTTATAACTCAATAACGGCAGACTCGATTTAGATGAAAATTGGTAGAGAGGTAGCTCAAAACCAGGACTCAGGAGACTGTTATGGGATACTTTTCAAACCATTTTTGCCTTCCCATGATATAGAAATGATATATTTGGGGTAGTTGAGGATCATTAATAGACAGCGGATTAAATCTAATGAAAATATTTTGTAAGTGAGCATTGCCTTGCACCACTAACAGGCAAAATCGCACAAAACGACCAATGATTTTTATAGTCCTTTTGTAATAATTACACGAACTTTTTCACTTTTATAAACACCATCCTCTTGTAAGACAACGTTTGACGGGGCACAGCTAGTATCTAATAAACATCAATATTGCAAAAATTATCGATACTATCGAAAACATTTTTTATTTTTTTAAATAAAATGACATCTACAGACTCTTGGTCTGTACTCTTTTGTTTAAGTTTATTTTGTTAATTAATTATTATAATATTATGTGAGTGCTCCGCGCATGGGGCAAAAAGAATCTATAGCTATCGAAAGTATTTAAAATATCGATAGGTGAGTTTGAAGATCAATTATCGATAGTGAATCTACCGATAGTTCGGTAACACTGCTATTTAGAGTTGTCGATCCCGCCAAAATTTGACATTTGTTTGAGCGCGCGTACTTTATGGATTATGATTTTTATGATTGATTGTAATTTTTTTCATCGTGTTTTTACGGATAGGAGATTATTTTTTTGATTATAATTTTAGGACTTTTTTCCCATTGGATTCATCATTATCTACACTAATATTATAAAGAGGAAAACTTTGTTTGTTTGTTTGGTTGTAATGAATAGGCTCAAAAACTACTGGACGATTTTAAAATTCTTCACCATTCGAAAGCTAATTAATCCCGCATAACATGGCTAAATTTTATTATGAAAAAAAATAGGGTTCGTAAGATATTTGGGTTTTTCGGACAAAAAAGGAAAAAAACTACCAGAAAGTTGCTTTTTTTGCGTATTCTGCCTAAACTTAAAAGATAGAACTATAAAATGTTCTAACTAAGTGTAGATCTCATTATATCTACAAAAAGTCCGCGACACACTATACCTACTATGTCGGGAAGCACACCATTTTTATTTTAAAAAATTTAATTTTTTTTGGCTACATTAAAACGCGTTTTTTACTCATCTACTAATCCTTAACAAAATAATTATTTCATCACTAAGAAAAGTTTCGTAGATCCAATATTTGGTCTTTGAATGATTAAGGAGTCGAGTCGCCGTGGCTATTGAAAGTAGTCGTGTCGCTTGCTGGCTAGTAAATTACTCATTTACACGTATTTAAAACTAACTCTTCCGTTAAGCGTTGCAACGCTCATTTTACTGTGACCAGTGATCGCAAAATTTATTAAAGTTAGTACAATTTTGGGACTCGTGTGACGTCGTGCCGCTAGTCAACATCTTTACGGCGTCGAGTTCTGTCCGTCTCGTCGTACGCGGCAGCGAGACCTGTGTTTACACATCCCTGTCGGTGCGCATACACTTGCCTAACAACATACACAACGAATACAATGAAGAACTGCGCGGCTTGTAATAGTAAATTAAAGGACGATGATTATTTAGAATGCGTACGATGCACCGAAGTTTATCACTGTCCTTGTTTGAATTTATCGTCAGAGGAAGCTACACGGATTAAAAACGACACTAAATTCAAGTGGATGTGCCCAAATTGTAGGAGCAAGCAACCAAAGGGCGATAATTCAAACAAATTAGTTCGTCCATCCACGCCTACGGGTTTGGCAGATATAACTTTTAATGTTACTCGCCGTAAGGTCCAATCTAAGTTGGACGTGGAGCAAGCTTGTACTACTGGGACTTCGGATTTTGTTACTCGCTCTGATATCCAAACAATAATACGTGACGAGCTACGCTCTGTGTTTAATGATTTCTCGAATGATTTAAAAAGTACGATGAATGACCGATTTAAGGAAATCAACGACCAGCTCAATGGATTTCAGGTTTCTTTATCATTTTTGAGCGAGCAGTTTGATTCATTAAAAACAGACATTGATAAACATAACACGGATATCAAACAATTAAAATCAGAAAACGAGTTCCTCAGATCGGAGGTGGCTTCGCTTTCGGGTCGAGTCCGTCAAATGGACCAATTGTCTCGATCTAATAACTTGGAACTACAATGTGTTCCGGAACATAAATCGGAAAATGTTATATCTATCGTTAGACAGCTTGGGAGTGTCATCAAATTCCGGATAAATGATGGCGATATATCTTATTGCTCTCGAATAGCTAAGTCTAATCCGAATACTCAACGCCCTCGTTCTATATTGGTGAAGTTCAACACGCCGCGTTTCAGAGACTCCGTATTAGCTGCTGTAATTAAATATAACAAAGATCACCCGAAGGAGAAATTGGACTCTAGTGCATTGGGCCTGGATGATAGGAAGACACCGATATTTGTTTCCGATAACTTGACAGTAGAAAACAAAAGCTTGCACGCTGCGGCGCGTCTGCGCGCTAAACAGCTGAACTATAAATATGTGTGGGTACGTGGCGGACGTGTGTATGTGAGAAAATCCGAAGGGGCGGATGCTGTTTTCATACGTAACATGGACACGATAAATAGTCTTAAGTAATTTAATTGTTTTTTTTTCACTTGTTGTATCAAGCGTTGGTTTTAAAGGCTGTAAATTCACAGACAAAATTAATATTTATTTTCAAAATGTTAGGGGATTAAGAACTAAGACTATTGATTTTTATTTAAATGTTTTAGCTTGTGATTATGACATACTTATACTATGTGAGACATGGCTGGCTGATGACATATTGGATTCAGAATTATTTACTGACAAATATCTAGTGTACAGGCGCGACCGGGAGAGTGGTTTGTTTCACCGCGGTAAATCGGGTGGGGCGTACTGATAGCGGTGTCCAAGCATTTGTCTTCTTTTCGCCTTTCCAGTTATGAGAGTGGGTGTGAAGAGATCTGGATTTGTGTGGAAATTCGTATCAATAACAAGATAGAAAAACTGGTAATATGTGGTGTCTACCTTCCTTCACCGATACAAAATTATATTTTGGATCATTATTTGGATAATGCTAATCGGGTTTTAGAAAAGGTTGATAAAATATTAATTGTGGGCGATTTTAATTTGGGTGGCATTGAATGGACTAAGTCAACCAATTCGGCGTTAAATTGCAATAATAATAAAAATAGTCGTTATGAGCAGAAGCTCATAGATTTTATGTCATTAAATAATTTGCAGCAGTATAATGGTGTAAAAAATTATAAAGATAGAATTTTAGATCTTGTCCTTTCAAATATTTCAGTTTGTAACGTAAAACTTTGCATTTCACCAATATCCATTGTTGACAGCCATCATCCACCACTAGAATTCGAATTGAACTGTCAGTCAAATACTAGTACTTTACATCCCAACACAAAGGCTAGGTTTAAGTTTCTGAAAGCAGATTACTGTAAAATTGTCGACGAGTTGAGATCAGTTTCCTGGGATGAAACATTTGCAAAATGTCATAATGTCGACAATATGGTTGAAGCATTTTACGGCATTCTTTATGAGGTAATTGAGAGACTAGTACCGAAATCAAAACATATCAAACACAATTATCCAACATGGTATAGCCATGGCTTAATCCGTTTATTGCGAGAAAAAAATAAATATCGCATACGCTATTTAAAGTATAAGAACCCTCTAGATAAAGTTTCGTTCTGTATTCTGAAGGACAGATGTACGAAATTAACACATATTAATTATAAAAGCTATATAGCCTCCATTGAATCATCTATTACTTCGAATCCTAAATTATTTTGGTCGTTTATAAACAAAAACGCAATTTTACCAGTACATATCCTTCTACGTTGCATTACGAGAAACATCAGCATGTACTGGGACAGAAGTTTGTAATCTCTTTGGTAATTATTTCTCATCGGTTTATAGCCCAAGTAATATTTCTACGTCGCAACCACAAACTAATAGTGTAACAATTAATGACTACGGTTCCTCCATAACACTTGGTAACTTTTCACTTAGCAGAGATGCGGTTGAAAATGTTTTAAAAAGACTTGACCCTAGAAAAGGTGCGGGACCAGATGGCTTCCTTCGTTTTTCGTATTAAAATGTTGTGAAGTCCTAGCGGAGCCTCTTTCTATAATCTACAACAAGTCGCTCGATGAAGGTGTGTTCCCTGTATTATGGAAAGAGGCTTTGATTGTTCCCATTTTCAAATCAGGAGACAGGTCTGCTGTAGCCAATTATCGACCTGTGTCTATATTAAATGTCTTCGGAAAGGTGTTTGAGGCCCTCATTTACCCAATTTTATCTTGGCATGTTAAGCACCTCTTGATACCTCAGCAACACGGATTTATTAAAGCCAGATCTTCAGAAACAAATTTGGTGAGTTTTTTGTCAGACGTGGTGGATTCTGTAGATCTTAGGACACCTGTCGACGTAATTTATACTGATTTCAGTAAAGCGTTCGACAGGTGCGATCATAAAATTCTTATTAATAAACTTTCCCAATATGGTATCACAGGGAATCTTTTGCATTGGTGCAGATCTTATCTTGCTGGTCGCTCGTCAAAGGTTGTAGTGAACGGATATGAGTCCAGTTCGTTTGAGGCATCATCCGGAGTCCCACAAGGATCGCACCTAGGGCCCTTATTTTTCAATATTTACATCAATGACGTGGGTTCCTGTTTCCACCATTCAAATTTCTACTTATATGCAGATGACCTTAAAATTGTAAAAAAAATTAAGACAGATGGAGACTGTGGTTTGCTACAATCTGATCTAGACAGATTCACAATGTGGTGTCGTATTAATGGTATGACCTTGAACATAGAAAAATGTCATTTTATACATTTTTCCCGAGGTAAAGGCTCCTATTTTAAATCATACAAATTGAACGGCAGAGTGGTCAAAGAAGTTGATGAGATCCGCGATCTTGGTGTCCTTTTGGATAAAACACTCCAGTTTCATAAGCATGTCGACCAATTAGCAAGAAAAAACTTTAAAATGTTAGGCTTCATTATACGTAATTGTAGGGGTTTTAAAAAGGCTTCAAGCAAAATTGCTGTTTTTAATTCGTTGATAAGATCTAGCTTGGAATACTGTTGTGTGGCTTGGACTCCTTACTACGTTATTCATAAACTTCGCATTGAATCAATACAAAAACGATTTTTATGGCACCTGTCCTTTCAATGTGGAATGGCTAAAGAACTTCCTTCATACGATTCTCGCTTGAAGCATTTCAAAATCCTTAGTCTTGACAGGAGAAGACAGATGCTTGATCACCTATTCTTGTATAAGCTGGTTAGTGGACATCTGGATTGCTCAGGTTTATTGCAGAAAGTAAATTTCAATGTTCCATATAAAATAGCTCGTTTGTCGAGATACCTACCATTTAAAGCAAAAAGCTCAAAAAGTAATCTTGGTCATTTCTCCACTATTAACAGAATACAATCACAATTTAGTAAATTTTCGCGCTCGTCTGTAACATCCCCAGTACAATATGATATGTCATTTTCACTGCGCAAATTTAAATCTTTGTTATTAGATGCATTTCGGTCAGGAAATTAGTCTTGTTTCAGACATAATTAAATTAAATTTTGTAATTGTTAAAACTTATGTAATTTAAGTAATTTATTAAAAGGCATACATTAGTGCATGTCGTGGCAGCCTTTAAGTATAACAGCGATTTGTTATGTAATTAATAAGTTTTAATTGTGAATGATATCATCGTTTGTTATGTTGGTTGTCCTTAAATAAATAAATAAATAATAAATAAAATCGGACGTTTGGTTTTCAAGGTTATGGCGAAATTAATATTATTCTGCTGCACGGCGTCCGTT
This sequence comes from Leucinodes orbonalis, assembly GCA_019425675.1. Lineage (NCBI taxonomy): Eukaryota > Metazoa > Arthropoda > Insecta > Lepidoptera > Crambidae > Leucinodes > Leucinodes orbonalis. The sequence continues at coordinate 45,516 of PQWD01000252.1, forward strand.
GCAAAGTGGGCGTCGCATTGGCGGGGTGCGCATGCGGGAGGGGTATAATTATCCAATTTAATATTTTAAATACATTGTTGAATAAAGATCTAAGTAGTTCTTTACAGCATATAATGATTTAAATGAACATTTTTCGAAGATATTAATAATATAAAATGCGGTGCGTAGCGTTTGGTTGGTTTGCGGCGATACCGGCCCGACGGGGAAGCCGGGAGCGTGCCTTTTATGATCAACATTGCACCCGTGCGAAGCAGGGGCGGGTCGCTAGTATTTTATGAAAATGAATTACAATTGAAATAATCTACTTGGTGGTGAACTCGGTGGACTCGGACTGCATGCCGGATATAGTCCGTGAAATACGAGTGTTTGCATTTGGTGTTTCGGATGAAGGCACTGTAGCTAGTAAAATTACCAAGTACAGGATACCTAATACCTGACGTCTCGGGTGACGGGCGACTGCGTGTTTCAGGAATAATACGTTGACTGTTTTTCTTTCATACTGCTCTGTCAACGTCAGGCCGTGTCACTTACCATCAGGTGAGCCGACTGACCGCCCCCGATTCATTTTGTAACATAACAAAAATGTTTCCAAGTCGAAACTAACCAAACAAATGTGAAATATAACCGTAAAACCGTAAATGTAAACATAATTTATTATAATCACCGCAACGCCCAGACACGTGACGAGCGGCGTGCTCGCGTACCTCAAGGGCCGGTTCGGTTCGCGCCGAGGTCCCAGTGCTTTTGGCTCGCACGTGCCCACACACATGATTATTTATACTGTACTGATAATTCTTTATAGTCGTTATCATATAAGTAAGGTTGATTATTTAAACGAAAATTGTAAATATTATTTGTATTTAAGTTAGTTTTCATAGTCTTTATTTGTATTACAGTAAGGTTGTGTTTATGATGGAATTGGAAGAAATTATTTCGACACGTGCTCGATAATGATTTAATTGGCGATGTTGTGTAATTCTATTAGTGCGGTGTTCTGATGGGCGATTATTTGTGTTGCTTGATTGTGTTTGTTTAAATGTATGAGACGCAGGGGGGATAGATGGCAGGTGGCAAGAGATATATAAAGGGGATGTTTTATATCGAGGCTACTAGACTTAGATAAACAATTAACTAGATTGTGCGTCTCGCTTAAAAATTGTCCGCGGCAAAAGTCTGCCCATCGCGTCAGTTGGGCAGAATTTTCATTCATAATCACGTCGCCCGTACATTCATAATAGTGACATTGTAGTGTGTTCGTGCTTTGTGATTTTGTACCCTTTTAATGACGCCTTAAAGGTCAAACTTTTAATGAATAATTTTATGTCAGAATTGTAACATGTGTCAAGCGACTCGGTAATTTTTTTGTTGATTGTGCATCCCGTTAGTTTCATCATCATCATCATCAGCTCATTAAACGTCCCCACCGAGGGGCACGAGCCTACCCGTATAGGGTGATTAGGCCTTAGTCGTCCACGCGGGCCCAGTGCGGATTGGACGACTTCACACACAACCTTCGAATCTCTTCGCAGGCGTGCATGAAGGTTTCCTCACGATGTTTTCCTTCACCGTAAGAGCGTCGGATAACGTACATATATTTTTCGAAAATTTCGAAAATACATTGGTACGTGTCGGGATTTGAACCTCAGCCCTCTCGGTAGAAAGGCGACAATCCACACCACTGAGCCACCGACGCTCTCAACCCGTTAGTTTATTGTTTATCTAATTTATTAGAGCAAATATTTCCCGTGCAACACATACATTATTGTGTGGGTATGTGTCGTTTGATATTGGTCTGGGTGTTGCTATGAAAAAGTATTTTTGGCGATTAGTAAAATAAAAGTAATGTTTATCCGTTATTTAGTACCCACACTGCTGTACTTGGCTTTAGATGGCGCTGTGTGAATCATCATCATCAGCCTACTACTGTCCACTGCTGAACCTAGGCCTCTCCAATACCTGTGTCAAAGTCAGTGGATAATTATTATAACAAAAAAATCTGAAACACGTTGGTCTATTAGTCCCTCTTTTCTTTCTTCAACCTATCGCAGTCCAGTGCTGGACATAATTCTTCCATTTGCGCTTCAGTCCATCCAGTCTCCACAGATTTTTAGCATTAGCCCAAGAGCCAGTAATCAACATGTCCATGCACACAAATGTGCGTACTGCCCGGGAATCGAACTTAACACCCTTGGTGTTGTAGCGACGTCTCAACCATCACACCACAAGGTCGATATTTTAAAGACTGTCAGTCAACGTCAAGAGACAAGTGAAACTAACATTTGGCCGTATCGAGTCCCACTTTCACAATGGCACTGGCGAAACAAAGCGGTCCGTATGACACAGTGACTTTCGCCCCGGTGTCGCTTTCACATCCCGACTGCCCCTAGGGAGTACACGGGAAAAGCATTTGCGGCACGCGGTATTTTTTATTACACATATATTTTATTATTTTATACATTCGACCCATTTGGTGTTGCGGTTGAGACGACGGCTGCTACACCAAGGGTTCAGGGTTCGATCCCGCGCATAAAACATTTTGTGTGCATGAAATGTCTGTTTGTAAGGTCTGGGTGTTTTCTATGTATAATATGTATTTAAAAAAAGTATATTAGTATATTTATCCGTTGTTAAGTACCCTGCTACAGCTTCACGCTTAACTTGGGGCTAGATGGCGCTGTGTGAATGTCAGTGGATATTTATTATTATTACAAGCGACCCGCCAATGCTTCGCACGGGTGCAATGGTGATATTCGTAATAGGCACACTCCCGCCTGCCCGGGCGGCCGGTACCGCCGCAAACGCTACGCAATGCAATTATAAATCTGTAATATCTTCGAAAGTGTTCATTTAAATCACATGCTGTAAAGGGCCATATGTATATATATATTAAATCAACAATTTATTTGAGGTATTTAATTGGATAAGGATTAATGCTGATTGGTAAAAATCGCTTGGAATATTTGCCAATACTTGTTGTAGAAAGTAAATAACAAAAAAATGTTATTGTGGGATATCCATAAGAGATAGACATATACCATCGCGGAGTTTTCTGTAGACCTTGTCAATGTGTACAACACTTTGTAAATTATTTTCATAAATACTGTAGGGTTCAGCCTGCGGTTGAAAGAAAGAAAGAAAAAAATATTTATTCAAAAAAATCTGTTACAGATACTTTTGAGTCGTCAATTGTGATTATTATTATATTTTTTATAACTGTAGAGTTAAAACTCCCCCCTATTTTCGCACTATTTAATGGTTATTATTATACATAAAAACATTCCTTTTGAATCACATCATCTTTAAAAAAAAAACAATCAAAATCCGTTGCGTAGTTTTTAAGATTTCAGCGCATATAGGGATGGGATATAGGGACATTAAAAGAGACTTTGTTTTATAATATGTAGTGAAGTATTCTAGAGTGGTGGTGGTGGTCTAGTGGTTACAGCATTTGGTTAAGATCGACGTGTCACTCGAGGAGGGTTCGAATCCCGCGGGGGAACGTCACGTTGTGCAAGTTTTCCTAGTATTTATTTTGTTTTAGTTGTTTTTAAAAGTTTCTTGGTTGTTTTTATAATAAAGCAGCAGACTTTTTGTTTAGCACCTGTCTCCAGTATGTCTTAAGTGTATAATATGTACAATTCGTCTTTGGAAACTTTAAGAAGGCTAATGTGTTACCATTTGTACCTGTGAATTGTAAGGACGGAACTGTTTGTCTCCTTATTAAAGAAATAAATAAAGAAAGATGACTCCGTGCTCCGGATGTTAAGTCGTTGCCTACTACTTAGGATGGTAGTCTTTAGCACCTAACAATCCGCATTGGGCGGGCCCAAAGTTACGGCCCAACCCACTCATGGCTTGCTACGTCGGTATGACTGTTCCCTGCAATTGGACATAGCGTATGATAAACCTTATTGAAACTTAATCAAGCCAACACTTGCAACATCAAGGGGTCGATGCCACCCCCGACAAAGCTGACGTAAAGTGGCGTGCGAAAGGTCAGGTGCTTCGCAGATCGCTCTCGAATACCGAAGAGTCTGTGGGAACTCAGCCAATGTATGCGGGGTGTCAAATTGGGGTGAAATGAGGCGGTGTGATTTTGACGCGCTGTCGCAGGGTTAGGTTTCGATCTGGATTATACGGGGTTGTGCTTTGTTTGGGTTTT
>PQWD01000254.1:0-104085 GCA_019425675.1 Leucinodes orbonalis
TTTGTTTCACCACCTGTGGACCTAATTTAAAATATGGCGACGAGGAATTGTTTAAAAGGTAGGTATGTTGTGGATAATATTTATCATCCTTACTTATTCATGGGAGTTACTCAATCTCTCTCAAAATAATAATACTTAAAAATTACATTACGTGATATACGTACGTCAAAGTCACTAACTTACTTTTTTGTCAGAAAGACAGGACAGGACTCATTAATAACAATTATGTATAATCAATATTACTTACTTAATCTAAACCAACAGGGCTTCCAATAGCTATCGATGTAAAATAATTCTAAACACAATAAGAAAAATCGTAGCACGCTTTGTAATAATCTTTCAATGCAATTCATTACATATCAATGAACGATACTGATCATACTGGATAAATAATTTCAAATCTTACCTTTGATAGTTATGCTGTTGATTATGTATCAACGGCTGATTGGGTTGTGCCAACAAAAGTTGTTTCTGTTGCTGTTGTCGCTGTAACATCTGTTTTCCAAATACCCCGTACCCGAACCCGTAAATCTCGTCCTCTTCTTTATCCGTCAGGCAGCTCGACGGCTGTCGAAGAAAACACTGTTTAATTCAAATAAATTTATCTGTTTCAAATATTGATAATGGGTATAGCAATTTGCAAATTTCCCTACAACAAAAACACTATTACTAGGTGGTATACTCTGTTGTCAGAAGGTGCCTACCACCGCCGTGCCAGATATCGTCCGTGAAATAAGAGTGTTTTGCATTTCTGTTTCGGGATGCCTCTAGTCAAATTAACGGGTGACCAAACATCTATCGTCTTAGGTGACTGGCGTGAGAATATTGACGAAAAAAATACTACCAACTGGTGTAAATTTTCTTTAACACTGCTAGTGTCATGGTCAGGCGTATCACTTACTAACCCGGTGAGCGCACTGACCGTCCTGTTCACTTATAACATGAAAAAGCGCATTAATCCCTAATTAACTCTCTCTCCCTTGAACCTATCGCAGTCCACTGCTGGACATCGTTTTCCCCCTTTTTCGTCTGATATACCAGTACTACGGTTTTCCCATCCATCGTCCCCAATAGACCACTCGCAATTCGTCGAGCCGGAGGTCAACCTACGATACTCTTGCCAAGACGCGGTCTAATTAACTACTACACCCTTAATAGAATATTTTTAGGTAGTGGCTGTGTTCCGTGTTATTACTCGCGGTATAAGGTATTCTCTCACAGTAAAACTGAGCCTATATGTTCATCCAGGGTGTCAGCTAATCCATATTTTTTTAAAAAGTGTTGTTCGTCGCGGGAGCTGCGCGCTGTACTGGACAGTACTTGGACATTGCAAAGATACTTTACTTTTCTAAAGTAAAATCTTCTTTATTAAATCAAAATGCCTGGCTTAATTTGCTCCCTAAAAGCAATAGTTGTACCGTACCGTAGGCATATACTGATAATGCATGTAATTAAAATACGGTTATTTCAATGTAACAAACAGACACTCCAATTTTATTTATATGTATATATTTAATGTTAGGGACGATGTGTTAGTTAACCAGTAATTCAATATGATTAAACGTAATTTTCAATTTATTTGTACAAAGCTATAATTGTACATACAATGTCTTTGTTGAACAACTCATCATATTAAGTTTTAGTTATTATATTTTCCACTATCATTCAATTTAAGTTAAAGGCAAAACAAATATACATAGAGATATTATGTTTTACTTGGGTATGAAACTCATTTAACGTGGCGATACTAAACCTCTTTATCATGTGTTTCTATCTTCAATTGTTTTCTTTTGAACTTTCGAACTTTTAATTGCAACTACCCATGTATTAAATGCAAGCAAGCTTTAAAGGAATTGGTGCTTACCGAATATTTCCCAGGCACATAAATTGGTTGAGAATGTGAAGTGGTCAAATTATTCAGCGCTAATGACCCTGGACTGGCTGAAGGCGGTGTCTGGGGTGTTGCAGGGCCACCAATCACCCTCATCCTTGGCGACATCTCTTCCCATTCATGCCTTCTTAGGTCTTCTAGGTGATCCAAAACATCGCCGTAGTGCGTTGAAAACAGATCCGCGTATCTCGAGGCCAGTCCTTCTAAATAGCCTCTGTCCCCATCCTGGAAGAAATAGTAATCGTAAAGTACTCCATATTCTTGATAGTTTAAAAAACTAAGCGCGTTATTTACGATGCATAGAAATTCAACGTACATAATGATTGAAAATTTTTATTTGGAGTATACATATGTAAGTCTTATAATTGCGATTAATATCACGAGGTCATATCATATTTTCACATAAAATTGAACTGATCACAAATTACGAGCTTAACGTAAGATTATATTTGAATACGGCTCTAAACATTATGCTGACTGTTATAGAGATTACCGAAACTTAATTTTAGCAAGAGAACAATTAAATGCTAAGAATTACGTACAAAATGAGAGTTAATACAAAAGGCGGAAAGTTAATCCGACCGCGGGCTGCGAGTTACAAAATAAACAAAGACAAAATAATCTCGGAGTAAACGAACTCTTTCATTAAGACTTGGAAACCAAAGACATGGACGCCGTATAATTCCCTTGTTGATAAACACCACGGCTGGGTACGGAAACATCGTATCAGTTAAACAGTAAACATAATTCAAATTGCTTTTCATGAAACGCAATAGAATTTTTGCAGTTTTCTATTTAAGATCTCATAAAATGATTTCTGCCTTATTTTATGAAGATACAAATCACACTATAAAAAAAACATTCTTAAACGTTATTTATTTTTTAAACTTTGTTTACGGATAATCTAGGAGACAAAAAGATATTCTGCTGTTCCTTCATTTTTATCCGCTACACGTACGTTTAATTTGTAGGTCCCATAAAAAATTCAAAACCAAGCATTTTTAATAAAATATACTTAATATGTGATCTTGACTTCCTTTATAAAAACTTCACATTATTCATACCGCGTTCTGTGGATAAGACAGTGAGAGTTGATTAGTGTACGGTGTAATGTGACAGAGTTCAAATCAAACCCAAATGGGAAGTTCATCGATGAAGAAGCACACTTAGAATTCAACCGGTCGCGCGTTGAGTCAAAGATGGCCGAGGGTTTATTTCCATTTTTAAATGAGAGCGGCTGAGAGCTTTGTCGGCGCCGAGTTTGTGCTCTGCGTTTTAAGTGGATTAAATCGCTCTACGCTCGTAAACCGACAAGTGCTTCAGCTAAGAATTAAAGTAACCGTTCGACTTTTGCATGAGAAAGTGCTTGCGGACCTTGCTTCGCACTAATCCGTGTAATTTGGTGCAGTCGAAGGTTTGTTTATATTTTTATGAAAATCCGGCGCAATTGTAATTTATAGGAGAAAGAAAATGTATGAGCACTAATATAAACATTGCTCTATAAATAATTTACAAATAAAAGCTCTTGGGTCAAACTTGAATGAAGGTTGTTTATATGAAACAATATTTAATATGGAAAGTATCTGCATGACTGGCCCATATTTCTGTGTCGATAAAATATATCAAGTTTATAAAGTCAAACAAAACTCATAAGCCATAAGAATATCTTTCTTATGATTCTTAGACTTAAGTGTTGCAACTGTTCTCGAATATAAATGCTTCTTTTATTCCACACGTTTTCAGAATAGAAACGGTTAGTTAAATACTTTTTCCGACAGAGTTAAAACTAAACTTATCGTTTTCTTAACTGAATATAGTTATTTGAGAACACCACTGAATATAGTTCAGCTCTTGAATAGGTGCTCATACATAGTCGTACCATTTAGGTATTTAACCCTTTGACCGTCAATGCCTTAAGGCGCCAGACACAAAAGATTTTCTATTGTGTCTGGATTCCCGGCGTTCAATGGATTAAACTGAATTTGAAGTGAGCTGTCAGTCAGTTTACCAGTGGCATAGGTCCATGTTGACCAACATAATATATATACTACTGATAAAAAATCACTCTTCGTAATATTTTGTACACTTAATTATTTATACATTATTATTTATACCAACGGAGTTCATAATATTTAGCATAAAATTTTTTTTTGTTCATACTTTTACTAAGTATATCTACCAAGAACCATTTGAAATTGATTTTCAGCTCTCGGTCGGTCATAATGTCATTATTCAGGATTTTACCATAAAATGATATAGTTTCTACAGCATCGCCGGCCGCTGCCATTGCATGCTCGCTTCGCTCGCTCGACTCGGGAGTTGTTGAGGTAACAGTTCTTACTATTTTTCCTAGCCACCAGTAGCTCTTTGGATTAACTCCAGCCGCTAAACATGAACAAATAAACTCAGAACCAAAACAATAAAAGGCAACCGATAGTTGGAAAATTGACGACCCATATAGTGTAATACCTGATTTATACGTCGGCTACTACACCAAGGGTCCCAAGTTGGATTGCCGGGCAATACATGTCTGTTTGTATTGGTCTGTGTGTATTATATGTATGTATTTACAAAAAAAAGTAAATATTTATGTTTATCCCTTCTTTAGTATTCAACTCTCTCTTTAACATATCGCAGTTCCCTTCGGGACATAGATCTCCCCCATTTTGCGTCAGATATCCCGGTCCTCCGCATGCCTCATCCAGCCTCCACCAGCGACGTTTCGCAAGTCGTCGGTCCATGGGGCCGAAGGGCGTCCTACGCTACGCTTGCCAAGACGCGGTCACCACTCCAGAACTCGTCTGCTCCAACGGGCATTAGTTCTACGACATACGTGATCAGCCCACTACCACTTCAACTTGCTGATCCGGCAGGCTATGTCGGTAACTTTAGTTATCTTATGGATTAAATCATTTCTGATCTTATCCCTAAGAGAGACCCCAAACATAACTCGCTTCATTGCGCGTTGAGTGACTTTGATCTTGTGAAACAATCCTGCAGTAAATGTCCATGTCTCAGCTGCGTAGGTATGTTAACACGGGTAGGACTCAATGCTCAAAGACATCATCTGCATTGCATTAGTAGCCATATTACAGGCTAATGCTTAGTTTGGAGCTAGTTTGGTGCTGACTAAAATTTTTTAAGTTGGTTTTATTGGTATTCATACATGGAATCAATATACCATATTATATAAGGTACTACTCTTGTTCATATAGCTATGATATTTTGAATTGGTTTATAAATTATTAGCGAGTTCAAAATGACCTATGTCAAATCCCGTCCTTCGCCACCAAAATTAGTTTCAATTATCTATGATCAAATTTGTACATAGACTAATTTATGTAAATAGACATTTAAATTTTATTATGGAGCTCAAGGAATGTAATTTTCAGCTTTTCACGCAAATCACACGGAGCGAAATAATCGATTCCGGCGCCAAAAGGTCTGCGCCATCGAACTTTACTTTAAAATGAGTATAAATTGCGAAACTTGGAAATTATTTGCGTCTCTTCTCCATGGCAATTTACTCCGTTTTTCCAGAGTTTCATTATAACAAGTTTAATTGAAGACCACGTCCGGTGCATAAATTTTAACTTTTGGCATGCATTTTAATCTGCTTACTGTAGTTAGTTTGCGAGGTAATGGCCACTAAATGAGTTTCTAGTTCACTTAACTGTTCAGTCATTAATAAAATAAAGTTAATAGTGTTTAAAGGTTTTCACAAGAAGCGACCTTGGAATTCAATTCAATCAAAGCATAGCATGTATGCAAAAGAGTGATATTCCACAAAGGATGCATTTTTTATTCAACCTTTGAATATTCGAGGCGGTCTGATTTTAACTTTTGAATGGTGAATATTTTTTTGCATACATCAAAATGAACAGTTGAATACAAAAGTGTATTTTAAGATAGAGTATTTATAAAAAAGTTGCTCTAGATATTAATTATAAATACATAATAATCTAATGCAACTGTAAAACCGACACATTTGTGTTACTAAAATTTCGGCTACAACACCAAGCGTTCCGGGTTCGATACCCATACATTGCAATATGTCTGTTTGATTATTCTGAGTAAGAATAGCCATTAAATGAAATCAGTAGTACATTCTAAAGCTATATTTATTTGAATAAAAGTGTAAGTAATAAAGATGCATCCGAAGGTTGAATTGCACAGCTAAAATCGCCGTAAATCTTAATTGATATATTATAACGATGGTAAAACGAATAAAAACTCTTTATGAAATGAATAAACAACTACTTAAACGGTAAATTATTTTATCAAGCGAACTGATGCTGACATGCCAACAGTAACTAATAAGGCTATATCATAAAACTGGTCTTGATTGCTTTATAGTAAGTATATGGTACCCTATACAATATATGCTTCATTTAAACGAAATAAAAAGTGTATCGCGAATAATTTTTTTTTCATTACCAACTGCATCTATATATTTAACGACCCATTTGGTGTAGCGGTTGAGAGGTCGGCTGCAACACCAAGGGTTCCGGGTTCGATCCCCGGGCAGTACAAACATTTGTGTGCATGAACATGTCTGTTTGTAATGGTCTGGGTGTTTATATGTATGATATGTATGTATTTACGAAAAAAAAATGTATTTAAGTATGTTTATCCGTTGTTTAGTACCCATAATACAGGCTTCACGTTTAACTTGGGGCTAGATGGCGCTGTGTGAATGTCAGTGGATATTTATTTATTTATTTAGGCCATAAGACAAAATACGCTTTAGACGTTCGTAAAGAGCTGCCTTAAATTCAAAATCATTTACATAGTAAACTCATCATCATCAGCCATACAGCGTTCAGCTGGACTTGGCATTCTCTCTTCTTATTCATCCTCTTCTTGGAGACATATAGACCATACTCTATGAAGTATTAGATACGTTGGCATGTCGCCAGATCATTGTTATGTTAAGCAAGGTAGGCACAGTCACAGTGCAGAAGGCACAGTCACAGTGCAGAAGGCACAGTCACAGTGCAGAAGGCACAGTCACAGTGCAGAAGGCACAGTCGTGTGAGCTGTGCTTGGGCATTGAAATAGTTTTAATATCACGATTTGCTGAAATTAGTGTTATATGAATATTCGGTCTTCTATAAATTGATAATTATTACTAACACTCTCTCCATGTTGCAATTTTAGCACTTAATTGTTATACGTGAGTCTGAACAATTTTGCACCAGATATGCCGCTTGTTTATCGAGGCTCTTAGAATGTACTTTGCGAGACGCAGTCTCCACTACATTAAACGATTGCTCCAACAGTTTACAGCCATGTATACAACCTGCTTACCATATTTGATGTAATTTCCATTCGGTACGCTGGTGTTTAGAGAAAGTTTCAAAACATGAACCTTCGCTATTCTATATGAGCTGATTTTTTTTTACATGATTTCAGACGATTAAATGGTTAACAGCTACATACTATCCCGCATCACTAGTTAGGCGACGCAAGCGCAGCGACATTGCGTACCTTTTGTACTCGTAGATGCCTGTCTGTTTGACGTCTCCGTAGTATTGCCGCCATTGTATAAAAGTTCAACGAACCGCCAGCATCCACGGGCGCATTAATTTGATCCACAACACGTACATTGACAATTACAAATGGGACGCTCTGAGAATTTAAATAAGTTTTCTGGATACTATAACTCCGTTGAACGTAGGATGAGCTGATTGTGTAATTTAAGAGGCAATTTTAAAAGCTCTTTGTTATACTAACTGCAAAATATTAAATTAATAGTTTATCAGACTACGTAATAAATATTTGTCTGTCTGCGTGGGCTAGTTATCTCAGCAATGAACTTTCAATGCAGAAGTGTTCTTCTTATCGAGTGGGTATAAGTACAGAGATTATTGAATAATAAGATCAACCTCACTCAAGTTACCAGACCGCTTACGGAATCTGGCGAGCTTTGTAAATAACTACCGCCATTTTGAGAGACAGCATCGATGGCTTATTGTGAGCTCTAAAGCACGGAATATTTTTCTTTTAAAACATTCAGGAAATCTTACCTTATGTTACCTAAACAATGGCACATTTTGACTTTCACTTAGTGGGCGTTCTTCGCGGGATTTGAGCCCACAAGCCCTGGATCAAGCTACAATCTAAACTTAAAGATCACACCTCTTTTCTACGTAAGCTTCAAAGAATTTCCCAAAGTGGAGGGTTCACATTCAACGGGGAGCATAGCATAAGTCACTTTGTGTTCATTTCGATAATGACATTGAAGGCACATGTCTTGGATCTTTGAAATGGCAGCAGCCATTGGAATCGGTTGCTATTAGAACTTCACTACTTATAACTACGTTTTAGGACACAAAGTAGATCAAAGCTAAGCATAAAGTTCAAATAAAAATGCTTTCTTTTGACATACATAATTAATAAATTTGACTGTTCTTGTAAGGTCATGTTAATGAAACAAAAATATATATCTTTTTTTAGCTTAATAAAACCGAAACACTTTCATCAAATTAAAATAATTAACAATATAGTTGATGAAACGGAAGTAGACTGACGCATAAAATGTATTTACCGTTACGTTTTAAGTTTAAAATAACAGTACCTTAAATAAATTATTTATGAAGCACTTAGTACCAATAACATGCGGCGTACCGTTAAAAATAAGCTCAAGTGCACTTTATGTGGTCGTAATAAACGTTACGTTGTAGATAAGCTCTTGGGATGAGCGACTACTAAATGTTTTTACTGGAGGAATCGTCGATCATCGAAACTAGAGGAATATTACAAACATGTACTGAATAAAATGTATCAATAAAGTGTGTATTCAATCAAATAAAAACCATAACTATTGTAAGCACTTTACTTATTTTCATAACTATATAAAAATTTACGCATACCTATAAAGGCATAACTAAATGGTATGATAAAGAATGCAATGTGTGTAAATATTTTAAAAATATATTAATATTTTAATTCATGTTATAATTGTTAATCATACTCGTATTTTAATTAGTAGAGAACACTGAATTCTATTTATAATAACTCAATTGGTTTAAATGATACAATTCATAGTCATTTTTGTGTTATGCAGCTGTTATTTTCTCACTAAATTGTAAATAAAACTACGTCAATATTTAGGTGGATACCTAATGGCTATTAGTACCAGTAAAATTATATACTGGTCAATGATTCTTGTGGTGATCTTATTCAGTAGCTGGTATTAGAATAGCGTATCCAATTGAGAGATCACGAATCTAAAATAGCAAAGCGCGTTCTCGAACTACATAACAAGAGAAACAAAGAAAAATGGATAATGCAATGTCTCTAAATTGCATTAGGGACACTCACGACGAAGTGAGACGGTAGTGATCGAATTCGAGTTATTTGTAAGTACAGTTATTTGAACTTCAACACTTTCGTCGAATTCTTTCCAAATCACATCTATTACTGTGTAGTACCGTGCCAAGCCTAAACACATCTTAATAAGTTAGTAGGGGAATGTTTATTAGATTAATAGATCATTGTGTCCAATACGACAACCAGGCCAAGATCTATCGTATTAGATAACTATCGCTATCTAGGCGATCCCTCTGCTGGGAGCGGTACAGCATGAATGAAAATCCCCGACTGTGCTTCGGATTTAAGCGGAATAAGGGGGGCAGGTGATACTGTCGCCCATAAATCCTGTTCAGACGGCCGTCGCCTCCGCAGAGGCACGCGGAACATCGTCTTATTGTACCATCATTTGTTTTGCTCTACACTCGACGGGCTGCGTTATTTTCGATTTGCGATCTCTTTTATAGGGCCAATACAGTGGCATTTGGATTATGTTTGCTAATTTACAACTGAACAGGACTTATGAAGGACATGTCACTATTACTTTAAAAGTTTAAAACACTTTTATTTCTTTCCAATATTATTTCGCAATTTAACATGATTGAAATTTAGATGTTCTGCTGAATTATTTTATTAATAACAAAATAAATTGCATAAAATAATGTTGCGCTGCCACTAGTACGAGCATTTAATGTCATTACATCTGCAAAGAACAGAATTTTGCGTTTTAAATCTTTAGTGTACATTTTACACAACACTGGAAAGTTACATACATAACATAAAAAATGAAATATAAGGTGTATATGAAAACGCATTTTCTCATAAAGGCAATTCAATGAGAGATGCAAGCGATATTTATATGCGTCATAAATATCAATGTTTTATTTAGATACTGTAACTGGATAATTTTGAGGTCCCGAATGAATTTTATACGTCCTATTCGTCTCAATAATAATGATCTAAAATCTGATATGTTGATAGAAGGTAACCTAGAATAGGTTTTAGGCTACTTTTTGTCCCGTTTTCACCCCCACTTCCCTAAAATGCGGGGTTGGAGGTTTGTATGGAACATTCCGAAATTTTTGTAGTACGACGCTGAAATTTGGTATGCAGACTATTTTCAGAAGCGAAAAAATAAAGCATATTTTTTTTTTTTAAATCCACCCCCTTACTCTTCAAGTAGGAGAGGAAGTATCATATTCGATTTTTCGCAGTTTTTAAGGTAGATTTTTTTGAAACTTGGTATGTTGATATCATTTTACTTGGGCAGGGGATTCTGTTTTATGGGTACTAAATAACGGATAAACATACTTATATACATTTTTTTGTAAATACATAAATATTATACATATAAAACCATTATATAGACATGTTCATGCACACAAATTCAAATAGGACTTTCGCAGTTATGCTAAGTAGAAAGCCAAAAATCGGTATGCAATCTCTATTTAACCATAAAAAAAATCGTGTAATTTTTTTTTCGAAAAATAACACAAATCTTTTTAATGTAGAGGGGGAGGGAATCCTATGTATATATACTTATACTTTATTTTTTCGAAAATGGACCCCAAAACCTTTAAAGTTGGGGGGGTTTTCACAGTTTACAAGGAATAAAGCTAAAAATAAGTATCAGGACAATTGTCACAAACAATAAATCTTACATATTATTTTTCTGAAATCAGTCCCAAAATTCTTGACCAGGGAAGTGAATTCGTGTTGTCCCGAATTTAACGCGGGCGAAGCACGGTAAAAGCTAGTATAGTAATATTTAATTATTATTATTAAACTGTAAATCTTTGTTGTCTAACTGTACAAAAATTATTTCATTAAACTGAAACTGAAAGTTTGAATCAGAACTTCTATAACTTCAATTTTAAGTAACGGTTAAATGTAATAATATGTTTGTAAGTCCTACATTACAGTGTTTACAAATAATTGTGTTAATAAATATAATGAGGAATCGTTAATCATACAGGAATTGCAGACTGTGCCCTTTTGTTTGTTGATGGCATGTTTTATAAATATTGTTAGGTTAGCACAAAATATTTTGTAATAGACTACAATTTATTGCATCTAAATCACAATCATAGATCTAGTGTTCCGATAAATTAAATCTTTAAACTCATTTGTTGTTTTAGTAAGGCTGGGTTGATGATAATAAATCATGGACAGTAATAAAAAATATACGCGTTGTAAATTTCTTTTTACTTAATGACTAAATCGTAAGTTCGAGTTTATTCACTAATGCAGACAAAAACGAGTGCTTGAGTAAATACCAATACAACAATAACTAATGGAATACCTAGAGGTATAACATGCTTATAAAATTTAATGCCACTACAAATATTGGAAAGTCGACTCAAGAGTTATATTTCAAAATATTATCCGAGTAAATCGCGTAGCAAGGATTTTTACTCGCGGAGGAAATGTGAAATCTATAACAAATGTATGGAGCGGATATTGAGTTTTGATGTCATAGATGATGCGTGTCTGTATCTCTACGATATGATTCGACACTAAAGTAACACTTATTACTTTTTGCAAGCTTCTTATGCAAGTGACTTAATATTCAGACATCAAGCTTGAAATATTATGAGGATATTTTAATAGTTATAAGAATTTCATTACTATGAGTGGAATTATAGTTTTGCACAATTTTTTATGCTTCAAATAAGCACATTAATTAGCGAATGATTGTCAAAACACGTTTATTTGTTATGAATTATGTTCCCGTTGACACGATTGAATCAAGCGTAGAGATTAGAGGTAAACCATTTAATTAAGCAATAGAACGGATAGACAACATTAAATGATCACCTCAAATAGTGACAGAGCGATAGGCTATAAACCACACGTTCAGTGTGCACGTGGGTGCCAAACCTATCATTGCCATAAAATATCCTGAGAAAGCGGAGGCATGGTTTGAATACGGAAAATATGAAATAACGCGACCACTTAACGAAACTATAGAAGCCGGAAAAAAATAAAAATTGAAACGGTAGTTTGATGATGACAATATGAAAAGAAAATTAAGTGCTTCATTTTTGTTCATAAAAAAAAATATTATGTTTTCATTACACTTTTGCCCGCGCCTTCGCTCGCGTTATATTGGGTTAGCATGGTTCCCTTTCCTGGTTACGAAAACAGAATTAATTTTAATGTTGCTGCAGATAATATTATTCGTCTTAACATCGTTTTTCAGCATCCCACCTTGAAAACTGCGACAAATCTGTTGAGTTATTTAGGCATGAAAGCGTAACAAACAGAGTTACTTTCGCATTTATAATATTATTATGGATTGTAGTCTGATAAAAAAAAAACAATTGCGTAAATTAATTCCAGATTATAGGAACTGTATAAACCAAGCACAAGCTGTTACCCATAAACCTCAGTGTGCAAATGCATTGAATCTTGTGGCAGAAGCGACGGCATGCGTGCTGCATGATAAATACCACTCGTAAATAATTTCTGTACTGGTTTGAACACCGGAAAGCTAGATTCATGTATATTACGGATCGATACAATATTGACAGCTTGACTCTTATGGTGGTTCGTCTTGGTTATATACTTAGGTACTAGCTTGCATTATAAATATCGACCAATAATTAATGATTTACTGCTACACTGTATGAATGTCAACATATAATATAAAACCTAAAGATAAAATTACTAAATTGCACATAAGAAAACAAAATCCTACAACACAACAAGTAACAACAAAAGCAATGAAAAACGTAGGCGGCTTTATTGCTAAGGTAGCAATTTCTTTTTATACTTTATGTACTAAATCTTGTTATAATACTTTATTTATGTTCAGACTAGATTGAATATGAAAAAAAAAATTTAGCGAGAAAAGAAATGTTTAAATAATTCATACTTTTAATACCAGGGAACTTTTAAAGTCATCAAAATCGGTTCATACACGACATAGATATCCGCGAACAAACATAAAAAGCATAAACGGTCAAATTAGGTAACCGCCTGTTTTGAAGTCGGTTAAAAAAGCGATAGTAGTCATCAAAAATGGAATAAATTTGCTATCATGTCTGATATTTGGGAATCACATTTAAACCATAAGCTTTTTAAATAAATAGAGAACATAGTACCTAGAGAATACAAACTTAACTAGTGTCTTCTTATTGTACCATAATACATTAAACAATTTTACTATTAGTCCGAGAGCTGGCCGTATAAAAGTCCTATTGGATCCGATACACGAAAAATTTTTAAATATACAATAACAATGGCTAGAATCACAACCGGAAGTGAGGGTGGGTGTGGGCAAAATCAGACATTTTCAGGGTGTCTTATTTAGACTATATTCAAAAAATTAACAAGTAACATTTTTTTGGACTATCATCAATTATACGGCCGGCTCTCCGAGTATATAGAAAATAAATAAAGTTAGACATTGACAGGCAATTATTCATTTGCACCCAATATAAGGGATGGCCGTTCTAAATTTAAAACGCCCAATCTGTCAACGGTTGAGCGCGTGCGTTGTGCACAGTATGGTAAGCGGTTGCAAACGACACCTACATCTGTTGTCTATTTTGAGATTTGTCAGCGACTGTCTGCACCGGAACTCATAACACAGCTCTTATATTATTTAAATATGCCTAAAAACTTCGCGATCATAATATTCAATACACTAACAATATATAAGTTACGCTTTATTTCTTTTGTATTGTACAAATGAAGTGCAAAAGCACGTTCATAATCGTTATATGTTTATTTCAAAAATACATAAATATGTTAAAATGTAAAGAACTTGAAACCTGATATTAAACATTTATGTACTCTGTATATACGCTTCAGACCCTAATAATACTAGACCCCAATTGGCGCAGCATTTTTGTTTCGCAATTGAAAAGTTTCCTTTAAAATTCCGGGCAATCACTCGAAAAAGAGGGCTTCCCGCCTTCCATCGTTTATCGCAATGCTTTGTACTCAACGCAAGCTAATTTGAATGGTGGAGAGCCAAAAGCCGTTGTTTGAATTTTTCTCTTTGGTTGACTGTGGGAGCCGGTGCACGCTGCATTCGTCGCAAGACAGCGCATTGATTGGGTTTTTTGATTTAACCAGCACCGGGGGCGGCGGCAGTTTTTATTGTTAATTTAACGACTTCATTGAATGTCGATCCTTTATTTGCTTTTACTCATTAACACAGCATTGAGCAATGGCAGTTTTGGCATCGAAAGAATAATTATATATATTTTTGCTAGGACCATAAGAGGCGGCTTAAGAGAAAAATGTATAGAATATAGCACGAATATTATGACAAAACGCTTCATTGTCTTGGGTAGGCCCTAAGTAATGTAGTTAAGGTAATGTACCTTTGAAAACAATTATAAACCTATTTTTAACAATTTTATTGATAATGAAATAATAATAGCTTTCCATCGAGTAAAATCAGATATGCAGGCAATCTTTGACTGTCATCGCATCAGCTAATGAATATATTTTACACATTTTCCTTCTTTGTTTTAAGGGATTAAGGTTTAAAATGGCGAAATTGTTTACAGATTGTTGTGACGAATGCCCGAGACGCTGCTTCGTGGGCGAAACCGGTGACAAACGACACTTTCTGTCGCATGGGTGATAAATAACTGATTATGTTACACTGGATTTTGACTCTTATTATTAATTGACAACAGCTATCTGAGCGGCGTTCCAATCTCAAAGGTTTTGATTACAAACGGGCTGTTTAATTATGATTCAAAAACAACATTCATTCAAAAGGTACCGACGTGTATTATCATACATTAATTCATAAAAGGAAACGGCAATTTACTGGATTCTACGCTTGTATGCGTAAAGCCTGATTACTTTAAATTCTTTAGCATTGCGATCGCGAATGGCCTCATGTTTTACGATTCACTTTTTGACCGGTTAAGATGTAAATTCCGCCGCATTTAAACGAACTCTCGCTGTTCGTTGTTATAAAGTTTCTACATTTACAAGTTTGAACCAGTATGCGTTGACTCACAATAATAATTGGTTATGGAAAAGACTTATCGCATAAAATCTCTTTGCTATTTGTACCTGGGTGGTTTAAGTCACTTTTAAAGTTTACCTTTTATAAAAGATAAATAAAGAAAATGAGTGATTTCATATTTCATTTGTTTTACTTACCATCCAGTTGAGTGAATCTAATGAAGAAATTTGATACATTTTTAAATTTTACTACATAAATATAAAAAAGCAACGAGTAACAGTTATTACGAGGTAGCTGAAGAACTGAAAATTGAATACAAAACAGTTTTGGCGCATTTGAAATAAATGGGGAAAAATAACCCTCCTGCGGCAGTCGGGTAAAAAGCTCGATATGTAAAGACCCCACGAGCTCACCGAAAGAAACCTTATAAACCGTATACTCATTATTTATTACGACGTAATGAAACCGAACCATTTTTGAAGAAATTGTTAACTGGTGATGAAAAGTGTATCACGCACGACAATAACGTAAAAATATGTTTTTTTTCATGGGCTGGTCTAGTAGACTATTCAGTTGGTAAACGTTATCACCATTCATGGACACTCGTTACCGGAAGCGGAGTACGTTGCCAACCATAAAAAGAGGAAAAAGAATAAATTTCCGGTCAAGCCATCCATGGTTCTCCGCACTTGAATTATTTCAGAAAATAAATTGTGAATATTTATAAAACTCTCTCTTCAATCCATCGCAGTCCACTGCTGGACATAGGTCTCCCCCATTTTGCGCCAGATATCCCGATCCTCCGCTTTTCTCATTCAGATTCCACCAGAAGAAAAACGAAAACTATTTAAATATAAATTATAATATTTTTGATTATTTGAATTTCAATAGATAAATACGTTTTTTTATTTATATCTGAAAAAGCGAGCAAAATGATCGCTTACCAAAATAGGTAGTTTATTCTGGTGCGGACCGTAGTTAATTGCTGCATTTTTTCCGCGCCCGACTGCCACGGTTTCAGTAATTTGTCTTCTTAGAAATGAGCCGCGTCGTCGAATGCAGACGACATATAGATACGGCTGCTTTTTTGTGGATACCCCTCTAATATCGGCCGGAGTAAATTACACTTTAGTAAAACGCCCTGGGGAAACGTTAGACGTTCTTTCGTTTTGTTTTAACTGTGGGACAAAAATGTCATACGTATAACTTATTCTTTGTCGACGAAATTCAATCCGATGTTTCTTCTACTTTATAGAAACTCTGCTTTATACAGAAGAGAGTGGAACTTTAAAAAATATGTTCATTAATTTTTTGTCACATAGTATAAAACAAAGTTGCTTTCTCTGTCCCTATACGCAACGGATTTTGATGCAGTTTTATTTATTAGATAGAGTGATTGAAGGGAAAGGTTTATGTATTTGACTTGCATTTAACAGTAGAGAAATATTTTTAAGGTTTCTAATGTGTTGTAGAAAACGATTAGGTACGTTCATATTTTTCGCTTACGTTGCAAACGCAGGCTGAACCCTTCGAGATTTATGCACATAAAGGTTTGTGCTACCCGGGAATCGAACCCTTGGCGTAAAAGCCAACATGTTAACCACTCACCACACGAGTCTTCATGAGTCGTTATTTATCAAAATATTTTTTTATATACAACGCTACCATTGACGATGGAAAATTGCCACTTGGAAAACGTTGATTCAATAACCAGTTCATTGTAGATTTGATAATGTACGTTTATCCGACGCTTTTACGGTGAAGAAAAACATCGTGAGGCAACCTGTGCAAGCCTATGAAAAGATTCGAAGGTTCTGCGTGAAGACGGCCAATCTGCACTGAGCCCACGTCGACGACTAAGGCCTATACACCCTAACCGGGTAGGGTCATCCCCCTGAGTGGGGAAGTTAATGAGCTGCTGATGAATTTTCTATTTAATAAGTGAAACCAAATCACTGCGGTCGTGTTTCTGCGCCGTAAGGAAAACAATAATTTGACATTTACAATGCAGTTATGCTTTACTGCTTTAAAAGATTTACGTGTACCGCTCTCATTATTAACATGGACCGCATTTGATATTTACGTTTACGATCATGAATAGGGACTACTCGAACACACTTTGGCCGTGACCTCGAATCGTTGCCAATAGAATAAACCCAAGCCTTTAAGCTTTCAGAAATAAAACACACCCAGTATATGATATCACGGAGTAGAAAACTAACGAATTCTGTTTGGAATCGAACGCCGTTTATATAAAATTTTAAAATACTCAAGTCTCTAACAAACACTTTGGAGAATAAGTTTCACCTTTCACAGGGTTAAATTAATAAAGAACGTCTGAAATGTCTTTGGAAACAAGCGGAATTCTACATTGAAATATGAAAGAGTAAAATCTTTTATGCCCTTCAACAAAAATGAACTAGGTTATCCCTCCCTTTTATATTTGTTTTACTATGAGAAAATAATTTGTATGAAAAGCAATAATCATTATACATTACATAAAAAAGACGTATCAAATACAATTTTATTTTGCTCAAAACAAATAAATAAATAAAAACATTTTATTCATATATTTTTTATGTAATATCATTCATATTTGTTATAGATTTATTTAAAAAGGACATTTTTTTACAATTCGATGCGTACATCATCAAAATAGAAAAAAAGCTATTTTAATACATCATAATATTTTATTTATGAAAAAATACATAATCTCAAGTTGAACTTCTACAACAAACGTAAACATATTCAATTAAATAATACAATAATGCATATCTGTATATGTATACAGGGCTAGCCATGAATACAAAAGAAACATGCTAGTGAACATATAATTTATTCAACCGGCGCCATCCAAACCTACCTATGAATCGACACTTTATTTCAAAACAACAAACACACACTCCAGTAATTAAACGCCCACAAAAGTATTATTTATATTACGAAACAAATAACGATAATTCACTTCAGCGAGTCTGTTGGTACATAATGTTCGGTTGCAACAGATTTTAGTTCTTATAGGACCTACTACAAACCATAGTAATCAAAACAATGTAACATCGTATAGAAAAAAAATTAAAAACACTATTAATGCCTAAATTGGTTTTATTATTAACGATTTTCAATTAAAATCTATTATAAGATTCTTTGATATAGGTAATTCAATTTCCTCAGAGAGCCTACGAAACATTAAAGTGATTATATTATAAAAATATATACGATTATACCTGCCATAGATGTATACCACTTGATAAGCAGTAGATTATATTACTTCTACGTCTAGGCGTTTTTATTTCAGTATTGAAATAAATATTATGTGGGTGTAGATAACAAATTATGGGATAGTATTTTACATGTTATAGTATTTATATATCAGGCAAGAAATATATATATAACGAACCCGTTGGCAAAAGAATACATATAGCTTGTGACTGCACAAATTGCTATTTCTACAGCCCGTAATTACCGAGGGTTCAGTATCGTACCTGGCGATCTAGTCGCGACAGCTGAATTGTTTATTGTCAACGGTCTCTAAGATGCATATATACATAGTGATTGATTCCAGTATTCACATTTTATATTGATATACGCAATGAATAATATGCTCGAACGTCGGTACATTGGTGTGGACTGTCTGTTACCCTCCGAGGTGGAGGGTGCAGATTCAAAAGCCGCCACATACTGTCTATTCAATTTTCGAAATGATATGTACGTTTATTCGACGCTCTAACGATGAAGGAAAACATCGTAAGGATAGTTGCACACCTGCGAAGAGATTCAAAGTTTGTGCGTGAAGCCGGCCAATCCGCACTGGGCCGCGTGGACAATTAAGTTCTAATCACCCTTTACGCTGATACTGAGGTAATGATGATGAATTCCAACGTACAGTTATGCTGATATATAACTCTCTCCTCTCTTTCTCTCTTCAAACTACCGCAGTCTCCTTATGGAAATAGGTCTCACTGGATGAGAAACGCGAAAAACCGGAATAACTTGCGCAAAATGGGAGATATATATATATAAAATATATATATAAAAAAATTTTTTAGCCCATCCTTGGTTTTTCACAATAATTAATAAATAAATGAAAACCATATTTTTCAACCATATTAAATGCTAGTTAACGCTAGTTTATTTATACAATCATGAAAACTTTAAATTGTGACAGGACCGTTGTTTAATTGTCTTAAGTACTGTTCAGCTGGTACGCACCTGCTCAACACAAAGTTCTTTTTAACGATGTTAAAGAAATTAAATAAATGGCCAATTAAATACAAATTAAGCTTACACGAGTTCCATAACAACAAATAACTGAAAAAGTTACTTTGATAGACTTTTAGCTTTGACAAATTTAAGCGAATCGAAGAACTAAATGTAAATATCACATCCAATGTTCAAAAACAGATATTTCTCGTTATTGTGGTTTTAATTTTTCCGTTTATTTTTTCTGATGGTTTTATTAATTTTGTTGTCGCTTGTTTGGTGAATTAAATTGCAGGAAATCCGAAATGTTTTTATTTAAATACAATATTTTTGCGGATGGCCCAATTTTACGACCTAGCCATGGGCATATGACTAGACTAATATATAATTTACGATTAATCGGAAAAACAAAAATGGAGAAGTCTACCCATTGACTACGTTTTTTTTTTACTAATACAATATCATATTAAATATCACTTGGGAGGCCCGCAGTCTGAAACACCATTGTGTGCTATCGCTTAAATACATTAAATGACTTAACACATATAATTTCAAACGCTATATATAATATTCAAAATTAGAGCTTCGCATGCAAGCGGTGAGACTTTGCGCTTGCAAAATTAAAACTAAACTGTAACGACCCATGTGGTCGAGAAATCGGCTACTTACTATACCAACGGTTCCGGTTTTGATCCCCGGGCAGTACAAACATTTGTTGTATAATTTATGTACCTATATATTTACAAAAAATGTATAGAAGTACATATATTTATCCGTTGTAGTACCCATAGTACAGGGTTCATACTTAACCTGGGGTTAGATGGAGCTGTGTGAATGTCAGTGGATATTTATATTTTGTATTTACTCTGTCGACACAATAGTTATAGGATGGTTATAGGTCTTAAGATATTTATATGGGTTCGATACAGGTTGGAGTTATAGCGCAGCTGTATTGTGGATAAATATAGGCCTATTTCCATTGAACTTTTATGTTTACTTAGGCCATTTTGATTTTCAATGTAGGTATTGCATAAACGTCATATTTATTACTTTAAAAATATGAACATCCACGACACTAACAATGATGTATATTCATTTTTAAATGTTTGGTTCATTTATACTATCAAATTCGTGAAAAACTGTTTTCGTTAGAAAAACGATTTCATTATTTTAACATACTATGACAATTGATGACGAAGTTGTAGACGAATATGTGTACCTGGGACAGGTAGTCCAAATGGGTAGGTCCAACTTCGAGAAGAGGGTTTCTCGTCGAATTCAATTAGGAGGGCAGCGTTTGGGAAGTTAAGCAGATCTTTTCGTCCAAAATACCTCAGTGTCTCAAAACGAAGGTTTTTGCCAGTGTGTGTTGCCAGTTATGACATACGGAAGCGAAACGTGGTCGCTCACAAGGGCCTCTTGAATAGACTCAAGGTTGCTCAGCGTGCTAGAGAGAGGCTATGTTAGGTGTCTCCCTACGCGATAAATCCGAAACATGATATCCGTAGGAGAACTAGGGTGACGACATAGCCAGAGGATTAGCAAGTTGAAGTGGCAGTGGGCAGGGCACATAGTGCGTAGAACCGATGGCCGATGGGGCGGAAAGGTTCTCGATGGCGTCCACGTAACGGAAAGCGAAGCGTAGGCCGACCCCTAACCAGATGGACGGATGATCTGGTTAAGGTGGCGGGTGGCAGATGGATGTCAACTGCAAGGGATCGGTCCGCGTGGAAATCATTAGGGAGGCCTTCGTTCAGCAGTGGACATAATTAGGCTGTAATGATGATGATGATGATGATGACAATTGATATGTACAATGTATCATTGTGCAATAGTACAATGATACAAATATCCTTACGCGCTCTCTCAAAACAAGCTTAGGTAATTTGGCAAAGCTACAGCTGACTCCGGAATGTCTTAGAATGGCGAATATTGAGCGCTGCCAAGATAATATTTGTGACGATTTGTCGTATTTGAACAGTATTGATAAAACAGTAGTAATAATTTTGCAGAGTAGTTTTCGTTTCTATTATCGCAAAATTTAGAATGTTACGCTTTACAAAATCCGATCAGAATATCGGCAGGTGGCTAATTACTCAACATATTCGTTTAACATTAACTATGAATAGTTTAACATTTATTCTGATCCAGTTTGTAGTCGCATTCGGTTCAATAGAAATAATGGAATACCTCACAATTTCAAGAATGATTCATCACAACTAATCCAATCAAATACAAACAGACACCAAAATTTATTTATATGTATAGATTTAAGTGAACTCAAGATGTAATTTAAGCGGAATTATCCAACGTCTTTAAGTGTTTCCAACCGAGTGATATCAATAAAGGACCCTCCTGTAAGCTGTCATCCAGCCACCCAAAGACACTCGTTAGTGTCAAATCTCCCTGTACTGCTGTTGACATGAAGTTAACTTCCACATGATGACCTAATCAGAGTGTTTGCTAAGAGACAATGTTTTGCATTGTAGGCGATTGAATGATTATCAAATTTACTTTAATTTTGATGAATGTGCCTAACAATACAAATATGTTCAACACAGAGTGGCTTTTTGGAGCAGAAGATTAAAGCGTATTTTAATATATACTTTCTTAACTCAAATCCATCCAAAATCCAATCCAAATACCCATGTAGAGAAACATCAATAATAAAAACTTCCATTCGATAACAATGAAACTAACCAAAGTTTAATCTAATATCAACGAGTACACGGAAAGCGCCGGTAATCGATTTCATAACAACTTCGGGAGTCGTAAATATGAAATTATTTCTCTACGAGTAGTTTCACACAGAAATTTCAGATAGGTACAGTCGTCGTAAATGACGCGTGCGAGGCAACTCCCAGCAATTTGGCACCAATTCCAATGGCTTAGTGCTATAAGGCTGCTGTTTTGCCGAAACATCATTTGGCTTACTATTTTGATTGCTAAACACAATGCGCATATCATAATCAGATTATAGTTTTTTTACATAAGTGATATGTTGTTTAAAAGCTTTTGATAGAATTCCCAAAATTAAGAACTTCTATTTAACTTTACCAAATGATTGATTACCTGATTTCCTTATAAAGGTTGGTTACTGGAAGAATTAATTAGTAGAATTCGTATTCCGCAGGGGAATTGCAGAAACATATTCAACGCTTCTATCTATTTATATTTATGGCTTTTCGACTATGTTCAGCTAACAATTTTATTTATGTTGGTACATTGTAAACCTGGTGGGCACAGCATTTTAGAAGAGAGAATGACATTTAACACTCCTACAATTGTATTTCAACTACTCGTACTAGTTATTATCAATATCGGTTCAGTTTTAATTCAATAATGTCAATTTAATTACAATGTCAATTGTAGTTAAATTTAACTGTGATGTACCGTAATATAAAAAAATGAAGTTAGCAGCATAGATATCGTGTGTTTCAAATAAGATCTATTTACTTTAAAAATGGAACTACAACTGCCTGTCTGTAGTATGTTTGCAATGATACGCAGCAGCTCTTTATATTTAACAAGATAAATCTAAGCATGTGCTATTTCTCTAAGATCTATATGGCCCGTAAAAATATTCTGTGTCTAACACACACAGAATATTTATGGTGAGTGCTAGAGAAGGTATTACTTAATAGCATTACTAGCGCATTAAGTGCAAGCCAAGAAACTATGGCAATAATATATATTATGTCAAGTTAAGATCCATACAGGTCATTAATGAAATTCCTTTAAAAATAATATGTTCGTAGCACACTAACCTAAGGCAACGAAGGTATCTCATCGGATGAGTGACCAAGAAATAATTCAAGGATAGTTAACGTTAACTAACTGATCACCTTGGGCCACATAATGGGTTACGGCCCAATCTTCTTTGGTTTATTAATTCATTGTGCACAATAATATTTGGATGTAACATTCTGCCTATGTGTTTTCTTATGTATAATATATAATGCGATCACTTGGCATTAAACATCTAGTACATAGGCACAATAATGATATTTGCATGAGTGAGTATACATGTATCATGTATTGAGGGAAGCGTGAAATTACAATTCAAGGAATTCTGAGTGAACAGCGATTCTCAATCGAGACCGGCGTGTAAATCAATGCTTACGTAATGTACGTTTTAACTAAATTCAAGTTTGAATTTAGCTTATTATAAAACATCAGTATATCATGCATATATGTACTCTATGTGTATGTAATTTACACATAGAAATCTACAAAGAACAGTATCACGTCCGTAGTAATAATGGATTACGGTAAAGGTGTAACAATAAAAAAATAAAAAAGTTTTTATTTATGCATACGTAATAAGCATCAACTTTCTTTTCTTTGAATATAAATAGAAGCTTTAAAAAATAATAAGATAATAATCTACTGAGTAACGACGAAGAATCTCTAATTCTAATTGGGTATTTGACACCACTAATCGTTGACGCACTTTTTTTGAACTGTCAAAAAGAACGTTTCCATATATTTTGTATGAGATTATTGAAACGTGACGTCATTGCTCACTAACATCAATTGACCTAATATTTATTGGTTTCAGTGTATTTAAAAATACAATATTGCTAATAAACAAAAGTGATCAATGAAACGACATGTAAAATAAAGTGCACATTTATTAAAATAAGGTTTGGTATTTTATTGCGAATGGTGGAGAATTGTCAAGAGACAGAATATGACTGTCGTTTTAAAATTAAAATCACATTAAGGTAAGGAAAAAATGGTCACAATTTGAGCACAGCTGCCCCGTCAGAAAAAAGTAAGCTCATGACACACTACGATGGCTCATCACCCCTCTTTTAACAAGTCTTGTGATAAACAACTGACTAACATTAAAAAAATATATTTTAACCTTTAATTATTAACTTTTTTATCGCCAATATTTTTTAGGCACCTCATAAAATTCAATTGTGTACAACTGCTTGTGATGCGTACTGTTAAGTTGTAAACGAGCCTCTGGAGATAGAATCTGACTATTAAACTCTTGTAGGTACAGCGGGTTTAGGCTGTTAATATAAAATAAAAATACAGATATATAAAATAGTTAATTACTTCTTAGGGGGAAAAAGGTTTGACCAGTTACTTCGTGTATATAGATGAGATAAAACTGCGATATCTCCGAAGATATTAATTTAAATCGAGTGATATAAAGTGCAATTTTGTTTTAAATTAAATACATGCGGTGAATATTTATTAAAATATGGGTTAATAATATGTTTATGAAAACATATCGTAAATAATGCATTATTTACAACAAATTTATGCTCATTAAATGTCCCACCGAGGGGCACGAGCCTACTCGTATATGGTGTATAGGCCTTAATAGTGCACGCCCAGTGCGGATTGGCCGACTTTACACAAAATCTTTGAATCTCATCGCAAGCGTTAGCAAAAAATGGTTACAGTGAGGTAACTATTCAAGATATACTCGGCATATGCTGCCGCTTTTTTAGAACTTTTATGTATTAAGAGGAACAATACTATCATACATGAATTATGTGAAACTTTAACCGCAATTACGCACAGTAGAAAAAAACAATTTTAAAATATAGCCTTCTTTATATATAAGCTGTCTAACACTGAATGAAAAAGGTTTTGGACTTTCCTCATTCAGGCTCTGCCAGTAACGTCTTGCAAGTAATCGATCTGACGCAGTCTCTACTCAAGAAAAACATGAAAAAAAATTCAATCACACATTAGTTATATATCTCTCAAAATTATGAATGCTCTATGCAGCGCAAATTCTGAAGCTATTTTTATAGGTAAGCCAAAACAGTATGATTCATTGTAATTACAGATCATTCATATCAGTATAGCTTGGAGCAAATATATATATTTTTATAAATTTTCACGGAATTTTGTTAGCTTTTCAAATATTTTATCACTTACGATTGCCCACAATCGTAAAATGACTATACTTAATTTATCGTTTTAGAAACTATAAAAAAGTCATAAAACTACTTCATTTTGAAGTTATAGTATAATGGATTAAAGCTCTCAAGATAAGTATCAATATAAAAAGCCTTCCCACACTATAAAACAATCATAATAATTACCTCCACTTTAAGCTACTTTTTGTTTGGCCGAATAATCGCAGAGACATAAAATATTTTGACGTAGGTACCGATAACAACAAAGGGCCGAAAGCTTATCTTATCGTACGTTGGCTCTAATGACCAGGCCTTCTGACGGTTTAATTCGGAAACAACTTCATTCCAAACCAGAATAAGAACTTTATGCGGTGGCAATAGGTTTTTTCATAAAACCAGGTGTAACTTTTGACTCATAGGTAATTTGTAGGTAATTTTATACTTAATTCAAAGCGCACAAAATCATATGTTAAAGTAGGCGTCTAAGCTATATTTAACCACAATATTCAAAAATAACGACTGAGATAATCTTAAGAAAACTTCCTAGCTAAAGTTAAACAATACTTGAGAAGGAATCTATTTTAATAAGAATACGACCACTGGAAGTAATTCTAAAGGATTGGGTTAATCCCGGAGTATTTGTGGTAACTAAAGTATTTTATTTTAATCTCATGTGTAGCAATAACAAGTAATAAAACTAACGTGTTATTTTTAGGTTTTAATCGTACATAAAGCTTAGAGATAAACAATAATTGTTCATTTCAACTGTGTTTATTAAACACTAATGATAAATAATAGTACAGGTATTGAAACCGTATAGGTTCATAGTTTTATTGCAATTACTGTCTTAATTAATTACTACTAGGTGCTCCGATAATACTACTATTCCAGCTTTCGATAAATTACTAACCGAAGCGATCCGAGTGCGATATTAAATTTTATAAGGTGCAGCGAGACACTGAGCTTGCAATAGTGGATAGTTTGTGCTCAAGAGCAAGCCCATCATAAATAAATAAAATAATCTATACTAATATATAAAGCTAAAGAGTTTGTTTGTTTGTTTGAACGCGCTAATCTCAGGAACTACTGGTATTTATCGAGGAAGGCTATATTATCACGCTACGAGCAATAGAAGCGGGGCAGCAATGAAGAATGTTTCAAAATCGGGGGTATTTTTTCATACTTGGATCTTCCGCTTGAGTAAACGGTTAAAGTTTCACAAAAGTCATGTATAAGAGTATTGTTCTCCTGTTAAAGGTCTACAAAAAATTCCGCGACAGCATATGTCTATCTTTTAAGGTTAGCTCACTACTTATAACATATTTTTTGCCAAACAAAAATCTGAAATTGACCCCGAAACCTTTAAAGTTGGAGGGAGGGGGAATCCTATGTTTAGTGATACATATATGTATATATATATTTTTTCTGAAATGAACTCCAAAACCTTTAAAGTTGGGCGGAGGATTCCTATGAAATATATATATCTTATTATCCAAATCATTATTATTTAAATGAAGTGGTACCGTGTTATCCGAATTTAATGCGAGCGAAGCCGCGGGCAAAAGCTAGTAATATATAATCAGGACCAATGTATTTCTCGAAACGTCTAGCTTTGTTGACAATGAGATAAGGTATTATTTTATGTTACTCTATTACAGAATTTTGATTATAGGTTTCCTTACATGGTTAAGGTGGTGGGTATTTGAAGGACTCAAAAATTACCCATAGGGATAAGGGGGCGGCCTTCGTTTAGCAGGAAGCATTTCAGCCTGTAATGAGTATTTTGATGACGAATCAACTCCTAGCTAGAATAAGTAAAAACGAGTGAAATAAAAACCAACATTTTTTAGAACGCTACTATGATGAAGATAGTAAGATAGATTAAGAAATATATGATACTAATTTTGTTCTTAATGAAATCTCTTAAACAGAGCTCGTGATAATTACCAAGTATTTTTTAATCAAATACAATACTACAACAAACTTTAAATAATACATTAAAAGTATTCTTTTTATAATATTAAAGCAAATCCAACATTTGATTTACGAAGGTGAAATCTTATCTTCGTTGAAATCCGGAATGTTTCAAGATAAAAGGGATAAATCACATGTCAGACGACCGTCTTACGCCTCAAGAATTCCAAATCTGCTCGGAAATAAACCGTGGTTGTTATATAAAATTCTTCGTATGCAATCTATCCCCGGCTTTTATTGGTAAACTGTAGAACATGCCGACTAAGGTTATTCTTTACAATATTATAGGATAATAGAGTTTCACGTGAAAACCTCAAAGTGATACCTTGTTCTTTTACAAATCTAATAAAGTATTATGTTCAAGTGCTGCTTCTTAACGACATTATTAAGCTTTGAACAAGTTTATATCTTAAGGTAGTAAAAATCACAAACATGCGCGTTTTATATTTATATCAATATTTGATAATTTAAAAACGATATTATTGATATCTTGTGAATCCTGTATCTTTATAAATGATTGTGATTATGTATTTTACCATTTAACAAAAATGTCATTTATAATTCAAATCAAATTATGTAAGAGCCAGTGTACATACAGGGTACTTTCCGTCAGCAGTGATAAAGTCGAGGCACAACTAGTTCAAAATGGTTCACATAGACGATTTTGTGAAATTATTTTCTTCGAATACGATAAATTATTCACCGTAAAAAATGTGAGACATGTTAATATAAATGTCGACTGATTTTTCCAGGTGTTAAAGATGTTAATGTCGAGTGTGATATCGCGCAGTGTGCTTTACTGATATATCCGTTTACGTGTTTTAGTATATTTATTATCAAGTTAATACAAAAAGATTACATAATTTCATTCTACATGTTTGAGATTTTCATTTTTAGTGCAATCTCATTCACATCACATGCGGAGGTGCTAAACTTTTATTTTAATGAGCAATTTCTTTTGTCAAAATATAAACGACAAACACAAAACATTTTCACATCACACATTCTACGTCAGTAACAAATAACCAGGTAAAATGTTTAAATGCTCTTGAAAACTTGAAGATCCACTCAATTACCCAACCGCACTAGAGATCCGCACTCCCGTGGGAACTTTACCGTGGTACGTACTGGTAATAACCAACGTAATATATGTTGTTATCATAAAATAAACTTTTATATTTATTTTAAGTTCTCAACTATATAAAGCGGTTATAATATCGTAATAGCAATGTGTTAAGAGGAATTCTTGGTAGTCAATTATCGTAATTACTCAGAACTTTGTAATTAAATAACCATAATTAATTAGATGGGAAAAGAAGTTGACGTAAACTTCTCAGGTTCCAACATCATAAATTAAGCTTTCACTCAAAGAATTGAATAGTGTTAACCATAATTTGAAGGAAAAAATAGGTAGGTACCTTACGTTATCCCTTAGTTTTAGTACAGATTACTAAGTTTAAGGTTACCACATAAGTACACCATGAAATCACCATTACAAAATTGTCTTTAATAAATCGTTGACAACATTCAATGAATAAAACAATGTGTGCAACTACGACTATAAAAGTACCACATTACGTTACGTACGTTTTTATCAGTAATATCTTTATATTTTGTACACTAGAAATAAATGGAGTCAAGCGTAAATAAAAGCGTATCCAAGGAGCATAGGTATTTATTAAACGCAATTCAAAAAACATTTCCTTGAGCCAAGTCTATGACGTACATCATTCATAGTTTCGTGTATTACGTCGCTTATGCTTACACTCAACATCTGTCGTAGTTCAAGTTAATTTATTAGAAAGCTAAGAGAGACTAATTCACTGCCACATTAAGCAACGGCACGTTGACAACTGTATATGCTCCGGTTTTTACGAGTTCCCGGTACGCGATTTATAGAGTTTGTCACTCAGTATAAGGAGAAGTCGTAAAGATTGTTTTTGTTATTCATATTAGAATCAAAAATATTTATTAGTATAGAAATACATACTCAAAAAGATATGATAAGAATTTGATTACTTACAGAAAACAAAGATTTAAACGTTCTTTACGTTGAATAAACAATGACCAGTGTTTTTTTTTGTATCGGAAAGGAACAGAGAATACAAAATGGGTATCTATTTTAAGTGGACCAAAGAAAAAAAAATACCAAGTTCAATTTTGTGATTTGAAACGGATTCTTAACGCAATATTTGTATTTACAATAACAACTAATAAAACCACACACAAATAAAATCTGCTCATTAGTCACGTTACGAAATATGCTATAGAATAAACATTATATGTAAGATTTTTCACATTATATTAATATAAAAGTAAATTGTTACACATTTTTAGTGAACTTGTGACGTTTGCAACTTATTTATATGAAGTCAATAGATTTATAGGAAAAAATATAGGCGCCCTGAGTGGGATTCTAACGACAAAGCCTTGCAGGAGGCCAAAAAACCTAGTATATGATTTGAAAGTAAAGCGGCAACTAGAAATGTTAATGAATGAGTAGGTAATAAAATATGGTACTGCCTATTTTAATAGCCTTTATATGGCTATAATTGTTTTTCTCTTTAACATAAATACATATTAGCAATGCGCATTATTGCAATAAATTCGAAAGGTATGATGTTATTTTTAATATTGTGCCAATGCGACAAATATATTAATAAGCCCAAAGTATTGCTATACCTTAATCATTTTAATGCATGTATCAAAACTAGACAATAATAATCTTAAGCATTAGTACATTATTAAAGACAGGCCTCCCTAATGATTTCCTCGCGGACCGATCCCTAGCAGTTGTGTCTACCAAAATAGGTTTTAATCAAGCAAAACGTAAATTTATAAAGAAAGGGTTCTACTCTACAAACTAATATATAAAGAAGACACGAATGTCTTTGTGTAAGAAGTACCGTTAAAAGATGAAAAAGACTGTCAATACAAACACACTACGATGAAAGGTCTCGGTAAGTGATATCATGTTGACTCGTATAAGTTACACTTTGTTTACTCTAGCCACAATCTTAGATTGGTAATAAGATGCGACCCAAGTATTATCCAGATTAAAGTCGAACAGGGAGGTAAAGCTTAGGATCACCCGATGAATCTGTTTTTGTTAATATAAGTGCGCACAAATTATTGCTACAAAACATCCAATAAATGATTGCTTAAATAATGCAATGTTAATTTTAAAAAATGCAAAACAGACTTAATGCACAACATGAATTAAAATTTTCAGTTTTCGATGTTCATAATACACGCACTGCTCAAACTCGATATTTACATAGGGCTCCACAAACTCATAAAAGTAAATCATGGTTTCAACTCGACAAGCATCCATTTCTTTGCTATGTTTATCGATATGGATACCCTCGTGTTTAGCAAGCCAACAATCGATACAAAATGTACATAAAATTAGCGCAGCACTACGGTGTGATTGATCACACGGCGCCTCGGCCTTACTTGTCAAGTGAAAGAATAACATTGTTAGGCCTCTTGTAAACTTGTCTATTCTCCGAAATCACATCATTGAAGCAATTACAAGATCTTTTTTTCACTATAATATAAGAAACCTCATATTTAATTTTGGTTACCTCTCGATCCTCCCATAATCTGTTACAAGTTATTAACTTGAATAATAATAATACAGCATACCTAATCTATGTTCAGTTACATAATATAGTGTTATAAACCATAATAGACTATGAAAAACATTCTTTTTGTTTAGTTCATATCCATAATTTACAATGTACTTATTTCAAAAATTCTTATGGCCCCGCTGCAAGTCGAATTAATTGAATAGAGAAATAGATCATTAATAAAACATACAATTAAATTATTATTATTATCACCACTATTCATCACTTAACAACAAATGTCTAATTTACTTAGTAAAAAGTAAACAAAAATTAAACTATCTATTTTTAATTATTGCCTTTACTTCTCGTAATATTCAAATAATATTTAAGTCTGAAAACATTGATTATACCCGTGGTTAAGTATTTTACACCACGACTGTGATCCAATAATGGAAAATACGAACGGGACGGAAGCCATATGGGCGACGCAAGAATAAAAGGAAGAAACTATAACTGGTAGACCACCGGCCAAGCCGGTGACTTCAAAGGTTACCCCGCCATCCCTCCCGACGCGTAGTGTATAATCATCGTGACAAACATGGAAATAGCATAGCTAGAAGGGTTTCTAAGCTCTATAAGGGTCATAAAGTCATTTGTCAAAGTCAAAGAATAGTTTCCGCTTGCCAAAGGTGCTACAAAAATCATAAATTTGAAAATTTAGCAGTCAATAAATGAGGTCCTATATTTTTGGATTCGTGGATTGTGAACATTTATGATAAATTAGTAAGTACAAAATAAATTTAATAAGATCAATTGCACAATATTAA
Organism: Leucinodes orbonalis; assembly: GCA_019425675.1. Classification (NCBI taxonomy): domain Eukaryota; kingdom Metazoa; phylum Arthropoda; class Insecta; order Lepidoptera; family Crambidae; genus Leucinodes; species Leucinodes orbonalis. The sequence goes on from PQWD01000254.1 coordinate 31,608, forward strand.
CTTCACTTAATCAATGATTGCTAATGATTTATTTAATTTGGTTTGGATATTAACAGACTTATACCCGCATGGGGTTACATAATGTACCTAGTTGTTTATTAAAATGTTTGTGTTGGCCATAACTTATGTTTATGGGATGACTTCCCATATTAGTTGATAATGTCATTATCTACATTCTAATATAAAACTCGTACTGTTGAATGAAGCCCCCCATTATAAATATAAAATAGTGAAAAATATGTTACTTGAATAGGTTCGCGTTGAAAACATTGGTTGATTGATAAAGTTAAATATATAGAGATCTTTTATTTGATTACGATTTGAAAGGCTGTGAACCACAATTTTTAATAAGTAATAATATTTATTATCTCTCATGTTTCTAGTCTCCATAATCTCCATAATTTGAATAAATGTTTATTGATTTTCAAATATACATATTTCCAAGTCATTACATTTCCTATTTCACATTTACCTTAGTACGGTGCAGCTAGATAAGTCCTTCATTAATGTCAACCCTTTTTTATTTAGTCCCTCTTACCAGCAGCTTCGACTTAACTCCCTCTCAAACGTACATAACGTTTCTAGACATGTTAGCTACGTACCATTTAATGCAGAGCAGCACTTTCGCGCATTTAAGTTTAGGCATCAAAGCATTCTGCTACAGTTTCAATTACCGTTTTATTGCACTCGGTGTTCTCTTACCTAGAACAAAAAGGAAATTTAGAATTTAATAAGAGTTTACATAGATCGTAAATGAAGCTTTAGTAATTAAAAAATACTTAGATATTGTAAAGTTGCAATGTTAGAACATTGAGAATTTATGGTATATTATCATTTTTTATTTAAGATGGTCTATTATTTATGATTAACTAATCTTGGCAGTTTATAGTATCGAGCAAGTTAGTTAAATTACTCAATTTAATTTAAGTACTCAAGATCGTTGCGTGTGTAATTCATTCACATTTAATGCTTTACACATAACTTAAATACTTTTGGTATTTTTTGTGTAGGGCAAAAGGGTTGTCTGGCAGTGAAATTATAGGCAACGACTGGTATCTTATCCTGGATCAGTGTAATTTTATAGGCACTATAATAATAAATAAAAGAAAATGTAATACTTTGGTAGGTGGCATTTGTGTACCTGATTGTTAACTAAATATCTATAAAAGTATCTTATTACATTTATTTAATTGTATACGCGTTATAGAAATAACAACGTAGACCCGAAACATAAATATCAAACATTTGTCCCACTAACAGGCAAGTAACAAATCGAATTTTATAAAATCTTGGCTCCTTTCCTAAGCACGGCCACATTTTTATGTATCGCGTCGTTCAGACTGTCATGTGATATTTGTAATGGAGCTTATCGCAGCGTAGTATTGAATTGTCAATGCACAAGTCACCGGGAATGGTGAGGCGGTTCTAAAGTTGATCTCAAACGACGCCGGTTGCCATGTACAGATACAATAATAGACTGGAATACTTGTTCTTATTTTGATTTTGATTCAAGTTAACCTATTTATATAATTTCTATTAAAACATTATACAAAATATATGTATGTAATCGTCTATGTATCATATTCAATTTCTTTAAATTAATGGATTGTTCCCATTCATTTAAACGTTTTCTATTGTATGAGCAGTCACGATAATTACCATTGATTTACATTTACTAAATATTACCATTGCCGCTTAAACAACTAAGTTTTACTAAATGTACTTCGTGATCGTGAATATGTTTAGACATACACGATTCTATTGACTAAATAAATACAGGTATTAGTAGGTACCTATATTGAAATAGGTTAAGATGCGAGTACCTAAATCTTTACATATAAATAAAATTGGAGTGTCTGTTTGTAATATTAAAATAAAATATAAAAAAAATATGCATAATCATTTTATGCATTTTTTTATTTTTTATTTGATCTGTCTGAAATAGCTGGACAGATTTGGACGGGACTTTTTTCGGCAGGTAGCTGATGTAATAAGGAAAAACTGAGGCTTGTTTTATTTTGAAAAACCTTTTATTTAGAAAAATAACGTTATAATATTACGCGTGCATAGCGTCGGCTGTTCACTGGAAGCGATTTTATGTTATGTTACAAGTACTGCGGGTGAATATCTTATACCCCGTATAACACCGCGGAGCACCGCTAGTGAACAAATAATTTTCAATGAATACCAGCAGTCCGCAAATAGACTTTGTATTTGTTAACAATAAGAAAAATGAACATGTTTTTGTAACGGGATCGTGAATTTGTCTTTTTTTTATTTCGTGACCAAAAGGTTGAACAACCGAATAAACGTTTTACGGCGGCCGATTTCTGATAATTCACATTGGGGCAAGGTAGTTAAGAACTCATGTTACGAATGTAAATCGTACGTTCACACGAATGTTAGTGTCCTCTTTACTTCCACTACTCCTTTTGTTGAAACAAAAGATACTGTTTGAATACCAGTTTCGCAGATACATTCATACTTGCATCATTGCAGCTTACGCTAAAGCATGACATTGATTGGGCACTGGTTACCATTTTCTCAGATTAGTTTATAATCACTGTCGCGTTTTTCTTTTTTTATACAATGTCAATTGTTTGTGGGGCTAACGGATTTTTTTCTTTCCTTCAATATAATATTGAAAAAAAATTAGTCCTAAAATCGTACAAATGATATCTTAAAGCAATCCTTAATAACAATAATCCGCTTTTCAGCTGTTATAATGAAGACAAGAAACCGTATAATCAATCGTGATATGTGTGTACCAAGATCAAAAGCGAGGACTATTTGATTCAGAAATTTAATTTTCCTTCTGCCTGTGCTTCGAGGAGAAATGAGACATTACGCAGAACGTATTCGGCAATATCCTGGCGATAAATGCCGTCGGATGTTTTCGTCTCTTTTTTTGGGAGTGCGTTATTGGAACGATGACTTGAGTTGGCTGTAAAATTACTTTTGGAAATTCCATTAACCCTCTGAACACGGTCATAAGTTAGAGTCAACGGGGTACGTGTTTTGTGCAAACAAAAAAACTGAGTTAAAGCGCATTTTAATTGGCAACTCGATGCGATGGAGTGGGTAGGATTCTGAGAAACGCCTCCGCGATCATTGTAAATACATTTTGCTTTTTCCAACAATACCAATAACCTCTATGTATAGGTTTCTATCGGTTCACAGTGCCTTAAACTATAAAAAAACACGAGAAAGGAAACGCAATACAGCTACCATTATTTTCAATACTTCAGATAGAGTTGTATTTTCACAGTAATGTTGACCAGTTTAACTATTTTATTAAGTATGCTTCACAGAAAAAAGAAATGATAACTTTATGCAGTTATTACCTGAGGATAAAAATGTAATATCTATACTTATTTACTTATCAAACTGTGGGTGAATATACCAACTGTACTTAGTATTTTTATATTAATTTGTTGTTATTAAAATAAAAAATGTGAAGGTCTGGACGTACACATCGTTCTTACTATAATTTGTCTCTAAAAATTCCTAAGAGTACTTCCAATATGTACAGTGATTCCTTTACAGTTGAGGCTGCGAGATTTTGGAACAAACTTCCTTGTGTTTTACGTGGGTGTCCAACTGTTGGTTCTTTTAAAAAGAAATTAAAAAAAATCCTGTTACGTAAAGAAGAATTGGGTGAGCTCTTGAATGAGTAATTTTCTTTTAAAGTTAAATTTGTTTAGTCATTTATTTCAGTATGTTGTTGGATTACACACATCATACATATTTTTATATGTAATTCGTATTGTATTGTATTGTAGTATGTTATATATTTGATTGTATAGTGTATATGTATTGGTATTTACGTATATAATATATTCATATATATTAGTATATTTATTTATATGTGTACACACATATAAATAATGTACTTATATGTGTATATATATAACTTAATCTCATGTGTTAGTGTTAGTGTATATTGCGCATGGTTGCTTTCGTCTACCGCTCTAACATTTTAGTTTTCTTTTATATTATTTGGTCTGCTGGAAGAAATATCTTTTTAGAGATAAGCCTACCTGTACTTATTGTTCCTTTTTGTTACTTTTAAGTTGTCAAACTTTGTACGAAATAAATAAATAAAGGTTTAGAAAGTGAATAACGTGAATAATCAATTTATTTGACAGAACTAGTAATAACTACACTTTTTACAAAAAAGTAGTAGGCACAATATTGTATTGAATCAGATTTACGTAACATCAATATGTAAATAACAACAGAAAATTTTGTGAGTTTACTTATAAAACTTTGTATCTGTATCAAGCTTTATTTCTCATTTCCAAATAAATCAATAATAATACCGGTATATTAAAAATTGTGTTTATATAATTTTCACGAAATTTAGTTTAGTTTTTTTTTCGAAATTTAATTCTATTTAGTTTTTAACCCCCGACGCAAAAAGAGGGGTGTTATAAGTTTGACGTGTTTGTGTGTCTGTGTGTGGCACCATAACTCCTGAACGAGTGGACCGATTTTGATTTAGTTTTTTTGTTTGAAAAGTCATTAAATCGAGCGTGTTCTTAGCTATGTTTTATTAAAATCGGTTAAGCCGTTTATAAGATATAGGGGATGAAAGTGGGAATGAAAAACCGATTCAATTCAATTCAATTCAATTCAATTTATTTTATTGTTCTCTCACATAAACAGGAAGTACAAAAACCATCTTAAAACTAAGTACAAATTCGAAAATTTAAAGTCTATGTGAGAGACTGGTCTCTGTGCAAGGAAAACCTGAGTGACCGATGACCAGCCCCTCCACCACCGGACGAGAATTATGAACAATACTATATTAACCAGTACAACTTAAGATTCGAAATGGACAGAGTTGCGAGAGTTTGTGAGGAGTGTCCATAATATTGTGTGTGTGTGTGTCGTGAGGTGTACGTGTGTGTGTGTGTGTGTGTTGTGTGTGTGGTGTGTGTTGTGTGTGTGGATGTATGTGTGTGTGCGTGGGTGTGTTTGCGCGCGTGTGTGTATATGAATGTTCACGGAATGTGTTATCTTCAAGTATAAAGTTGCTGATTACGACGGGACAGTTAATAATTCTTCTGTTTGATCATAGCTTAACGTTTTCAACCAAGCACTAGTAGTTTTTTTGCAAAGGTGTACTGTGAGTGGATAAATGTTTAATATTTTATTGATTTTATTGTATAAATAGTAGCCTAGAAAAGCGAAGAACCTCCTAGAAAAAGCTGAGTTACCTGATTACTTGGATGACACACTTATGTTTTAAACGTTTATTGGCATTTTTATTCGGATCATACTTCGTTAAGGAATGTTGTTTAAGCACAATATTGAGAATGAACAGTTGGCGTACAGACAAGATATCGGTTACGGAATAAAGATCTTTAGTGGATAAAGAAAGGCAACGAATAACTTACTTTTAAAACTGCTCGCTGGCTCTTTCCAATTTCAGAAGATTAGACTTAAACGTACCACCCCATACCGTAATACAATAATTCAGGATAGACTGGCACAGGGCCTTATATACCAGTTTTATTACATTATTAGCAGCAACGTGTTTAAGACTCCTAAAAATGAACATGAGCTTGCGGGTTCTTGAAGATAAAAGCTCCAAGTGGGCATTAAAATTAAGAGTGCTATCAATAGTTATTCCTAGATATTTAATGTTAGTCACAAGGGAAATTTTGGACATCGACAGTCCTGAGTTAAAGAACAAGTATGGGCTGATAAAGAAAATTCATCGTGAGCTGATAAAGAGGTATTTCTCATTGAGAAGGGAATAAACTTTGTTTATTCCCTTGTCAATTGTGTCAATATTCAATCAATGTTCAATCAATCAATCAAAACAAAACAATCAATGTCAATATTCGATTGTTTGCAAATATGCCCGATGGGGTATCAAATGAAAGGATATGATTCGTACATTACATTAGCTAAGTTTAATTAAAATCGGTTTAGCCGTTTATAAGATATAGGGGATGAAAGTGGGAATGAAAAACCGATTGTTTACAAATATGCCCGATGATTCGTACATTATAATAGTAAGTAAGTAAAAACAGGGGTGTTATAAGTTTGACGTGTCTGTCTATATACTAAAATCTAACTTAACCTAACCTACCTATAAAAAGTATGAAATAAAAATTAAATTAAAAAACCCCCGACACAAGAACTTAAGTAATTTCCCTTTAAAAAGTAAAAAATAATAAAAGAAACTTAATGTTAAAGTACCTAAGAATCTATTAATAATTCTAAAAAAAAACTTCGCTTTGGGGGACCGCTCTTAAACTAACAATTCAAATACAAATAGTCTAATTAAGTAACAGAGATGAACATAAAAACAAAATTAAGAGAATAATTCAAAAACTTTCATGAAATTCCTTCAAAAAGTCTTGGGTAAAAGCCTAAAGAGGTAACCATCTTATGAAAAATATCGTATATAAGAAAGAAATAATTAGGAGCGGTCCCCCAACGCGAGGTTTTTTTTAGAATTATTAATAGATTCTTAGGTACTTTAACATTAAGTTTATTTTATTATAAATTGTATGGTAATACGCTACTTAAAACTTATTTAAGCGTTTTTATATTTGGACCACAAAAAACGTATTTTATTGGATAAGTGGAGTTTTAAAATTGTCAATCGAGTAGACATAATAATCTTGCACCATTAGATACAATTGCAGTAGTATCCAGTTGAAAAGTGTAAACTTTTTTATTTATTAATCATGGTCTTAAAGATATAATGTTACTTACTTAATATGTACGGTAATGTTATTAATTATACTTTTAATTTTATTAATAAATTACATTTTAATTATAAACACATTGTATTAAAAATTTTGATATATTTAATAGCATATCTATCGTTTTTTTCTTTGCTGTTTTCTCTAACAATGCTTTTAAAGTCTCGTATTCGATATAAAAACATGACAAGGTGAAAAGAAACGCGACTAGGGTTTTTATCCCGTCCGGTGGACATTTCACCGTTTCCAGGGAGAAAATTGAATTTATTATCGCTTGTGTTTGACTGACGTTATTTCACACGAAGCAAAGGAGCGAGCGACGGAATCCAATCAGTCAGACGCCGGATGCGATGGGAGCGATATACTAGACTATCAACGAATGAACTGGCGAACTGAAAATGGCATTTTCTATTCGATTGTCCATCAGGAACTCGCTGTTAGCGTTGGAGATTTTACGCGTGTTTACGAGTGGTTAAATCTATAGGTAAATTGATGTATCTCTAATTCGTTTGTAGGAGGCGATTTAGGGACAATACATGTACTCGTATCTGCGAAAGGAAAGCGGGCTCTCCCATTTGACTAAACCTTATAATGACACTGCTTTCTGCAACTGCCTGGCCAAGTCTATTTCTCTCTATGATTATACCGTAGATTGAGAAGAAAGATTAGGTGACAGTTAAGTTGTCTATCAGTTTAAAACAGTGGAAACATAACGATGTAACTGTCGCGAGGGTTGAATGAAAAAAGGAGGCATGGCAATAGGGTGGGTAACTTATTTTACCTTATTTGATCATTTGATTTTATTTAAAACCGTTGGAGCCCTGTATTTAATAAAGGCAAATAATAAAATTTGCTGGGAATTAATATCGCGTTTATAACCTTAGATAATCAAGCACTTACCTCAATCATTTACCAAAAATGGATTCGTAAATGTTAAAGCAGATTTCCTAAACTAAAAAGTTACTTATGAATTTCATCTTCATTATAAATAAATGACCTCCAAAATGAAGCTACTGATTTACATAAAACTTGTATAAATGTTAATCCATGAGTGGAGCAAAGGATTATGCCCCGACTCAAGCTCACACATCGGATAGCGCATGTTATTTCTCGCTCTTGCATAAGTAAAAAATAGATGACAGAAAATCTCGAATAGTTGATGAGCATCAACGTCACGCCTGGTAAGTCATGGCAAGGGACAGAACTATTTGACGCAATTTAATTGAAGACAGTTAAACAATTTAAATAAGAAATAATCATGGTGTCATTTAACGAAGAGAAGTCTATTGACATTAATTTCTTTATAATGTAATATACTAGGCTGAAAAAGGTTTTAATCTTAAAATAAATACAATTGTTTCTTAGGTTCATTATTAAGCACAAGGAACTTTAGGTAACATTGTAATTTCAAACTACGATGCAATGAAGCAATCAACGAGCCCAAATTGTTCCACACTGTACGGAACAGGCTCTTCCGTACAGAATCATCTTTCTTTTCAGCTAATAAGATGATTTAACTACGATTTATATTAATTATTTGATACTATCAAGGAATCAAACTATTTTAATACATTAAAAATCATTAACAAAACGCGTGCAATAATATCACACTTGAATATGTATGAACTAGAATAGTCCTCAGTACTGCATAATGATCACGATAGTATCAAACTGCCTGCGATGACTTTTAATTTAGTAAACAAGTTTATCAACAGCTTTAACAACATTTGCATAATGAAATCTACCACTACACAGTAAGGAGTGCCATGCCCTTATATTTTAAATAACACACATCCTACGCTCTTACTGCCATGTCAAATTAATTAATTTATATTTAACAAGATTTAATATATACTTAAGAGTTCTGAAATTGGTCTTCATCATCATTATCAGCCCATTAAACGTCCTCACCGCGGTGCACGAGCCTATCCAAAAAGGTTGTTTAGGCCTTAGTAGTTCACGCAGGATGTCCAGTGCGAATTGGCCGACTCCACGCACAATCTTTGAATTTTATCGCGTGCATGCGCAGGTTTCCTCACGATGTTTTCCTTCACCGTAATAGCGTCAGATAACCCACATATAATTTCAAAAAATCGAAAACTCATTGGTACGCGGGATTTGGACCTGCGCTCTCCAGATCGAAAGGCAACAGTCCACACCTTAGAGCCACCGATAAAATTTTGCATATAAAATGATTTTATGTGAAAACTTCTTAAATATGTTTTTAGACATCATATTCTCAAACGATGTATTGATCAACGAGTCTTGTGGTGTAGTAGTTATGATATTATCAGCTAAGTACTACACAAAGAATTCCGGAGCCGATTTACCTGCAGAATAGTAGAACACACTTCATAAGATGCGTCATGAATCTTTTGCTACACAGACAAGGACAAATTATACCTCTTATTGCCGAAGGAATTATTCAAATGAAATCAGACTTCTGGTATATAGTGTCAAGATGCAAAGTAATACGCACACAAGTAATTCGTCGGGCTGATTATCATGCGATGCGGAGCGCGAACATGGCGCAGTGATCCACCATTGGCACATGAACAATACGCGCCATGGATGATGTATGCTTATTGAAAATAGTATTCTCCACCCAATGATATCCTGTATATGTAAAGGTAGATACGCCACCCGTGTCTTAAAAATGAACCGCGAAAGAAAATACAGTTTGTAGGCTTTTGTTTAGGTTAATGTACGCTCATTCGAAATATGTGTATGTGTGCTGTTAAATTAAAAAAAATCATAACAATTCTTTCGATGTTGCTGCTTATCACGAATCTATACATTTTTACATTATTGTTTCCGCCCTTCTTCTTCTTCTTCTTCCTCAGTGCAAATATACCCGAAAATTTATTAATTGTGTAATTCTATAAAACATTTATACGCCTCAATATGTATGTTTGTATTGGGTTGTTTTAAAAATGAATCTGAAATACATCGCAATACAATTTAAAAAGTTAATTCTATCTGTCAATCAATATTCTTGTTATTGCTAATTTATAATAATAATATGGATGTATACATTTTAAGCTCAAAGGTGACTGAGCTCCTTAAATAAAGATTTAAAAAAAAGCTCCTTGCTTATATTCAGTGCAGTGTAAAAGTAATAGCCAAAAAATTATACATCTTCTATAGAAATAAGTATGAGAAAATAAATACCACTGCTAATTCCAACCATATATCATTCTGATAAGACCTAAAACAATTTCGACTTGTCTTCTACCAGTTAACAATGCGTCATAGCCTCATTAGTGTCAATGTCAGAGATGATGAATTGTTTCATCAATTCAAATTAATTTTATGTTTATTGTTTAACACGTTTAAGTTACGACACTTGGTTACTTAGGTCCTCTACAATAATAATAACAATATTTTAGTTTAATGATTATACAAATAAATAAAATAAGACAGTCTGTCTCATATTAAAATAAGCACATTTAACTACATGGATGGATGTTTTTTTTATTTGACAGTTTTAAAACAGACTTTCAATTCCATGAGAACGCAGTCGCAGTAATAGCTAGTCCTGAATAAATAATAAACTCCCTTGTAACTGTTTTATTTTCAAATTTTATCTCAAAGCGTTTTGACATCAATATAATATACAATAGAAAAACATTACTTCCTCCTGCCAAGATATTTAATTTAAGCAATACAAAACCGAGGACATCAATTTACAATACATATTAAAAAATTCGATGAACATTATTATGTGTGCATTATCATGTCTTTGTTATTTTCAATGTTTTTTGCTGTGTACAATAAGTAGCTACGTGTGTAAAAATATTATGACGTTTAAAAAAGAGTAATTAAATACGTTAATCTTTGACTGGGACACAAAATGCTTTTGCATAAATTATTGAAAATGATTTTTAATATTTACACAGTCGAATGTAACTTTATCAAAGGATAAAGCCCTTGTAACCTTTTAACCCACAAGATTCTACTCACAATAGAGAACCTATTGGCACTATTAACATTGCGGAGTTAAAAAGTTTATGGTTTCTTTTATGCTACAAAAATCAGGCTTACTAAGTGAGCAACGCTATAAGGTAAAAAGACTCCATAATAAACCCCAAAAGTTATCATAAATATAAGTATTTTTATGAAATTAAAGATATGTATAGATAGGTACTTATATAAAGCATAAAACCACTTCCAGTAGATCTAAAGCAGAGATTGTTTATAGTTCTTTGACTGAGTACAATAAATTGTTTTCGAAAGCTGCGGCGCCTTTGGGAAAGTGAATTAATCATTCCTGTATGAAATATGATTATTTGTGATGCTATCAACTTTTCGTGTATTGCGTGCCTGACTCTGATTGAATTTATCAATTGAACACCATCTATAAATGAAACCGGAGTCAGGTGCTCATTTGTTAGACTGTTTATCTAATTTAAGTATTTCGGATTTTGCACTTTGTTCTATTTTACTGTTTTGAGATAGTAAATAATAATAGCGATATCTAGCCCCAAGCTAAGCTTAGCCTGTAATATGTAAACTAAACAACTGATAAAAAACTTTAAATACATACATATTAATATATGTACCCAGAAAACACCCAGACCAATACAAACAGACAAGTTCATGCACACAAAGGTTTGTACTGCCCGGGGATCGAACCCAGAACCCTTGGTGTATAGCCAACGTCTCAACCATTACACCGAATGGGTCGTCATATGGGACATGTAATTTGGTTACAAGTCTCCATCTCTGATGGTACTAGTCGCTGAGCTGTTGCCGACATTATCCACGCTGGTAAATTATTTTCTGGGCACTCACCATACTAGTCACTATCAAAGTTTCGGTCGTTTTCGCCCGAAAGGTTGGTGTAAAACCCATAAGGTTTATAAGAGCCTCATAATAGAAAAAAAACATGTAATGATATTGGTAACAAATTGTTATGAACAAAAATCGCGAGGTCCACTAAACAATACTGGTATTTGCGATAATTACCTACTAACTATTATAAGGGATGGGTTTAATTTAAATGTCCAAGCGCTGTTGGCTCCCCACTAGTGGTGTTGATGAATAACATTTAATGAGGGTCGCTGCGTCATCATGCCAACGTTTTTGCGTTCTTGGCCTCAGCCCTTTGCTCGTCTGATACTTAATTAGGCAAAGAAAACTTTTGGCGTGAACGGGTACCTTTTTGACGGCATACAGTTAATTAATTTAATGTTTGTTTTCAAAACGTTGGGTATTTATAATGTAAACGAAATCAGGGTTGTATGTTGGAGGTATATAACGTCAGTAGCTGACGTAGAATGAATTTGTGACGTAAACTAAATACAATTTTATGTGGACTTAGGTTGTTTTATAAAAGCAAAATACATAATAACATAAGCAAAGCCTCATTATGTTGTTATTATAAGGGCGACCCTAGAACGATAGGGTTGTCTAAATGCTGTATGATACATTTAGTAAATTTATTTTGTTATAAAACGCCTGTAAATTCCGGCACCTTGAGGTAATTTAGCTGGTTTTCTATGATACTTTTTAGGAAATGGTTATTATTTTCCGGTGACAATTACTTACACAGGAATATTCTAGACTAACACAACAACATGTGATGATACCATGACTGTATTTGTTTTAGATCTGTCTCCTCTGTTACCAAAACATCTAAATACTCATACTCACTTGTACAGATAAGGATGCCCTCATAGTTACAACGCGAATGGACAACTGATTTTAAACTATGCCTAAATATTTTTTTAGAAATGAATTCTCTGCCAGTGTTATTTGTAAGCTGAAATGCATTAAACGCTAAATAACTGGTCTTAGCAATATTTGTACGGAACTGTCGTTGGTAGCAGAGTTCCATGATTGGTTATTTTTCTACTATTATTCCCAATGATAACGAATTTTCAGTATTTTATAGTATTGCAAATTAATAACATAAATTGTAAGAGCCTTAGGTAGAAATTTAATATATTTAATGCACAATTCAACATGAGCATTTAAGCATCCTGTATACGAACAATCAAGATATTTAATCTCATGTAAGTACCTGGTTCGTTTCACCTTTTTATCCATTACACGTAAGTAAAGGCAACTCTGCTTGTGTAAATACTGATGAATGTATAGATTATTTTAATTAGTCGCTCTGTCCAGGACTGATGTATTCGCGTGATAACCAATGATGAAACGCAAATAACCCACTATGAATTCCGCAAACAATTTATACTCGATAACCTAACTAAGTGGACGTTTAAATCAATTGGTTAACATGAAATGTTACGAGACAAGTCTATATTTATTCAGATTGCTAACGACGGGTGAACACGAAAGCCTGAACTATCATCCGTACATGGCGAGTTGCCGCAAAGCAAAACGTCTCCCCTCCATTATATGACAGACAGCGTCTGGATCACACCAAGCTGGATAGAGCTTTGCGAAACTTTTATTACTGGGTTGTAGAGTCGAAAATTGATCGGATACCTACTTTTTGTCGACAACCGTACGTGCTTTGCAAATCAAGTGCGTTCAAGAGCGGATGGGTGTGCGCCTATGAAAAATCGTGGTGAGGGTGAAACAATATGCTTAGCGGAGGGTCCCACGAGGTGTGTTTATCGAAAGCTAGTGCCCACCAGTGCGTAAAGTCTCTTTATGGTATAAAACGGCTTTTCTTTTCTCATTTTTGAAGTACATTCAAGAACTTCTTTTTATGTCATTAAGTGAACAGGACGGTCATTTCGCTCACCTGTTGGTAAGTGATACGCCTGACCATGACAGATGCAGTGTTAAAGGAAATTATAAATAGTAGGTAGTCAAACTTCACATTAAAACACCTCATGCAGTAATAAATGTTTGTAATGATATCGCTTTCATTTGCAAGTAGCGGCTAGTAGAGTATTGTATCATAAGCCTGTCTAAAAATACAAAGCTGAACATTTTGTTAGGTATTTTCAAGAATATCACACAAAATTGCATTTCTCTAAGGTTGTGCTTTGCTGTTTACATCATCATCAATTCATAATATTGAAGGGCACGACGAGCCCACCCAAAAAGGTGTTAGGCCGTATCGTCCACGCGACGGCCAGTCGTTGTGGTCGACTTTAGGAACATCCTTTGAATCGTACGGCGTGCGCAGTTTACTCACGATGTTTTCCTTCACTGTAAAAAGCGTCGGATAGTAATACATATAACCTTCGAAATTTCAAAACACGAACGTCGTGGATTTGAACCTGCCCTCCAGATTGGAAGGTAACAGTCCACACCAATGAGCCCCGGACGCTCTTTGATGCGCTCTTCCATTTACATTATTTCAAATTCCGATCTTTCAGTCTTAAACATGGAACTTTTTCTAAGCATTTGAAACTGTTTAAGTAAAACGGGCATACAATTTTAATTCAAACAGTAGTAAAGACATTCTATTAAAAGACTTAAAAATGCAAAGTTACCCCTCGTAGGAGCACGGTGTAACACGCAACTAGTTCTTTGCTTTATAAAAGCTTATCTCTTTTAATTATCGAGCATTTCAATCACCGTAAGGTTTAAATTTGCGTGTGTTGCAGGCACTGTATAGATATCATTCTCCTTATATACTTTACGAATTAACTTTATTAATATCAAAGCTTATTCTGCCTGTTATTTAGTCATGATCCCCACGCGGGTGCAACGCCAACTTTCCGTGAAAACCCACCTATTCCAAAAGGTTACAGAAGCAATCTTCGTAAAAAATGAAAGCAAGCACAAATATGAAGAAATGTTTTAGGTTTATCGATGCAGAGTTAATTTATTTTAAAAAATAAATTATCTTTTTAATAAAATATGTTTTCAGTATATGTATGTAATGAAACTCATGTTAAGATATTATCATAATAAGTTTAAGTAAATGTAAATAATTTCAATCACACATTCAATTACTTTTTCACGCGTACTCGCATGTTATTGAGGAATACCAGTAAACCTTAACATTTATTTAAAATAAATTTTAACATCATATCACCTTCACAGCGAATCGGTTGGGAGATGGGGCGAACTACCACGCGGGTCCAATATGGATTGGTAGGTGTTAACGACTAGGAAGATGCCATCCTAAGATTGTAGTCGGGCGCGACGGCGTGACCTCTGAGCACATCAACTTTGTTTTCGGACAATCGATTGATTGAGCCTGCAATGTCTTAACCAAACTAGGAGAAGTCGATAAAGTGACGTTGCAGGGATTCGAACCCAGAACCCTCGGTTATCGCAGCGCATTTAAGCCGAATGTAATGTCCAATAGACCACGGAGGCAAATATTTTGCATATGGAAATAATAATTTGCGAAATATTTGATGACATATGAATTAATACAAGTAATTCATACTCGTATTGTTCATGACATTCAAATGGAATGTATCTGTTTACAGATGAATGGTTCATAATGTGTATTGTTTACCATTATGTTTATTGCGAAATTTGCAAATTATATATTAGTTTGGATTTCGTTAAACTTTTAAATTGCTAACTATTGTACATATAGTATGTATAATTATAATATTGTATCTATTTATAAACTGTCTACCTAATGTTATTATGGTGATCCAGAAAACCCATATGATCTTAATCATGCTTGTTGTTAGGAAGAAACCCTCGTACTTAAATATATATATTACGTTTATTGTAAATAATTGTTATTAGTTAAAAGACAGCAAAGCGTTGACTTGTTGTCATAATAAATATTTTTTGGTGTATACATATAATAACAGAAATAAATATTAATATACTAGCTATCATGTCTCATGAGATACAAGCCTATTGACTTATTCATTGATAGTATTAGAGTGTCTTAGGTGTAGACCCAGTGTTTATCCTTTGGGTATGGCAACCTAAAAAAAAAAGTTCAAGTAATAAGTAGAGTTTATTATTTGAACTTTAATTCAATACTCCAATAGACTATAGAGAGGTCAATAAAAATATTAGTTGAAATCAGCTGATGATGTATGGTGAGGGTGGAGGATGTTACACTGTTCAAGCATATCTCACTTAGGGATATTAACGGTAAAAATTACGTATACGAAAATTTTGCTAACATTATCCTAATCAACCAACAACAATCGAAAATTTAAAATTCCTTCTCGCTTACATTGCATCAATCGGCACATGTTGCTTGGCCACATTAGCATATCAAAGCGGTCTGTTCTCAATTACAGCGGTGACAAGCCGCACACACTCAAAGTCAGACAGACACTCCTATAATGCCCGCCTTAGATATTGTTGTGATAATGAACCTGTGTGCAATTTGCAGGTTAGGCATAACACAATATACAAGCACTATACAAACTAGGCATGCTAGTAAAACTCGTCGTCCTAGGTTTGCTTCGTTGTATATGGGTTGTACTATGGGTTCGGTTCGATTCTACATCACAAAAGAAAACAAGCTGCAGCAAAGCTTTTTTGGGTTTTGTTAAACTCTATCCTAGCATTGTAAAAAACGTTACATACTAAAAAGTGCATCGTTTATGTAGGGATTAGATACAAACGAAATTTTTATAGTATTCTTAAAGAAAGGCAGTTGAAAAAATAAAATTTAAGAGAACGCAACACGGCTACTCCATCAGGCCAAGATCCCAATACCTTTGAATGCCAAAACTGTACTTTAGCCATAAATCAGAGCGCACAAACATGCATGCAGTGAGCATCGGGGTGAAAACCGCTTACTTGGCATCGAGCCACGCACCCCGCGGTTGAATTATCAAGTAGTGGTCATAGATTAGCCGGTAAACAAGACAGACACGACACTTCGCCAGAACTTAACCACTTATGCCAACAGTTGTTTGGATCAATTTATTTAAGCAAGTTTTTGTTAATTGGCTTGAATTCAAATTTAGATTATATGATTTTTCAACATTATCATTATGATGTAATTGAACGACATTCACTAATAAAATACCTTAAGCATCTTTAAATATGTATTTTTAAAGTGTTTATCACATATGCTTTCCAAATGAGAAGATATAAATACGACTTATTTACATTTTTCCTTTTGTATGATTCATCATCAGCTCATTCAATTAAGTCCCCACCGAGGGGCACGAGCCGGTAGGCTTAAGACTTTATTCAACAACGCGGGGCCCAGTACGGATTAGCAGACTTCATGCACAACCATTCATCTTTCTGAAAGCGTACGCAGATTTTTTCACGATGTTTTCCTTCACTTTAGGAGCGTCGGATTAACGTACATATAATTTCGAAAATCCGAAAAGACATTGGTACGCGGCGGGATTTGAACCTGCACCCTCCAAATTAAACCAATGAGACACGAATGCTCACTTTTTTATGATTATTCTAGAATTGTCATCAAAGACATCAGCAGCAGAATACCGTCGGTGTGTTCTATGAGTATTCGTAACAAATGCGGCATTGATGAAGCGTGGTACTAAAAGGCGCTATGCGGCATAACATCGCGCTGACGCTATTGAATAGTCGTGCCCGCCAAAGTAAACGTACACGACTATAAAACGAACTCGACGATCCAGGTGAAAAAAAAAGGAAAATATGGAAAGAAACAATAAATGACCGTCCAACACAATAAAAAACATGTAAACACAAAATTTAGAGACAGTGAGTAACAAAATAGCAACAAATTAAAACTATACATGCACACAGAATAGTAGACGATTATATAAAGAGAGAAAAAAAGACAAATATATACATACGGTCAAAAGGTCGCGCCTCACTGTTATTCTGGCGACCTCCCGAGATGATGTCACAAAGTAATTTACATTTGAAAGGGTAATACCAGAAATAGATGAAGGTTAATAATATGATCATGTACATTCACTAAAAAAATTAAACATAACAATTATACGTTAATATATATGTATAATAAAATATAAGAACATACATACATAATTTCTAATTAAAATAAATTTCAATTACTTTGTAACCAGGTGGTAAGTATGTAGAATTATTTTTTAACTAAGGGTAAACCCTCATGGTTTGTTTATATAATGTTTAGGCCATATAGAACGGCCGATTTATAACATTCCGTGGAAATCAACATTTAAACCCCAGTGCGGCGGGGTTGAATGGAAGTTCGTCAAGTTGTTTATTAAATTTGTTTCAAGCGGTTAAATACAAGTTTAGTGTACGTAACTCCACATATGCCTGTGTCTACTTGTGACATGTTTGTGGAATAGATTAAATTAAGCTCATTTATATTCAAATTCATCAGAATTGTACGCGAGTTACTGCATGTTAAGGGTAATAGAGTTAGGCGGTTTGGTATTCAACAAAATCTAATGGCTACGTATTCTAAACGTGTATTACATATGTAAAATTGCAATTTATTTCAATGTGTTTATACATTTACACATTAAATAAATTGGGGAGATTGCTAAAGCCTTACCTGAGGTGGTATACTAGAAAAGCACTGGAGAATTTCGTTTATTATTATGTTAAAGTTGTTTACGTAATTTAAATTTTAATGGTTCAGTTACTCGAAGTAATAAAGTGATCAAATCAACGGACAGAGGATTTAATGCCTTAGAAAATTGGTGAAGATAAGAAAGCGTAATGTTTAATTTGTACGGCACTTTATTACAGCTACACAAACCGATTGAACCCATTAGACCTTATAATATAAAGTGGTAGCCAAAGACAACTAACCTGATTTCAAATGGCTCCCGTCGCCTTATAGACCCTTGACCCATATTGGGGTGTTTGTGTAAAATATCCAATCCGCCATTTTGTGGCGGTTGCTATCTTGGACCAATTTTAATCAGACATATCTATATATGTATACACTCACGAGACATATGTATATACTCACGAGATATTTACCTATCAAACGAAATAAAAAAACAGTTTCAAATCAGTTCATCCGATCGGGAGCTACGATGCCATGGACACACACCTACACAGACACGTCAAACTTATACGTATACTTATACATTTTTTTCGTCGGAGGTTAAAAAGAGACCACAGAATATTAAAATATTTAAGACGAAAAGATAGTAAGACTATCCTGGAATTTCAATACCTGCCAAACCTTTCAGTCGGCAACACATATAGAAAGAAGAAAGAAAGCTTCCGATCTTGAGGGTGCAGGTCAAATCCCGCCACGTACCAATGTTTTTTCGAATTTCGTTATGATATGTAGTACATCTATCCGACGCTCTTACGGTGGAGGAAAACATTGGGAGGAAACCCGCGCTTGCCTGCGATGAAATTCGTGGACGACTACGGCCTATACACCCTTTATGGGTAGGCTCGTGCACCTTTCCGGCGACATTTAATGAGCTGATGATGATGAAAGGTAAATCAACTATGGTGGGCCAAATGGGATGCCTGCAATGCGAAATAGTTACCTCTACCTTCACCCTATCACCTATCAATATATGTATTGCCCCAAATTACCTACTATCCATACTTCACCAGCAGCCATTCGCAAGATGATGGTCTATCGGACCGCAAGAAGTGTTACGCTAAGCTTACCAAAAAAACGCCAGCTCCAATCTAGAACTCGTTTTCTTCAACGGCAATCGGTTATTACTTACTGCCGCTTAAAATCGATAAATTTTAGATCACTCATCTCATCATTTCTGAGAGGGACCCTGCGCATTAAACGATCCACTGTCCGACGAGTGAATTTTAACTTATTAACTTAACAGATGTCCATGTCTCAACTGTGTATGAAAGATACAGTAGGATGAATTACTCAAAGACTTTTGTCTTTAAGCATTATGAGGCTGAAACTGGAATGAAATACAGCAAAAAAACGCGATGGTCAGGGACGAAAAAAGCCTTGGTACCAAAATGGGCTTTTATTTATTCAACATAACTATTGACTGCAACGTACAGATTTCATAAAAATTTAACATATTCTATAGGAAAAAAACACTGACCATCGCATTTTTTCTGCTAGAATTTTCTGCCAGTTTCAGCCTCATTTTAAGCATTGCCTAATCTACCTTCAGTCAAGTTATATTTCAGTACCGGTACATACGAAGCATATTCGTATTTATATAAATATAAGGACAAACAATGCATATTATGCATGATTAAATTCTCTCCGATGATGCCGTCCCCGTCGCAGCGAAACGTCAAAGGCCACCAAAATGGAAAGGCCACACACCAAAATCCATTCTCGTTTGGCACCGTAACAAAAAACAGAGACAGCTGAGAAGCCTTACCAGATCGACTTTGCGAAAGTAATTAATCGGCGGGCGGGACTCGCGAACTGTCGCCGTGTCAAAACGTGTCTGAGGGGCGACGCGCCCGCGCGTAAAATTGGACCTGTGATGGCGACTCGACCGCGAAATACAATCGCCCGCGTTTGTGATCGCGAAGATGATCCGAGGTAACAGGACGTCAGGGCTGTCACCAACAGCGTTTCGTACGAACTTTAAAAATGTCCATTAAAAGCTTTGCCTAAATCAACACAAAGAAATATTCCAGTAATATTCACTTTTTCATTTAATGAACCGCCTTAGCGGTACTAAAGGTACCCTAATTCAACTTTACAGGAATATTAAATACTCAATTATAAGCGGTATGAATAAAATTACGTTTTAGCAAATAATTCGTATTTCTTTATTTATATGATTGCCAATTACATAAACTCTGTTCCAACTCCTAGATATTATTTATAACATACAAATAAAATTGGAGTGTCTATTTGTAATATTGAAATAACCATGTTTTTCTCCATGCATGTAAAGAAGAAAGAAAGAAGAAAAGAAGTTCCGGGTAATGTCGTGAACGGCTGGGCCGATTTGATCAGGACATTTTTAGGCAGATAGCTGATGTAATAAGAAAAAACATCTGTTACCTTTTCTATTTTAGAATTTACTTTTTATTTTAGAAAAATAAAGTGATGTTTAACCGCGCGAGGCCGCGGGTCGCTTGAGCTGTGCGCTATTAGGTTATGTTTTACTGCGGTAGAATATCTTATCGCGAGTAATACCGCGGGGAACAGCTAGTAGGATAATACAACGGCTTATAAAATTTCTCACTTCTCCAAGTTATATTTTCCTTTTCAAAAATTACGTTTTCAACATTGCTGCTCATGTTATTATTCATTTATTTCATGCAGTATGCGGTTTACAACAAGTAATTAAGTAAACATATGAACCCTACAATGGCAAAAGCAATATAGTTCATTAATTATTCCTAAAAGCCAATACTTATAAAGCCAATACCTATTATCAACAAAATACCATGGACGTATAAAAAGTACGGACACAAATTGTTATTACTATATTAAATGTGTCCCCGTAATGACAGCTGCTGTCTATAAAATTTTGAAAAAAAAAAAATAATATATTTTCAATATAGTAATTTTAATTTAATTTCATTTATTTTAATTTAGAAATACTAATCGAATTGTTCATTTACCTACGAAAAGGAATTCCTGGTATTTTTCTTTTGATAACTTCGGTTTTCGCACCATTTTACTACGCATGCCATCATCATCATCAGCTCATTAAACGTCCCCACCGAGAGGCACGAGCCTACCCGTATAGGGTGATTAGGCCTTGGTCGTCCACGCGGGCCCAGTGCGGATTGGACGACGCATGCCATGTTCTTTTCAATTTATTTTCGTGGCTTTGGTGACACATGCCAGCCAAATATAGTATTTGTTGCTTGCTTGTGCTTGCCATGCAAAAGCTGGCCAAATTTTGACACATTTTTGTTATCAGCGACCCGTAATTGTTTGTACATCTATGCTTAGTACCTTATGATTGATTTCGTGTAGACCAACCAGTTAGTATCTTAAGGAGTAATATTTAGTATTAATATAATTCGAAATTTAATGTTTAGTTAATATTATTGATCGCAGATAACGAGTTACCATACCTATATCTTTCTAACGTTAAATTTTATTTTTTTAACATAGCAAATATAAAATTATTTTCAAAAAGTACTGAAAGAACTGTTTTACCAAATAAAATATACAAACTCTGAGATTTCTATTAAAATTAACTTAAATAATATTGATTAAATACTTTATTTGCTTTCCGCGAAATAGTTTTGTTGAAGATATTATCTGGGTATTAAAACAGACACAAAAACGAAACTTTAAGATAAAATAAGACGTTCTTCTCTCTTTGTCCGTTATCCCTACTACATTATTAAACACATATTATAGCTAACATTTATAAGCGAAAAATTTACTGCTCGCTTACAATTTAAACACCATTGTTGGTCTCACTCGCAAGTAATAAGAATTAAATAGGAATATATCTCTGTCGTTTTGTTATTCATATTACATTACCGTATCTTCCTTTTCCAGACGTTTTAAGCGTTGATTATTCAGCGCTATCGTGGCTCGCCATCTGTTCAAGTTGCGCGCGGGAATGTAGCTTTTAAGTACCCAAGATTAAGGTATTTTTTGCTGGCGACTGGCTCGAAGACGGTATAGTGAGGAGACATTATTTTGTCACAATGGTGGGTTCCGCCCACTCGCCAGCAGAAGTCTTCACTGATGCACCGCTTTAGGGAACGAATAAATTACAAGTTGGTCCACAACTGTGCAGTTTCACAGTGTCTTTACGGTTGTTTTAGGACACCCAGTAGAATAGTCTGGTTCGACGGTCTGTTCGAATTGGATTCTCTAAGGTTTGTGAAATTTGTGTTCCTAATTATTAAAACAGCATCAACTTTATAATAAGGCACGCAAATATAAATGGTTTGTATCTTCAATTGTTTGTCTGCTTTTTCTCTCAAATGCTATAGGTAGTAACTGAGTACTTTCGGCTGATTAAATAATTTGGATTGAAAAATAGTTCTTACACCGTGAGAAGCTCTCGACCACAATGCTCATGACGTTTCCACTAACCACAAAGAATGGTAATCTAATACTGAAGCTCAGCGACACTGGCTTTCATGGCCGCAAATCTCATATTACACATCGGTTGACAGCTATACATTCATTTTGGAGGTAAAATCAGTTGAAAATGAACTCTGTGCACTCAGAATAAGAGTTGACTAGATTTAAACCCCTTTTGTTATAATTATATATATATATATATATATATATATATTTGTCATGAAAATGAAATGTCAATCCGGTTTGTTGGAGGCTCTATGCCGCCACCGAATGATATTTTTAACATACAAGTGTTTTCATAATTATTAAAACCAAATGATGTAAAGGGCCCTTTTGTTTTAAAATATTATTGGGATGAATAACGTATATATTTGGATAAAGATTAATATGTTTATAAAAACACCTTTGATAATAATGAATTAAATATATAAAAACCATATTACATAGATATAAATTATTGTACTTATTTTTCGATATACAAGAAATTGCCACAAGTAGCTCATGCCTCAAAAGGGTACAATGGGAATTATTTAAAGCTGAATTAGCCCAAATTTCAGTCAGGAGTTCGCAAGAAATGCGAGGTCGGCTTTAAAACACCCAACAATAGTGAGGGTCGGAGGCTGAGTTTTCAAGAGGTGAGGTTCTTTATCTGGCCACAAGTTCCCCTTTATCGCAAAGGGTCGGGCGCGGAGGATACGATTAGAAGTCTTAATCTTTAAAAGGGAACGGGCACTTGCGTTGATTTTCCTCTTACTAAACTACCGTGGAGTAATTGGACGGACAGTTTCGAGCAGGGGCCTAGTGTAGGAGGATCCTCGGTACAGGGTGCTAGTGGCCCTCGAACCAAAATAAACATACCTACGTTTTTATACAAAAGTATCATACCATATAGGTACTATTATAATATAGCTTACTACATAACAGATAAATAAATAAAGCAATAATATAAATATATAAACTGTAACATAGCACCTACGACGAATAAATACTTTAATTTTATTTTATAGGTGTTTTATGTTTACAAATATATATCTTTGTATCACCAAACAACGAAAACATAGTCCAACTTGAAAATAAAGTACCTACATTTTTGTTTTTCTATTGACTTTACACCACATTGGTCGACAAAACATATTTATACAATGCAAACAGCCCGCTGAAATCAAATTACTTTTCCTTATTGATGCTTAAACTTGTTAAATTATCGGGCAGTAATTAAATTAGTGTATAATATTACCTTCAGCCATTGTATGTTGAAGTTTTTTATGAAATGTGCACATAGGAAGTCACAAAACCCCGCATATTTATAGACTGAGCTCAAAGAGAAGTATGAAATATTTTACTAGAGGCCCGAAAATAAATTTTTATGGAATGGTCGAGTGAACAATGCAAGATCAAAGAGATGTTTTCGCAAGATGTAAGGGGTGGGGTAGTTTATGCATGCGATAATAAGATGCTAATGTTATTGTACCTCTAAATGAGGGTTCCCGGCATCCCTTTGAATAGCAATTTTAGCCTCTAATACAACAATTGGATGCTGTACGTGTAATCCAACTTAAATATATTGGTGAAATTATATGTGTGTAAACTAGTCACATCCATTGAATTCATATATGTTATTGTACCAGGACTTTCATGTTATTTTGTTTATTTCAAAAAGCCTTGAAAGCCCTGTCTTTTTGAACATTAACAGACATTTATATGTATTCGCTATTATATGCCCGTGTGCATGATAGTTCACATTGAAAGTCGATAAGTCTACAAGATACGGTCAAATCGGAATGATTAACAACAAATCACAGGTAACAATTAGTTACAGGACTAACTACATAGAATTATAGCAGTCCAAACTATTAAATTACTCAGCTGCGAGACGGAAGTCTGCCCAGCTTGTTTATTACACCCGAGAAATTGTTTGCAACAAATTCTAATGAACCAGTTAAGCGAGTACAGTACAACTATTGTTGGTCACAATAAATATAGCTATCAAGCTGGTACAAAACAAAGATACGAAGCTAAGAGCTAAGGCATGATACTGTCACGAAGATATACTGACGCAAATTCGGTGAACTTTGTGTAAATTATTTCATGCCTTTGTTAAATATCGAACGTTTTATTTAAATGTTAGTTCTCAATTTACATTACTTTATACATTTAAAGAATGTTTTAAAATGAAATTAGTTATAACGGCGCCAAGTTGATTTATACATATTTGTGTCCATTATACGTAAAAATAAAAATAAACAAAACAGTGAGTTGAACTCGAATAATAACGTTCAGTCCGGCTATTTGCGTAAACAAAAAGTCAGGAAACTCAATTACAACGAGCCGTATCAGCCCAACTCAAGCGCAATATTGAAATATTCTAATTTGCATAGTTATTATAAATGTGAGCTCGGCGATTTGAAGGCGAGGGAGAGTCGGAATAGCATGATGTTTACACTAAATGCTAAAGGCTGCCACTACTTTGAAATTAGCTTTAAAGAAAGGTGTAAATTCATATCACCGTGTCTGGTCATTAAAAATATTCAATCGTGAAATAAACTTGACATTAGCTTACATTTAATCGCAAATAGTTAATACATTTTAATAGCATATTGGCTATACATACTGAATAAATTTACAGAAAACTCAAAGTTCCAATAATTTATTTATTTAAGGCTTAAAAGCCGTATGCGCTTGCCACTAGCCTGGTGAAGCTGAGAAGGTGAGAAGCGACTACCAACAAAAAGTTGTTTAGAAAATAACCGCTGATTCCCAATGAGGAATCAGCGGTGTTATACTTGTAAATTTCCAAACTTATTGCATTTTTTTATTTCAATTGTAAAGATTCAATTGATTACGACATTAATTTGCGTGGTACCCTGATTTATAGGTGTATATTAATTTAAATTATATTACATGAAAACTAGTGTTAAAAATCAATTTCAAAAATAAAAATATAGTGCTTAATTTCATTAATGGAGTGCATGCAGGATGTGTGTGAGCGCTTGTGAATACTATCAGATTTATCTATTTCATTACTTACACAGAATACCATTCAGAATCAGAACCAAAGAGCAAGTAACGAATTGGTACAGGCGATACGAGCGGTATTACGCGTTACCTCACGGTCCGGACATACCGACAGACGATCGATGCGGATTAGGCCCCTGACCGGCGAGCGGACTGAATAAACAATGTGACGTACGCTTCACCCTTTTAACGAATCCCCCGGCTGCCGGCTAGAGGAAACGCTCTAAGTATTATTTGTTTCTTTTCACAGTATTTGCCATGTCCACAATCCTCCTCGAGTTTGATAAAAGTTGTGCAGTGATTATGATTTGTTAGTTTAGACGGAACAGGTAAATTGACACCCTTTATCGTTTGAACTGGAACCGTTTGATATATCCTCTTTGTTATTCACCACATCTTATGTTTGTGATTTGAAATATTCTCTGAAATAAAGTTAAGTATTTTCATAATAATTATATTTTATTCAAAAATCAAACCGCAATCAAAAATTGGACCCAACTCAAATCTCAAATTTCATCATCATCAGCTCATCAAACGTTCCATTGAGGGGCACGG
Source organism: Leucinodes orbonalis (assembly GCA_019425675.1). Classification (NCBI taxonomy): domain Eukaryota; kingdom Metazoa; phylum Arthropoda; class Insecta; order Lepidoptera; family Crambidae; genus Leucinodes; species Leucinodes orbonalis. Next base: position 57,678 of record PQWD01000254.1, read on the forward strand.
GCCAACTCGTATAGGGTGTATAGGCCTTAGTCCTACGCGCGGGCCCAGTGCGGATTGGCAGACTGCACGCACAACATTTGAATTACCTCGCAGGCGTGCGCAAGTTTCCTCAAGATATTTTTCTTCACGGTAAGAGCGTCGGTTAAACGTACATACAGATTCGAGTTTTGAAAAGACATTGGTACGTAGCGGGATTTGAACTCACAAGTCAGCAACAACAGTCCACATTAATGAGCCGCTTAAATTTATATCAACCAAACTAAAAAAAATTTATTCAATAAAAAAAATATAATCCTACTAGGATATTTATTGTTGCAATAACTCCTATTGTCCAAATGGTTTACTATGAAAACATATACAGCGAATAAATACATCTATATTCACTGTATTTATCAAAGAAATTGCATTTGCTTTAAAATGTTGATTTTAATTATATATCTTTATGCATATTTTGGAAATTCACAAACATAAAAGCGAATAAGTCCGTTTTAGTTATAATCACTTAGTTTACCATCATGCTGTATCTTATCTGCTATTCTTACCTGCAACAAAAATATATTTAACATTAACAAATGAAATATTCAGTAAGTTCTTTTGTAAAGAAGAATCGGCAAAATCGAATACTTTTTCTTGTGAACTATTCAAATACGTGAGATATCCTAATACCGCTATTAGCTTCATCTTTTCAGCCGATCGAGAAAGAGGCCGGGTGCGCATTAGACGGTTAGGGACGTGGATAGAAAACACTCTCGTTTGAATATACTTACAGAGTATGTTTGGGCAGTAGTAGTTCAATTATATTGGAATAGATCTAGTCTTTAATATATAATAGTAGCAACATAGTGTAAATGCCGGATAGCAGATATGAAATGATACATCGGCCTACAATAATAACTTTTTCCATTATGTGAGTAATTTATATCTACGACGCATAGACAGAATGGATTATATGTATATCTTTTAAGCAGTAAGTAAGTAAGTCTGCAGTTATTTAGACTTAGAATAAGACTTAAACATGTAAACTTGATTATGCTGAAAATAATAATAGACATAATTGTTGCATTAATCTCTTAATCAATGACACTAATATGTGAAAACAATACACTTCATTAAATGGTATTACGATTAAACAGAATGCCTTTATGAGAACTTTAACATGTTGCCTTTGGCGCACATTGTAAAAGTTGAAACCTACTAAATTAATAAAAAAATATGTTACAGACGAACTGGTTGCAAAACTTTGACTATTACATAGAATAAATGCGTTAGTCGTGTAGAAAATATAAGGTTCGATGCGACGGTTACACCGTGGCGTATTGATGCTCGCATCGCGTGTAATTTTCTTGCCAAGTCCACAATACAAACTAAAATTGAACCATATTAATGCTGTTAACAAAGCTCATGTCAGTGAAAACATCACAGCGTAGGTATAGAAATTTACAGATATAAAATATTGAGACTGTTAAATAATATTTTTGGATGAACAAAACGAATGCCATTAAGTAATAAGAGGCAAAGCTTTTCACTTTATTAAAACACATTTATTCTTTGTATAGGTAACGCAAAAAAAAATATGCAAAAGGTCACAGCTGCACGGGTATACAAATGTAGGGACCATTTTACAAAACCGTTATACAGCATGTCGTCATATATGGATCTGAGTATAAGGGCAACTATGGAGAATGCTGAAAGACTAAGTAATATTACGAGAATGCATATGATACAAATGAATACGTAAGAGGAATCCTGAAAGTTACACCAGTGAATATAAAGTGGACGACAAAGGCGTATACACTAGTGTCCCTCGGTGGAGACGTTTAATGGGCTGATGATGATGATAATTATATTTTATGATGATGATAATATTTGATACAAACATTAACGGTCCCAAATAATAAACGAGTAAATTGAAAATAAATAATTTTCAGAAATAATTAAGCGTTCAGGATAAATTTTCTTTACATTAAATAGGTACCATAATTTTTGATAAAATAGACGACAGACGTGTTATATAGAAAAAATGGGTAATTTATTCTGTGCATTTGTAAAATGGGTAGTTTTGAAAAAGATAAATGGCAGTATTGGCATGTTGGTTGAACAGATATGGCGAAACTAGCGCCGCAGCTTGAAGCTGTACCTATGGGAATATTACGCATCTATTATAATAAGAGTGACGGTCCATGGTGATCCTTATAATAATGTTAAAATTAATTACCGAGGACAATCCATTCCATACCAGGGTTTTATATAGTGAATTGTTTTTGGTGGGATAATCATTATTACTTTAAAGATCCTTCGTTTTTATTACAGCCATATAAATCATATTTTCCATTCAACACAACACCCTTATGTTAACTTTATTGTAATCGTAACTACTTAGTTAGTTAACTAGAATATTCGAACAAAATTTGGTAATTCAAAATGAATGTAGTGACCCAAGCATTAGATCTTGCCGCTTGAGGGCAAACGATATGTGCTATCAAACATTATTATAACGCTTGAGTGGTGTTCCACTTAAGCGTATTTTATTTTAGATAGGAACGTGATCAATTTAGAAATATAAAAAACTTATTTGAAAGATATAAAAGTGTTCAAAGCATCAAATAAATTATTTGAATAAATCATGATATTCTTAGTGTCAAACAAATGACAAATAACAGCTAAGTTAAAGGGATTATTGCAAATATCCGATGTTGTCCAAACTTGATCAAACCGAATTGAAGTCCTCGTGGTATTAACCCAACAACTTAAAGTGCTTCAAATTATACGCTACGACTTCATCAAGGGCCGATCGGCCGCAAACCTTTTGATAAGAAAACACATTCCTCGTTGAGTATTCGAATCATCCCGACATTGTAGATACAGTAGCGTTTAACAAATTTAATGAAAATATAAACGGGAGTAATTTCAATGTAGGAACCTACTAAATTCAAATTCAATAGGTACTTTGAAATAGACGTAAAAATATATTTTCAACAAATATACAGTTTTCTATATCTTCATTTTCATTCTCCGAATGTAAGGTATCTATCTCATGTTTACGATGATACATTATTTTTCCCGTATCTTAAAACTGTCAGCAAAAAATCTGACTTTGTTGTAAAATAAACAACCCTTGGCGCAATAACGCATTATGTCAACCAGATTCGAGTGTTGATATTCACTGAGATCTATCCTTCAATAAACTCGTGTACCCCCGATTTTAAAATTGTATTATTGAGGACCATTTCATTAAATTAGTATACATTATTGTTTACGAGTATATGTGGTACCAATATCAATATGATCATTCTGGAACCATCGGTAAGATATAACACATGAAGCACGGTGAAGGGGCCGAGACTTGACAATTTTGATAGATGCTTTGCTTGTGCGGACGTTAATGGTACGCACTAGTAGTTAAGCCATCGAGCCCTCCAAAAATATTTGTACGAATGTAGATGTAGATATTTGGGAACTGTTTTTATCGGAAACATTTCCATGAAATCTACAGCAGCGTTAGTCGTGCAATTAACAATCGTTTATGTCGGTAAGAAATTTCAAAGTGTACTGAGCACTGATAAAACAGTGTATAGAATACACAGATAGATTTAGTTTCCTGCAGGCCTAAAACTATGAATTTCCTTAGAAGTCAAGTCAGTCAATTTCCTTAGAATCAAAGTCATCGATAATTCGAACAGCAAGTCTTTGCGGAACGTCACTGAGTCAAGCTGGTGTTTTGTGTTAGTGTAGTACCTTCCCTGAGATAAAAGCAACTTGATCGGCCTAGAGCTTTGTACAAAACACCTATTCAGGATTTTCACTTCTTACCAATAATAAAAAAGTATGGATTCGTGATATGCACAAACAATCGAAAAAAGTGTTCCGAATGCAGTGACAGCACACATACACATTTTCGAATTTCGAAACATTTACCTAAGCAAAGAGTACACACTGTACTCTCTTCGGCGGTTCGTTTTTGAGCACCGATGGCGTATCTACCTTTATATATACATAATATCATTGCTTCTTGCTAGACAGTTAGCTTTGTCCTCTGAATCACTCCCGAGGTAATTTCAGTCCCGAGGATACCGATAGGTATCTGTTACACAGAGAAATGCTTCTTGCACACAGAGAGATGCGTCTTGCGCACAGAGAGATGCTTCTTGCACACAGAGAGATGAAAAACAAGGCTCCACGACAAAAGGGACCTTCTTAGCGGTCTATACGCACACTTGCGTCGTCGGCGGGTTGAACTCCACTTGGTTCAATAGATTCCATAATAAGTTCCGATAAGCAATAATTCGACTTCAGTCTCCATATGCGTCTCTTACTCCTCGAAAACGTCACAAGCAACTCACATAGCAGTCCTTAATTTACAGTAATCACAACTTGCTGTGACTTAACAAATGAGGATGTTTGCATAAATGAACTATTGTCACTGTTATCAAACAATTCGAAATTCATAGTAAGTTGATCAATTAAAATCACTATTCATCAATAACAAGTTATCACTATTATGCCATAGAACACATTTTATATTTTATGGTGTTGTAGCCAAAAACTGAGTTCATGATACTAAGTACATCTGAACTTGTTACTTGTACATAGGTATCCCCATGCAAATGGTATCGAACAGTGTTCTCCATATTTATCCAGCACTGATTTGGAACAACAATTCTGTGTAAACAAAGGGTACGATAACCTACGACCGAATCTACTTATTTGTCATATTAATTAATTACAAACATAATCTATTTTGTCTTGTTTTGACATTTCATCATCTCTATTACAGTGACTGGTTTTATTCTGCGATGTTTGCATGTTTCAAACAGAAGTTTTGTTACTAACTTCTTAAGTTTTCCATACGAGTACCAACTCCTGGCTCTTATGATCACTCGTCATATGTCAATTGATGTACTGTTGCTTGAGGTCAATGAAAACAAATATTAGAAATAAAGAATTCAGTATAAAAGCTCTGCTGTGCAAAAAATCATTTTAAGATACGAATATCACGAAATTACCAACGAAGTTTCGTTAGATTCTTTTGTATTTTTGCTTCGGTGTATTTGTTCACACCACTTTACGGACTTATTGATTTCATCTTAGGAAATATTTACTGGCAAATCTTTATTGATCTAATGTATAATATCAGGTTGCTACGAAGATCATTTTGATAAATGAAAAAACAAACTGACCCTAAGATCTGGGTATAATGATTTTAAACTTAGAAATGATTTCGTGGAACGTCCGCTACTATGAACCGCCGGTACTGACGGCTTAGAGCGTCGGTGGCTCAATGGTGTGGACTGTCGCCCTCCTGCCAGGAGGGCTGAGGTTCAAATCCCGCCACGTACCAATGTGTATTCGAATTTTCGAAAAATATATGTACGTTATTCGACGCTCTTACGGTGAAGGAAAACATCGTAAGGAAACCTGCACACGCCTGCGAAGTGATTCAAAGGTTGTGCGTGAAGTCGTCAACCCGCACTGGGCCCGCGTGGACGACTAAGGCCTATACATCCGCGTACTGGTAGGCTCGTGCTCCTGGGTGGGGACGTTTAATGAGCTGATGATGTATGTACTGAGGGCTTGCCATGCTTTCCAAAGTACGAAATTAACTTTATTTTTAGATTTTTAAGTACACCTCCTGAATCTCCAAGGCAAAAACATAAATTGACTTTGAACGACATACGCTTAGTGAATGCGTTCTTCCCAGGGTTCCTGTTATTACCCTGAACAGCAGTCAGGTGTTGCTTAAAAAAAATATGCGGGCATTAGAAAATATTTCTTAAACTAAATTTATGTTCTGTAAAAGTTTTAAAAAGGCTTCAATACTGAAACGTCCAATCTGTGTTGTGTTAAGGTAAGGAATATACACCTCAAATGATTTTCTTTCGCATATTTTTTCTTGGCTCACGTGAAAAATATATTAAATCTAAGTTGTATTTTCTCAGTCGTGTAATAGTTATGCCTTAGTCGGTTTTGTACCATCATTGCTTTCGTGATGCTCCGTGCTTGGCAGAGTACGGAGAGCGCCTACATGAGTTTTCATCTTCGAAATTGCCATGAAGATATGAAAAGATAACGCAACATGGGTCTGAACTTTTCGAAGCAATGTTTATCTTCATTTTCCCTTGAATATGCCAACGTTTAATTAAGCCCTTGGCTTGTGTATCATCAGATGCCTAAAGAACATAAGGATTTGGATTGAAACAGACCCTAATAATTACTTACTTTTTAAAGTTGAATGCTTTTATTATCAAAACATTAGTTCGGTGTGCGATCCCTATGGATAATGAAGTTGGTAATCCTATGATTACCAACTTCACATCTGAAGAGAAAAGATCTTATGACGTATTTTATTTATTTATATCGTAGTGTCCAGGTTTTAGATACCGTGATCCTTGTTTCTAGCTTTTCGCGCCTTAACCCTAACAAACGGACAGTGGCCGGGCCGTCGTCGAACCAATAGCGTGAAAATTAAAGACGCGTGAAATCTAGAAAACACTCTTTTTTCAAAACAGAAGACTAATCATTTTTCATTTTTGCATAAATTTTTATTTATTATCGTGAGTGATACCGATGGTTATATAGTATGAATTGTCAAGTGGTTTTTTTGTTGAAATTTTAAGACTTAACATTTATTCGAAATGATGCCTTCGAATGACTGTACTCGAAAGCATTATAAACTCAGCCTGTACATAGAACGTTCAGCATACGGTTCATAAAAATATAATCACCTAATCTGTTCGAGTCGGCTTAACAAAGCTTATTATACAATCGCGTGTTCTATGAATTGCAACAATATAATTTATTCACATTTCAGTGTTATTACTATCGCACCCCAGTGGGACTCATTTATTTGATTTTCGTTATAGATTACACAATCATCATCACTTTTTATTTAAATAAGATTTGTTAACTAAGTACATCTACGGTATTTACAAAAAGGAGGTTCTCAGTCGTACAATGAGATCAAACTGAGAAAATCATTTTTTCATCGTCGTCATCCGAATGAACCGATCATTTGCAGAAGGTCTCTGATGGAGGCTGGATCAGGAAAGAGGCGGACCGAAATACCTATATCAACACAGGATAGTTATATGTCGTGGAAAATGTAAATTAAAAAGGGTTTATCTTAAAGAGGTGTTTCATATAAAAACTAGTAATTAAAATATGATGCACAAATAGAGTTATTGAAGTTTATGTTTTAAATCATTATATATTTTGCCCGTATTACTTGTGTAATAACATTTTACAATAACGTAAAGACAAAATAATTTTCGAGTTTGACTAAAATTTATCCTCATGATTAGATGGAGCTATAAGAAGTAGCTTATCTTGTAAATGTAATCTACAGGAGATTGCCTTGAAGGGAATGGATGAAAAGATGACTCAAGAAGGGTCTCAACTTTTCTGCGCAATGAACTTCATCGAAAATCATTTTCCTTGGCAAAATCCATAAAATATAATATTTACAAAATCGTTCGCTAAAAGTTGCTGTACTTCTGACTGAGTATGAAAGAAGTCCATCAGCACCCATATACTTTGGTAGGGGTAATTTTTACAGTAACAATGTATTGAATTTAGTAGTGTTTGATTTATTATCATAATGTCAAACTTTCATAATAAGGTTTTCGGAATATTGCTTCAAAGTGCAAAGAAAAAATATTCCATGAATACCCATTCATGGAATATTTTTTCTTTTTGCTTAAATGGTAATTTAAAATAATCAAACATTTCATTAAAAATATTACTCCATTTCAACATCAATCAACAAGGGGAGAATAACAAATTAGGATGTGATTTTCATCCTAATTTGTTATTTCTAATATTATAAGTTAACAACACATTCTCTTTCATTTCTTCTATCTGGCACCAAGAATTTTACTACCGCCCAGCTACTACATGAAATATTTTTAATCAGCCACAAAAGAATTGCCCCAGTTTCCCTTGCAGACTGCATACAGTCCCTTGTTTTGGTATGAAAACAATTCGTCAAGAAAACAGCCCCACTTTCGCGTTCAAGAAGGAAAATGGGAGCCCAAACAAGCGAGCAACGAGTTAGTCCGTAACAAAAATCCAACAAAGGATGATTAACGATTTTCTACCCAAACTCATTCAAGCCGCGTCGATATTGAATCCGTTAGACGGCGTAAAAATGAAAGTTTCCTCTTTGCCTTTGCGCTCAATACTGGTAATAGGGCCATCGAATCTTTCTATTTATTTTATTTCGTTCTTTAGCGAAATGTCTACATGATAAAAATTAGGCATTATGAGAAGTGTTGGCTATAAATAAAAATTAAATAAAATGCATTAAGGGATGATATTCAGTAGGGTAGATACTAGTATGCCTTTTTCAGGTAAAATACTCATTTTCAAATAAAATTAGTAAAAATAAATAGACACATTCTTAATCACTATCATTTGAATATTGATATACTCCATAATAAAAACTTCCTTATTATCCAATGATACTCTTACATAGGTTCTAAATTGAAACATTTGTTAAGGCAAATCTATTGTTACGTTAACGTACTATCAGTATGTCTCAGGACACGAGTAACTCTATTCCGTGACGTAACTACACTCACAGTTTTTCCCTAGTTAGTTTTGGAGTTCAAAATAAATTACTGCCATTTGGAAGAAATGACAAGAAACGCCAAGCTAAGGTTGTTAGGAATTTCATAAAAAGAGAAAAGCATTCTATATGCGATAAGTCGCACGTACCTCTTTGTAACTTTTAAAAGTTTTGAGAAATAATGAGTTATGTCTTCTTTTGTTCTTAGCTCCAACTTTTTTGCGAAAGCGGGCTTTGTTTTTTATATTTAATGGAAGATTTACCTTCTATACAAGTAGAACTTTTTATGAATTAATATCATAATAAGAGTTGCTTTTAAGCATTACATTATTTTGTTTAATGGTGAAAAAATATGGTACTTAAAATACCGAACATTCTCCATGTGATACAACAAACGTCTGTTGTTCGGTACGTATGCCACAAACAAAAAAGGTGCAAGGAGGGATGAAAACAATATTATTTAACTAGTAGGTACTCATTCAGTTTTAGTGGAATCGATAGTATAGCATCTAGTGCGTTTGTCCATTATAACTTAAGAGACCGAAAAAATATATTTTAAGTCCCTTTCTTATTAAGGTACGTCAAATCATAATGAATGTATAAGTCTCAGACAGACAGCCTCCAAGAGCATAAATCGTCTCTATTTCGCAGCTTTCTACAATTAAATTTATTTCACTTAGGTTCTGTCATTTCCAACAATTATTATTCTTGTCTATGAGCATGTAGACACGATTGTTACAAACGATTTGTTATTTATCATAGATATTTTTATTGCTGAGATTCTTGTATTATCACATTTAATGACAATAGCACACTGAAAAACTATTTTGTGCCGCAAAATAGCTACGCTTATAGACTATTCATGCTATATTTTATTTCATGTAATATTAATTTGTCATCATAATATCTATGTGTAAAATATGATCTTTCATTTTAACCTTGTATTGATAGAAATTGGTGAAGAGTGTCGGTGGCTTAATGGTGTGGACTGTTACCTTACAATCTGCAGGGTGCAGATTTAAATCCCGCAACGGAGTAATGGATGGATAGATACCGCCTACATTTTGAACTTTCAATGGGTGAGTGAAAATTAAGGAAGCGAGAAAAGGGTTAAGGCCTCCGGTACAAAACATCACCATTAGAGGAAAGTCCATCGCTAAGACATTATATGGGTTTATTGCCTGTGTGTATTTTGTAATTAATACTCATAAATTATACAAACATGAATTTGCATCAAAGTTCTTTGCTGGTAAAATTAATTATGATAATGGTTTACTTGTTATCAACTTCCATTTCTTTCGTAATAAAATAATGTTAAAAAAGACGATCTGAAAATGATAAAGCCAAGATCTAAAACAACTTTAAAAATTACTACCCTAAAAAACTTTATATAATATATTCAAAACATTAGTTCGCTCGAGACAAAGAAAACAAACTGCAATGCCGTACGACTCATCATTGTTTTATTTTAGTCACCGCACAATAGCTTTATTCATGTCCCAAGCGAATTTAACCCTGCGAAAGTTCAATAAAGCGTGAGTTAAGTGGCTCATCTATCCTTCGAATACTCAGGTTGCAGAAATAACATAAGAAAAAACGTAACTCACATATTAAGTTTCGCGATGGAGAGTGGATAAAACGCAGCAGGTGCAAGTTCACCTGGCTCAACTTATATACTCGTTTATTTTCATTAAATTAATGTATGTACCTGTACTGTGAATATTTAAGAGTACAGTAGTTCAAGTTCAATATCCCATCTTGAAATCAAGTTGCGCACAATGTGTCTTATTTAATGTATCCTACCATATACATACTTTAATTGTTTTTAATAGTTAATATCATTTTATGATTGTTAATTTCAAAGCTGTTTCAGTTTTGTAGATACCTAGGAATATTTTATGGCCTTTTGGTATAACTATCAATAACGTGAAAAGAAATCAGATCAAATAAAATGTTACACTTGATGCATGGATTGTTTGTCGTTATTTATTAAGTCTTAATGCTGTAACTTAAGAAAGAAGGAAATGTTTACTTTTGTGACAAAGAACAGTTATTCCTTAAATTTAAAACTTAAATGATCATAATTGACTGACTGCGGGATTGGATCACAATTTCAAAGTCACTCAACGCGCAATGGAGCGAGCTATGCTCGGGGTCTCTATTAGGGATAAGAATCGAAATGATGTAATTCGTAAGAGAACTAAAGTGACATAAAATATGTATGTAAATTATTTTTAGTAGGTACTCGTATAAAATAGCTGCTTGATGAATAGATGCATTCTGTACTTGACAAAGATTATGCATTATAATATAAAAAAAATAATAGAAAGCCTCAATTTTTTTGACATCGATAGTGTAAAATTATTGTGATACGACTTTTGATAAAACTACGTGTATTAATGAAATCTATAACCTCCCGAGTTGTAATTGCAGTATGCTATAACAAGCGAATTTTATTGCTACAAGGCCCTCATTATTCCCGGCCGCCAACTTATTATAGTTCAGCTTACATATTACCCGAGTTCACTATAGACCTTATAAATAAACCCAAAGCGTACCTTTCATCCTATAAAATATTTAACCTTTAATTAGTCGCTAGGGATCACATCATACCATTGTATACATTTCTTGGCACAAGTGATAAATTAAAGGGATATTGGTGTTTGTTTTAAAAAATAAACTTATAAGCATTCTTATCTTTTGAATAAATATATCAATTAATTTTGTGTAAAAAAAGAACCAAGTGTTTATACATTGAGTTATTTCACGTTTTGATATCCACGAACTTTTAAGGTAAATTAAATAGAATCCAGTCGTGATAGCTTGGACAATTGTATATTACATCTAAAATAAAAAACGTTTAATGTTACCTAGAAATAGGTTAAAAACTTATGAAACATTGCTTAACATCGGATAATAATATTCATAATGATAAAACAAAGAAATTAATTTCAAGTAATATTTAAAAAAACACATTTGAGACTTATGAATTATGACATATTGGGCCCGTTAAATTTACCAAGGTCAGCAATATTGACAGCGTAGCTTTAGCTATAAAATGGTTAATCAGTTGCACGCACGCAGGTATAATGACATAATTAAAAATTCCCGGACTAAGGCGGGAAAGTTCACCCCAAGTTTTAGTGGCCTAGCTTATCCTTACAGAGAACCGAACAAGTTGCCCCCATTTGCTAATCTCTTAAGCCAAGTAACGAGTTGGTAGAAGCGACTAACTTCTGTATATGTTCCTTGAAAATTGGCTCACAATCCTGCAAATCTTAATTAAAAACATCTTAGAATCTTAGATTACAATATTTTTAAACTAACAGGCTATTAATATGTATGTACACTACTACTCAATGTATTTTTTATCCTAAAATAGTTTCATGTTACATAATTTCTAATGATTGCAAATGAGAATCAACAACCTTTAAACATTTTTCTTTGGCGCTGTATTTGAAGAGGATGCAATTATTTCGCCATCCCTAACTGCTACAAGTCTCTTGTTCCTGTAATTTCTCTCGCATTCTCACAGACCGGAACTACGCAATAAAGGTTGGCGGCTCGCGTAACTTAGGGTGTGTTTAAGGGTGCTTTGAAACCTTACATACTCAGGGCATATACTCAGTAAATCGTTTATAATTCATTGAATATAATTTGACAATTTATCGCTGGCTTAGTTTAAGTGGAGTACTCCATCGTATTTTGTACTATTAGTATGTGTTTTATGGAAAATGTAATTCACGCTGACGCTTCTGCCTATCGCACACTCCAAACCCACCTAGAGCTAGCCAGAAAACTACCAGGTAGCACAGTAATGAGTTTTGTTGTTCAACGCCCAACCCGGATTAGAGTCACACGATATATCTACTAGCCCCCGAAAATGCAAATTGTTGCCACGTTAAAATGCAGTCCTTATTATGTGTGGTATTTTCAAAAGATACCGTAAGATAACAAGCAATTCTTGAAACTCTTAGAGCCAGAATATAGTGAAAATTTTAAAAAATGGTTATATCTCCGTTAGGGCGTCACTGCTATGTACTGTGGTTATGTGGATTGATGTAGACTGCCTTCCGATCTGGAGGATACAGGTCCAAATCCCGTCTCGTACCATACAATGTCTTTGCTAATTTATATGTACATTGCCTGTTCATAGGCGAGAAAGAAATTCAAAGGTGTGCGTGAAGTTAGCTATTCCGCAATGGGCCCGCGTAGACGACTAATAATAAGAGCGTCGGTGGCTCAATGGTGTGGACTGTCGCCCTCCTACCGGGAGGGCTGAGGTTCAAATCCTGCCACGTACCAATGTGTTTTCGAATTTTCGAAAAATATATGTACGTTTTCTGACGCTCTTACGGTGAAGGAATCGTGAGGAAACCTGCGCACGCCTGCGAAGAGATTCAAAGGTTGTGCGTGAAGTCGTCCAACCCGCACTAGGCCCGCGTGGACGACTAAGGCCTAACACCCTACACGGGTAGGCTCGTGCCCTCAGTGGGGACATTTAATGAGCTGATGATGATGATGAGATGACTAATGTCTATACACCTTAAAGTATCAATAAAAATAATATATACTCTAAGCTATACCCCTATACGGATAGGCTCATGCCCCTAGATGGAGACGTATAATGAGCCGAAAATGACGATATCGTCACCTTTTGCAGTTATGTAATCATAGATCACCCCATTTCACGCCGAATATCCCAGTTATCTGTTTTCTAAACGGACTATGTTAAAAAATCCAAAGTGAATGTGAAAAAAGTGAATACGTAAATAATAGGTAAATAAAATGTATTAAAATGTTACTGTATATTTTACGTTAAAATTTAAAATCCCACTATTTGAAGACTACTATCCAATTAGAATACCCTTAGTGTATGCATACCATTTAAAGTTATACGTAAATACATTTGCGAAATTAGTCAGACTGCAAGGGAGGACTCCATTGAAATTACTGGCGATTATGACAAAATACACAGACGTCTTTATATTTTATGGAATATCTACTCGTATTGGCGTTTATGTAAATAAAAAAAGTTTTTTATCTTTGAACGCCAGGAATCCAGACACAGTAGAAAATCTATTGTTTCTGCCGCCTTTATGTGTCATGGGTGCTTATAAGGTTCACCGACTTAGAACTAAAAAGCAATTAAATAATGTTTGGATTGGTAAATAGAAATGGTTAAATAATTCGTTTATAATTTTGATGTCTTTTTTTACAATTTTGAGTGATTCGTAATAAAACTAAACATTAGAATGAGCACACTATCATGAAAAAGTAGTTGCTCTGAGTCGCCTACGGTTCACAATAACTTAATAATACTGATAATAACCACCAAAAACGAGAAAGCAGAGCTCTTTAACTTAATGTGGACATTAAGTACCTATTCTATAATATTAAAGGCAAGGAGTAAAGGCAGATATAAAACACTGAATAAGCTAAATGACCGGGCAGAAAACAACGAGACTACACTCGAATGGGTACCGGGTCATTTAGGTATAATTGGCATCAAAAAGGACGATAAACTCGCAAAGACTGGAATCATCACCATCCAGTTGGATGTACATAAAATATTATTGTTAAATTATTAACTATCAAATACACTATTCACGCATCTGTAAAATATTATTATTTCTGTTTTATTTAACATTCAGCCCTTTGACATAACAACTTTAATTAAATTCATAATGTCTATTTGAAACTTCTTATCTGCTGTAAACGGAAATGTAAACGTCGTCTATTTTCTTATGAATTGTTTTGATAAAGTTTCATCTTTTCTGTTCGATTATTTTAAGGTCGAGCATTTTGAAGGCTCGAGCTCTTTTAATGGCTAGAAGGCCTTTTCAGCACTCGATCGATCTCAAAGCGTTTTAAGGGCTCGAGCATCAAGGTAATATTTTATGATAAAGATACTAAACATTAAGGTAAAGCTAAGTTTATTGTACTCGTATAGTGATCTGTGTTTTAATTTTTATTCTTAACGCTTTAAATAACTTGCAAAATCCAATATTTAGTATCAAACAGTGCGTAGCACCTCATATAACTATTACATATACTGGGATCGAACTCTTTTTATGGCTCTAACTCTTTTGAAGGCTTGAGGCATGGCGCAAAAAGAAAACACAAAAATTATTGCTTAAATAAAAATCTTACATATAAATGAAATACAAATATAACCACAGATTTAAGCGTATATTCTTAAATATGTGAATATAACCTTAGTAAATAAATGCCACAACTAATTATAGGCAAACACAGGATGCTTGAAAAACGTCAATGAACAAAGACAATGCAATCCGCCAAACAGCTGATCTCTTGATTTAAATTATCATAATAAAATGTACCTATATTCATATATTTTTAATTATTACCCAAATTTGATGACTTTTATTGAAATGAGTTATACTCTTTGTGATACCAGAATAATACATGATAAAATCATACATAAACCTGCTTGAAACGCAAAAAAAGAGGCTAAGTGCGAGCCGGACTCGCTCAGGAAAGCTTCTGTAGCAGCAAGTACTAAAAAAATGGTAGTCACCGTTTATGTCGCATAAAACACTGCTGACTTCAAACATATTTTCGGTGATAGTTTGCATGTTTTTTTATATTGCAAGAGTGTACAAAACGGTCAGAACCACAGATTTCCCAATACAGGAGATGGGGCAAGCCGCGTTTTTAAGTGCGACAAATGAAGCTCAACGAGCATACACTGGCTTCCAGTTTACGCTCTGTGAGACGAGTGCGTCTTGGCACGAATAATAGAAGAAATTACCGTTTTTTCCCAAAATGCCATCCTGTGCAATTGTAACATGCCATCATCGCAAAGAATCAGTAAATTTACCAAGAAATATAATAACTTTGCACAGGTAAGAACCAAAAAGAAATTGCGACACTAGGACTGCCATTAAACTAGGCGGCTTGTCCAGTCTAATTGTATATTCGGATGTCTGTGGTCAGAACGCTCACCTGATGATAACTTATACGGCTGACCAAGACAGAGTGGCATTGAAGGCAAATATTTAGAAGCATTATTTTCCAACAATGACTCACCGCGCCCGTCATCCAAGACAACAGATTATAATGGTAATTTTACTAGCTACAGTGCCCGAAACATAAAAGTGCATAGCACTCCTATTTCACGGGACGATATACACACACACACCTACCTAGACGACACAGTATCGACTCAACCAGTAAGTATGAAAATGAAAATCTATAAAAAATATATGATTTATCAATTTTTTTTTATAGATGATCATCCCGTTATTTTTAGATCCCTTATATTAACGTTTCAACAGTATAGTTCTTATAGTTTCGGAGTAAGTGGCTGTAACATACAGACAGATAGATAGACAGACAAATTAGAACCTATATTTGTTTTTGCCATTTGGCTACGGAACCCTAAATAGTGTGTGGCGGAATACGACCTTTAGGCGACACTGCAGTATGCGGGAATATATGCGCATCACTCTGTATATCCAAGTTGCAATTAGTGAAATAGATCAAAGAACAACAACAAAGCGTCATTAAAGAGATAGGTACAACCCCAATTCGTAAACAAGACGAACATCGTCGCATCGATAGAATCTTGTCCGCAAACAATTAAGTGGCCCTTGCCTGACCGGATCCGGCGATATGCGAGGCGCGGAATGTTCATCGAGCCTTCTGAGGTTTGAGAAAGTAATGTAGGAACTAAACAGAATATCGTATAGCGAACAGTTTTACCCTGTTATTGAACTACTTTTACCAAGGAACTATATTTTTTTAAGCATGTAGTTTATGTTATGATCGTGAGTACCATTAGAATGTTTTACTGCCATGTAAGTTTTTGTTGGTATTATGAGTATGTATGTATGCCCTTACTAGGACCAACTAAAAAAAAATTTCGTAAATTAGAGATGCCCCGAGTAACAAGTACCTAGAGTAGAGTTTTACTCGGTTAAAATTTTATTCAACCGAATATTTAAACTAGATGTTACATCAAAGTAAAAAAACGTCATAAGAGCTAAACCAATATCAATATATATTTGGACCTGCGCGCATAATTTACTCGGATTCTTAAGCTTCATTACTAATTAATACATTGTGAATAACACTTTTTAAAAATGTATTGCTTTTCTTAAATAAAGTATAATCGGCACTCAAACCGAATTATTCGACCGAGTATGAGTATCAAAAGCCGCCGAGAACGCGAAGTGCCGAGTATCAACGAGTACTCGGTTCATCTCTATTGTAAAAGCAACTTTGAGTGACAGGTTACAATCTGTATTATAAAGTTAGTTCTATTTTGGAGCGGGAAAAATGTATCACATCTAAAAATAATCGTGACTAGAGACTAACGTTACTTATATTCATAACAAAGCTTCGCTGATATTTCGCTAAGTAAACATAATTTGTTTTCTTTACCCAGCCCGGGTGAACTTGCACGCACAAAATATTTAGTCAAGTTAACCTGATTACAAACATGCAAAACTACTTTAAGCTTTCCCCCGAAACCAGCTCCTCCCCCTCCTCCCCCCAACCCCATAGAAACACCGACATTATTTGAAATCTTCTATTTTTTAATAAATATATAAATATGTATCTATATAAAAAAAAACTAATAATGTAATCGATGTTATGATATGTAATAAATATATATGAAACTTTGAGTTGAAAAATGAACAATGTTATTAATTTTTAATACAGCCTATATCTAAAATTACACAGGAATAATATTACAGGCATAATATTATTATATAGGTAATACTTATTTAAATCTAGACTTTTGTATAGCACAATGGTAATATACCAATAGGTGTAACCGCTATTCTAATTATGGGATGCCAAAAGTCCCGTTATTTCTACACAAACTGCCCGAAACAAAGGAGGTAAAAAAATTAAAATGGATTCCTCTGTACCATTTAGCGGGGAATGTAAAAAAAAATGACGGCTTACAAGGCCTTTTGCGGCACACACAACGGAATGTATTGTCCACGTATTTTTTGACTCGACTCTTTCTACTTTGACTCGGTCAGTTTATTGAGCGTTTGGATATTAGTAGCGTTTGAATATAAGCTACTGAAGTTATGCCTGAAAGATAGTAAATAATTACATAATATATTCCATATGGTCTTCCAGCACATGCTGGAAGACCCGAGCCTTCATAATGATTGAATGATAATACAACTTTGAAAAAAGAGAAATAAAAGAAAGAAATATTCCATGGATATATATGAGTTTTAAACTAATTAGGATACACGCAACGTACTAAAACACAACTTAACCTTTCGACCGTCGGAATTTCAGTCAAGAAACAATCAATTGGCTATTCGCCTGCGGCGGCTATAGCTGTGTGTGAATCGTATACAATTTTATGATACAGATAACAATAAAATGCGGTAGAGACAATACTTTTCTCGAGTTTTCGTTAGAATACTACACGGCATCGCAGTTTACATTCTTACTCAACCACAATACTGTCAAGGTACCGTTATTTCCATACAAATATCTGATAGGTCTCATATCATTCCAAAAAGTTTGAATACGAATTTACGTCATCTATAAGTCACGGCACAGTGATAAACAATTGTAACAAAGGCCAAGTTTAAGCAGACAATTTACAGGTGTACAATAAATTAGGTGGATTTGGGACCGCGCGTGGTGTTCAATTCCCGCTGGGCGCGAGGTTGGCGCCTCGGGTGCCGGATATAAACATAAAAAAACCAGTCAAGTTGGAATTGGATACAATGTGTAGCTTTCTATTGATATGATTCTCAATTTTTGACTTTGAATGCAGTAATAGACTTATTGTTTGACATTAGTGTGCATAAACAGGTTTTTTTTATATTTTCTGTATTTTTTCTTTATGTTATACCAGAAATATAAAGATTAGTATACTTGTCCGATAATTCCCCACAATACTCGAGCTCCTTGCTTGTACGGCTAGATAGCAATAATTCCATTACAGGTGAGTGGGTGTGGATATTTATTGACACCTAAATTCGTCAGTGTAGATAAAATATCGAAATAACATAACTTTTAAAGAACAGCAGGCTGATCGCGTTTTTTAAAACGAAACGTTTCATTTGTATATTTATAATAAACGTTTCATTTATAATAGTTATGACATCCGCATAAGAAGAGAAGCACGGTATGATATTGACCAAAAATTTGTATTTTGGTCCAAGTGTATTTACGTTATACCTGTCAAAATTTAGCGCGATCGGCTCTTTAAAATCGGAATTGTAAAAGCATTCGAGCTCAATTAAACGAAAAACATAAATACAATATACATACATGTAATACTACTATACATTCAGATGAAAGGATAACTATTTGTATATATTCTTTGCGTTATTTTCAATAAAAAATAGAACTATACAGACATTAGAAGAACTTTGACCAATGACGATCAATAATGTTATTTACAAACAAATAGTACAATGGAAAAAAAATCATATGGTTGTCAAAAGCGTTTTCCCAAATACCTTATATTACAATACCAAAACCAAACCCATATCAATACACCGACCTTCCTACACACGCTATTAAGTTAGTCGTTTTATAGTCCCATTCATAAAGTAACATGAGACTTTTACCTGAAGGAGTTAATCTGGAAGACTGGCTATATAAAGTTACTCCAGCGAATTAAGTGTCGTGATTGAGCAGTATACATATATTGTGCAATCGAACGCACTTAGCTTGAATGACTCAAGTATATTGTTTATCCAAGAGTAGTTGCCATGAAATAAGTCAAAGTTCTTTATTTTATGCTAGGTCTGTGTCAGTGTAAGTGAAAATGCGTAATTGTACGACATAATTTGTATAATGTTATTTAATGCAGTATGTATATTCATTAAGTATTAATGTTCTATAAAATATTATATTTTGACCATTAATAGGCCTCTGATGGATCAACAGTCGCTTATAATATAATACACCAGAAGTCTTGAAAAAGTTGCCTTGCAAACTTGTGAAGCTGATTTTTATTAAGTCATATAAAATAGGATAGTACATAATAGGTATACAATAAGTAATTTCAATACCTATTTTATAGTTGATGAGATTAAAGCCAAAGCGCTGAGAATTTAACATTTGTTCTCCTTCACTATTATTTTTTATTTATCCAATAAGTGATTCCGTGCCGACTTTATAATTAGGAAAGTAACAAAATTTATAATCTATCATCTATCACCTGTACCGCTTTGCCGCTTGAACGAAAAAATTACCTTTTTAGGCGTATTCTTGAAATATGTTATGAACCGGGAGGAAACAATAATCTTCGGTTCCATCCCAAGCTATCATTATTAACCCATTTCGTGAGCGCAACAAATTGACAGTGGTCAACTCCGATCAAACGATAATATGAAAATAATAACATTAAATTGGCGCTTATTACGACAGGAATACATACTCGTAATTCGGAGCTTAAAATTGCATTAGTATAGATCAAATAATATACAGACTTAAGAATCATAAGTGCAAAGTTGCTTTATGCACAACAAACCTTTTTAACGAATTAATTATTTATACTTTCTACCGGATATTAGGTGGAAGACTCGGGACTGCGTCGTCTAGGTAGGTACCACCGCAGTGCCAGATATCAATCCGTGAAATAGAAGTGTTTTTTTGCACTTCATGGTTTTGGAATTAGGGCACTGTAGCTATTGATATTATCGGGTATAAGAGACCTCACATGTTGTCTTGAGAGTCAGTGCGACGTTGATGGAGAATAATAACTGCCAATCAATTGTTGGTCTCCATGAATGCTGATCTGTCACGTTCAAGCGTATCATTTACATTATTTACCGTCCTTGGTATTGGAACTGAGCCTCAACCATGCATCACGGATGAACTCCAAATTTCATCGTTTCCACCTGGATCATTCGGAGTTTTCCACAGTACGAATCTGTCTTCGTTTACAGCCACGTTCATAAAAACTGTGCAATGCACTTCCGCTGAATTTTTCCGGAGAGACGTGTCCTGAGTAAAATGAGTGAATCTACACTCCTAAAAGGTCGGGAACGCATTTTTGAATCCTTTAGTCTTACAAATATTCATGGGCGGCTGCATCACTCTCCATCAGCAGAACCGTAAGCCAGTTTGCCATTCCTGTTCAATAAAAAAGTGAAGCAGAGAGCCTTGTACTTAAACAAGGGAACATATATAAATTAAATAAAGTAATAGAGTATACAGAGGATTCTTGACATTTATATATATATATTTTTTATAAAGGAAAGCCATTAAGTAAACCGCTGATGAACATCAAATGTGCTGAGCACACAACAGTTGTGACCGCCATATTTGATTGCGAAGCGCTAAAACTTAAACCAACATTCACCTCACGGGGGTGTGCAACTGTTAACAAATGAAAAAAAAACCACCACACTTACGTTGCTATTGTAACCAATTGTGAGGTTTCCCGCAGCTTTTTATTCGAAATTTTACGTTCTCATAAATTTTGTCTGCATAACATACTAAAGAATTGATACAACTATCATTTAATTTTCGTTCGTTTACAGAATATATTTGCACAATGATTTTGAACTAGCTGTGTCCCGCGGTGTTACCCGCGGTTTAGGATATTCTCCCTCAGTAAAATATTACGTAAAATCGCTCCGTTCAGTCATGTTTACTAGGTGGTAGACTTGATACTGAGTCGTCTAGGTAAGTACCACCGCAGTGCCAGATGTCGTCCCGTAGAACAGGAGTGTTATGTACTTTTGTGTTACGAGATGAGGGCACTGTAGCTAGTAAAATTACCGGGTATAAGAGACCTAACATTTGTTGTCTCAGGTGAAGAGCGCAGTGCGGCATTGATGGAGGATAATAACTTTCTATCAGTTGCTGGTCTCCTTCAATGTCGCTTTGTCATGGTTAGGCGTATCACTTACCATCAGGTGAGCGTCTCGTCCTGTACACCTATCATATAAAAAATGCGCAGCTCACACGATGCGGGGTGCCGTGCGGAACAACATTACTTTATTTTTCTAAGGAAAAAGGTTTTTCGAAAATAAAAGAAAGCTTTAGTTTTTACTTATTACATCAGCTACCTGTCAAAAAAAAAAGGTCCTGTCCAAATCTGTCCAGCCATTTCAGAAATTACCCATGAAAAAAAAAACAAAAATTTTAAATTGTTGTTTGGTATTATTTACCGTATATACATTCATAATTATGGATGAAGTTAAAATGGGTTATTTGAATATTCCAAACCGAAACTCTAATTTAATTTTAGGTGATAGATTAATGAAGATGCTAAAAGACGAAGCTTCATAATTGCAAATGAAGCTGAAAACTTTTGTAGATTAATAATTATCGTGCACTTTTCTCGATACAAGCGATACTAGAAGCTTTTATGAGTAGAAGAAATTCTGCCCTATAATATAATGCCCTAAATAATGCATCTAGCAACCCAATGGTTTTAAGGTACATTCATAGCCACAAAATTACTTGTATATCACAAAACGTGAATTTTTCTCGTAAGAATCAGCTCCCAGTTATCCCTGGCATACTATGTCGTTTGTCTAGAGCATTATAATCTATCTTTTTACCATTATGAAAATTATGCTCTTTATCGATAGCTGTTTTCCGAGTACAAGTAGAAAATCCGAAATTGGTTGTGAAACTACTGAATACGAAGATTATGGGATCATTTGGCAATCAAACCGTAGTCCATTTTCGGAAGCTTACTTGTTTTATGACCGACACAGATATTTTGACTTTGGACAGATGATTCTACTGCATCACGTAGAAAGTGTTATTGATGGTATCTAGTTACAAATAATATTGTAAGCGGAAAATTATTGTTGCTTTTATAGACTTTTCATAGGCTGCAAGAGGTTCCAGCCAACCCATTGGCAATTTTCCATAGCTTTGCTGTGTGGGAAGGCCTGTAGCGAGACGTTACAGGCATCAGCCTTTCATCATTAGCCCTTTAGATTATGATGACCTAACCTTGATGTCTTGTATTTTATCCTGACAAAAAACAGGACTCTGAAACATGTACCGAATCTCCTGAGAAATTTTAAGTCAAGTCAAGTGACGTCTGTTGAAGTAAAAAACCTTTTTTCAAGTCATTGTTTTATGATTTTCATAAATAAATTGACTTCATCATACGTACTCTGTATGAATAATTTATACTTTTGGAATTCTTTATATTTTCTCTACCACAAATTGATATAATAGAAACACATTATATATTAGTATAGCATCGGTAAATATTTCACATACACATGGTGTATAATATTTACCGAAAAACACTACTATTTGCTTTTCAATCCATATCCGGTCGATTGACAAAGGCTTATTGACTTTCATCTTGTTTATTCACTTATATAAACATTAACACAGGTAACACCCGCAACCTTAGTAGCCCTCAAGTGTTATTCTGTTCTTAGAAACATCAGACATTGATGAAGGACCCTTATAAACGCCGGAAAAATGAGTATATTTAAGTTGTAACTCTCTTACCAATTTAACCAAATCTTCGATAGCTTCTGTTGTAGAATGCCATACAAATTAAATAGGTTAATTTTTTAGGTGTGTTAAGTATTCAGATATGTTTAGCCTTGGGTTCGGAAAGCTTGGGTAATATCACATTAATTTATAAGCTATTGATTATCATTTCGAAGTAAAACGACACTAAGGAACAACTATATTCAGAAATATCATATTAAGACTGTAGAAGAAAAATACATAGTTCAAGAAACATATATTTTATTCGAACATAATTTATTTTTGAGGGCGATTCAGAATACAACGGATATATTGTGTTAGTCATAAATATTTGAATGTTTAAATTATCTAATGTATTTACGTAAACATGTTCTAACATTTAAGTGTCGCCATCTTTGATTTGAAGACATTGTTAATAGTTAGTTGGTCTTTAAGCTTCCGGTTAGTATTAACTTTTCGTAGATTTAATGAAATTACTGTTATATTAAACTGTAATTCCGTTTGAATAAAAGTCTCAATATAACATTTATTCAAACGGAAGTTGCAGTGGCGCCACTTTATGAATTACTTACTTTTTGTTATTGAGTAAATTTATAATGTTGACTTCCGATAAAAGGGTATAAATACTGGTTGTAAGCATGCAGTTGCTGAATTTTCTTGTAAAGTGTGAAATAATGAACATCTCTTGTGGAAACTTTAATTATCCCAACACACAATACCGCAGCGTTTCGTGGTAGCTTTCGGTATGCCGCTACGAAATGCTGGAACAATATTCCTCCACCTATTCGTAACTCCCAAACCATTGGTTCATTTAAAATTAATTTTAAAATGCATCTGCTTAATTTACAACGTCTCCTGTAAAATCTTATATATATGTATGTATGTATATGCATGTGTGTATATATAGCTTGCTGATTTATTATTCATTATGTGTGCCAATGCTGTTTTAGTATATGTATCTATAATAATGTATCTAGTGTGTTTTCATATTATTATTCTTATGTTATGTTGTGTTCATTATTATATTTACATGTGCTGATTGAGTTTTGAGTGAGATATATACCTATTTGTCCATACTCTTGCATAAACTATAATATATGTATTATGTAAAGTGCGTGTATGTAGAGTCTCTCTTTGAAGGTAGCCACGCGAAGACCAGTGTCATGTGTCTTCATCACCATGGCTTTTGCTGAGTGGGTATACCAGTTCTGTGTCTTTAGATTTAAGTTCTTATGTTTAAGGTAATATTGTGTACTGCCACAGAATAAATATTTCTTTCTTTCTTTCAAGTTTTACTGTTTCTTATACATACTATTAATTGATATTTCGACCAAAAAGATCTCTTGTGATCTTTTAGAAATGTATCGAATCGGGTACGTTTCAGTAAACTGAAGTTAAGATTAACATAAGAGATTTAAAATATCTGGTGGTTGCCCATATATAAGTGACTAACAAAGAATGGCTTTTAAAAAATCGTATGAAGATTGTTATTCAGTTTGCTTAAGTTCACTGAGCTATTGATAGGTTGAGTTCTTTGTACAAGCTTTTACTAGCGCTTTCGAGTAATCTGTCTCCGATGAATGTTGATAGAGCCCTGCGAAACATCATCGACAGTCCATTCAAATTCATTTAGTAGTTTATTAGGATTTGCACAGAACGGTTTATTATCTATGGTGGCTTATACTCAATCTTTTGCTAGTTCATCGACCACTTATTACCAAAATAAGACCTTTACTCATTTGATTGCTGTTCGTTTACCCCCGTGTACATGATCGAACTAAAAAATCAAATGAAGATGGTTAGTTCTATCATGATGCACGTAGTCTGTTAAAAGCTTATATGAAATTGATTTAGAGCTGCTAAACTATCGGAATATATTGTAAGGATTTGGAAAGAAACATTTTCCGGTCGCATTGGTTCTTCGTATTCTATGATGTCGTTTTTTTTTAACCTGACATAATAACTGAATTAATGCATATTTCCCGTTAATTTCTTTTTCAGTATCTTTTGAAAAAGGTAACTACAATTACTATTTTGTAAATAGATTAAGAACAGGTTGGGTTGCACCCAAAGTTAATACAACGAACTAGAACAATATAGAAGTCAGGTGTGTTAACTGAAAATTCCTCTTTGACCTTACAATCAATGATGCTAATTCTACGACCAAGTAAACCTATTGGAGTTTACCGACTTGAGACTGCCATTCACTGCAAGTAAACAACCAAACCCCCGAGCAAACTAGCTCGTCTTACACCTGCAACTTAAACTTGATCTATTGGTGTTGCAGTTTCTAACTCCTTATCGGTCTAATAAGGCATGTTATTGTGTGGAATAAATCGGGACTGGACTATCTTCAGAAGATTCTGGTAGGATTGTGATAGTCCTTCGAACTAATCTCACTTGGAAGCAAAATATTTTTAAAATTTAACAGGTATTCAGAAGCTTAATTTTGTGATGACTATAAACAACAACATATATGCATTATATGGTTAAGCTCGAAAACAAATGGCAAAATTAGGGTTACTTTGCTTGAATAATCACGAATGATAATATGTTATTATAACTTATACTTAAGTTATAACAGAAAGTGTACAAGGCTGTATGGTTAATTTAATTAATTATTAGGTATTTTACGAATTTTGAGTATTTTTATTTTAGCAATCTTATAGATTTATATCTTTTTAAAAATAAGAATAAATATTATTAGTTAAGTAAAAGCCAAATAAAATAATAATCCCTGACACCTTTTTTGGATACATCATCTTAGTGCTATGTGGGGATATAGATAAAGTTCTAATTACTTTTTTTGGTATACGTACTTTCTAGCATTTATCAAAAGATAAAGATTTTACACAATTAAAATACAAAGGTTTAACATGTGGCTATCAACATAACTTGAATTTTATGGCACACTGCGTGACTGCACACATTCGTCGTAACAAAGCGCAGGGACAGGTAGAAAAACCCGATCGGGTAAGGTATTATTAGACCACGTTTTATGTAAACAAGTCTTTCGAGTATAGGTACATTTAATTAAATATATTAAAACAAAGGAAGTAAATCTCATTGAAATTAGGCGTATTTTCAATATTAGATACTTAAACATTATTGTGAAGTATCATGAAATCATATTAATTACAAGGAAATACGTGAAGACTTTGATGAAGAACATTGAAAAGAAATTGTACGTGTAGTATAATGCATAAATCGTCCTAATAACTATAATTTCGTTTTTAATTTTTTATTGGTACTTGGAAATAAACTNCGTAATTCGGAGCTTAAAATTGCATTAGTATAGATCAAATAATATACGGACTTAAGAATCATAAGTGCAAAGTTGCTTTATGCACAACAAACCTTTTTAACGAATTAATTATTTATACTTTCTACCGGATATTAGGTGGAAGACTCGGGACTGCGTCGTCTAGGTAGGTACCACCGCAGTGCCAGATATCAATCCGTGAAATAGAAGTGTTTTTTTGCACTTCTTGGTTTTGGAATTAGGGCACTGTAGCTATTGATATTATCGGGTATAAGAGACCTCACATCTGTTGTCTTGAGAGTCAGTGCGACGTTGATGGAGAATAATAACTGCCAATCAATTGTTGGTCTGCATGAATGCTGATCTGTCACGGTCAAGCGTATCATTTACATTATTTACCGTCCTGTTCATAAAAAAAAATCTTTTTATATCGCTTCAATTCTTTAGTACTTCCCTGACTCCAACACCCCAGTATCGTTATTTTTGGCGATGGTATATTAAGCGACGATCAGTTCTGCGGTCATTTGGAAGAAAAAGCCATGTTGGCTTCTATGAAGCTCGGTGTGCTCACAAGGTCCTGGCGGTATTTCTTGTCAAGTCATCACATGCAACTTTATAAGATGCAAGTTCCGTCCCATAAACACAACATGTAGACTGCCCCCGTCTGTGGCCAGGAGCGTCTCTTGACCGCATACAAAATTGCTTGAGCTTGATCGTCGACGACACGGTTCTCTCAAACTCAAAGAGTTCACTCATTAAGTTTACGTAGTGCCATACCCTACTGCCTGTATCACGGAAGTGTTCTGATGAGTTGTTCGGGCTTGTTCCTGAAGCTGGAACTGAGCCTCAACCATGCATCACGGATGAACTCCAAAGTTCATCGTTTCCACCTGGATCATTCGGAGTTTTCCACAGTACGAATCTGTCTTCGTTTACAGCCACGTTCATAAAAACTGTGCAATGCACTTCCGCTGAATTTTTCCGGAGAGACGTGTCCTGAGTAAAATGAGTGAATCTACACTCCTAAAAGGTCGGGAACGCATTTTTGAATCCTTTAGTCTTACAAATATTCATGGGCGGCTGCATCACTCTCCATCAGCAGAACCGTAAGCCAGTTTGCCATTCCTGTTCAATAAAAAGTGAAGCAGAGAGCCTTGTACTTAAACAAGGGAACATATATAAATTAAATAAAGTAATAGAGTATACAGAGGATTCTTGACATTTATATATATTTTTTTTTACAAGGAAAGCCATTAAGTAAACCGCTGATGAACATCAAATGTGCTGAGCACACAACAGTTGTGACCGCCATATTTGATTGCGAAGCGCTAAAACTTAAACCAACATTCACCTCACGGGTGTGCAACTGTTAACAAATGAAAAAAAACCACCACACTTACGTTGCTATTGTAACCAATTGTGAGGTTTCCCGCAGCTTTTTATTCGAAATTTTACGTTCTCATAAATTTGTCTGCAAAACATACTAAAAATTGATACAACTATCATTTAATTTTCGTTCGTTTACAGAATATATTTGCACAATATTTTGAACTAGCTGTGTCCCGCGGTGTTACCCGCGTTTAGGATATTCTCCTCAGTAAATATTACGTAAAATCGCTCCGTTCAGTCATGTTTACTAGGTGGTAGACTTGATACTGAGTCATCTAGGTAAGTACCACCGCAGTGCCAGAGTCGTCCCGTAGAACAGAGTGTTATGTACTTTTGTGTTACGAGATGAGGGCACTGTAGCTAGTAAAATTACCGGGTATAAGAGACCTAACATTTGTTGTCTCAGGTGAAGAGCGCAGTGCGGCATTGATGGAGGATAATAACTTTCTATCAGTTGCTGGTCTCCTTCAATGTCGCTTTGTCATGGTTAGGCGTATCACTTACCATCAGGTGAGCGTCTCGTCCTGTACACCTATCATATAAAAAATGCGCAGCTCACACGATGCGGGGTGCCGTGCGGAACAACATTACTTTATTTTTCTTAGTAAAAAGGTTTTTCGAAAATAAAAGAAAGCTTTAGTTTTTACTTATTACATCAGCTACCTGCCAAAAAAAAAGGTCCTGTCCAAATCTGTCCAGCCATTTCAGAAATTACCCATGACCAAAAGACAGAAATTTTAAATTGTTGTTTGGTATTATTTACCGTATATACATTCATAATTATGGATGAAGTTAAAATGGGTTATTTCAATATTCCAAACCGAAACTCTAATTTAATTTTAGGTGATAGATTAATGAAGATGCTAAAAGACGAAGCTTCATAATTGCAAATGAAGCTGAAAACTTTTGTAGATTAATAATTATCGTGCACTTTTCTCGATACAAGCGATACTAGAAGCTTTTATGAGTAGAAGAAATTCTGCCTTATAATATAATGCCCTAAATAATGCATCTAGCAACCCAATGATTTTAAGGTACATTCATAGCCACAAAATTACTTGTATATCACAAAACGTGAACTTTTCTCGTAAGAATCATCCCAGTTATCCTGGCATACTATGTCGTTTGTCTTGAGCATTATAATCTTTTTACCATTATGAAAATTATGCTCTTTATCGATAACTGTCTTCCGGGTACAAGTAGAAAGTCCGAAATTGGTTGTGAAACTACTGAATACGAAGATTATGGGATCATTTGGCAATCAAACCGTAGTCCATTTTCGGAAGCTTACTTGTTTTATGAGCGACACAGATATTTTGACTTTGGACAGATGATTCTACTGCATCACGTAGAAAGTGTTATTGATGGTATCTAGTTACAAATAATATTGTAAGCGGAAAATTATTGTTGCTTTTATAGACTTTTCATAGGCTGCAAGAGGTTCCAGCCAACCCATTGGCAATTTTCCATAGCTTTGCTGTGTGGGAAGGCCTGTAGCGAGACGTTACAGGCATCAGCCTTTCATCATTAGCCTTTAGATTATGATGACCTAACCTTGATGTCTTGTATTTTATCCTGACAAAAAACAGGACTCGAAACATGAACCGAATCTCCTGAGAAATTTTAAAAGTCAAGTGACGTCTGTTGAAGTAAAAACCTTTTTCAAGTCATTTTTATGATTTTCATAAATAAATTGACTTCATATTGTGTGTAAGTACTCTGTATGAATAATTTATATTTTGGAATTATTTATATTTTCTCTACCACAAATTGATATTATAGAAACACATTATATATTAGTATATCATCGGTAAATATTTCACATACACATGGTGTAAATATTTACCGAAAAACACTACTATTTGTTTTCAATCCATATCCGGTCGATTGACAAAGCTTATTGACTTTCATCTTGTTTATTCACTTATAAACATTAACACAGGTAACACCCGCAACCTTAGTAGCCCAAGAAGTCAACGTGTTATTCTGTTCTTAGAAACATCAGACATTGATGAAGGACCCTTATAAACGCCGGAAAAATGAGTATATTTAAGTTGTAACTCTCTTACCAATTTAACCAAATCTTCGATAGCTTCTGTTGTAGAATGCCATAAATTAAATAGGTTAATTTTTAGGTGTGTTAATATTCAGATATGTTTAGCCTTGGGTTCGGAAAGCTTGGGTAATATCACATTAATTTATAGGCTATTGATTATCATTTCGAAGTAAAACGACACTAAGGAACAACTATACTCAGAAATATCATATTAAGACTGTAGAGAAAAATACATAGTTCAAGAAACATATATTTATTCGAACATAATTTATTTTTGAGGGCGATTCAGAATACAACGGATATATTGTGTTAGTCATAAATATTTGAATGTTTAAATTATCTAATGTATTTACGTAAATTTCTAACATTTAAGTGTCGCCATCTTTGATTTGAAGACATTGTTAATAGTTAGTTGGTCTTTAAGCTTCCGGTTAGTATTAACTTTTCGTAGATTTAATGAAATTACTGTATTATATTAAACTGTAATTCCGTTTGAATAAAAGTCTCAATATAACATTTATTCAAACGGAAGTGGTGCAGTGGCGCCACCTTTATGAATTACTCACTTTTGTTGATATTGAGTAAAGTTTTAATGTTGACTTCCGATAAAAGGTATAAATACTGGTTGTAATCATGCATGCTGAATTTCTTGTATAGTGTGAAAAATAAACATCTCTTGTGGAAACTGTTTTACTGTTTTCTTATACATACTATCAATTGATATTTCGACCAAAAAGATCTCTTGTGACTCTTTTAGAGAATGTATCGAATCGGGTACGTTCAGTAAACTGAAGTTAAATTAAATAAGAGATTTAAAATATCTGTGGTTGCCATATATAAGTGACTAACAAAGAAATGGCTTTTAAAAAATCGTATGAAGATTGTTATTCAGTTGCTTAAGTTCACTGAGCTATGGCATTTGATAGGTTGAGTTCTTTGTATAAGTTTACTAGCGCTTCGAGTAATCTGTCTCCGATGAATGTTGATCGAGCCCTTGCGAAACATCCATCGACAGTCCATTCGAATTCATTTTAAGTCGTTTATTAGGATTTGCACAGAAACGGTTTATTGTCTATGGTGGCTTATACTCAATCTTTTGCTAGTTCATCGACCATTTATTACCAAAATAAGGCCTTTACTCATTTGATTGCTTCGTTTGCCCCCGTGCATCATGATCGAACTAAAAAATCAAATAAGATTTTAGTTCTTCATGATGCACTTAGTCTGTTAAAAGCTATATGAAATTATTTAGACGCTGCTAAACTATTGGAATATATTGTAAGGATTTGGAAAGAAGCATTTTCCGGTCGCATTGGTTCTCCGTATTCTATGATGTCGTTTTTTAACCTGACATAATAACTGAATTCATGCATATTTCCCGTTAATTTCTTTTTCAGTATCTTTTGAAAAAGGTAACTACAATTACTATTTTGTAAATAGATTAAGAACAGGTTGGGTTGCACCCAAGTTAATACAACGAACTAGAACAATATAGAAGTCAGGTGTGTTACTGAAAATTCCTCTTTGACCTTACAATCAATGATGCTAATTCTCGACCAAGTAAACCTATTGGAGTTTACGACTTGAGACTGCCATTCCTGCAAGTAAACAACCAAACCCCGAGCAAACTAGCTCGTCTTACACCTGCAACTTAAACTTGATCTATTGGTGTTGCAGTTTCTAACTCCTTATCGGTCTAATAAGCATGTTATTGTGTGGAATAAATCGGGACTGGACTATCTTCAGAAGATTCTGGTAGGATTGTGATAGTCCTTCGAACTGATCTTACTAGGAAGCAAAATATTTTTAAAATTAACATATTCAGAAGCTTAATTTTGGATGACTATAAAACAACAATATATCATTAATGGTTAAGCTCGAAAACAAATGGCAAAATTAGGTTACTTTGCTTGAATAATCACGAATGATAATATTTATTATAACTTATACTTAATTATAACAGAAAGTGTACAAGGCTGTATGCTTAATTTAATTAATTATTATATTTTACGAATTTTGAGTATTTTTATTTTAGCAATCTTATAGATTTATATCTTTTTAAAAATAAGAATAAATATTATTAGTTAAGTAAAAGCCAAATAAAATAATAATCCCTGACACCTTTTTTGGATACATCATCTTAGTGCTATGTGGGGATATAGATAAAGTTCTAATTACTTTTTTTGGTATACGTACTTTCTAGCATTTATCAAAAGATAAAGATTTTACACAATTAAAATACAAAGGTTTAACATGTGGCTATCAACATAACTTGAATTTTATGGCACACTGCGTGACTGCACACATTCGTCGTAACAAAGCGCAGGGACAGGTAGAAAAACCCGATCGGGTAAGGTATTATTAGACCACGTTTTATGTAAACAAGTCTTTCGAGTATAGGTACATTTAATTAAATATATTAAAACAAAGGAAGTAAATCTCATTGAAATTAGGCGTATTTCAATATTAGATACTTAAATTATTGTGAAGTATCATGAAATATTAATTACAAGGAAATACGTGAAGACTTTGATGAAGAACATTAAAAGAAATTGTACGTAGTATAATGCAAAATCGTCCTAATAACTATAATTTCGTTTTTAATTTTTTATTGTACTTGGAAATAAACTCAAAATATAGAAACATCGATTTTCTCAAATTCTGCTGAGAAAGTAGTTTATACTCGTTAACCAAATTGAATGACGAAAGTTATATCATTTTTACAGCTTTTAAAATGTGCGTGGTGTTTATACCGTCCTTTTCGGTTAAGATAAGTTGAGGCAAGTGAATACGATTAAAGTATGTTGCTTAAAGCACGGAAATCTTTATCTCTTATGAAGATGTCCATCATCCACTTCGAATTTGTAACAATTATCGTTTTATTAATTTTCCCTTTTCTTAGATCCCATCCCATTGGAGGACGTCACATTTGTAACAAGTATGACATATGAGTTGAGCACCATATCCGATGGCATACGAGAAAATAAAATATAATTACGAAGACACAGACTAGGGACAGTGATCTGGGACACCTTTTTTACGTTTTGTAGGTTCTTAGTTTTTATTATTTGAATTAATTTATGTTTACATATTTATTATTCAATAAATTATCATTATTACGAAGATGTTGTTGATTAATATTTTCACTTCAGGAAGAATTTACATACTAAGTGGTAAATGAAGATACATTTTGTTATTACCTTAGTTTCATGCTTTCACGAATTTTAACAGAAAGCGGATGTTGCCCGCACAATGGGCCCGAATAGAACATAAATATTAGCCTATTAGTCGGAACTGTTACCGATACCCCGACAAATTTTGTCAGAGCTTTTGTGCGCAGTTCGGCGGTAATCGTTTCACAAATGTGTTAAAAAATCTGTTGCCAATGCCATTGTTTGACCTGGAAACTTTGAAAGGAATTCTCCCAGGTAGATATGAGGGTACATCGATCACAAAACGTGTGAAATTTTAATGGAAGGCATTGCAATAATTTATTGGCACCAATTAAGCATGGCTTAATGTTACAAATGTCTGTTATTCCGAATAAATTATCGTATAATAGGACGAACACCGGTTTTGTACCTATGCATTATTTTGAAATCCGGGTAAATTTTAATGAATAGTCAAATCTAGATAGTGTATTGAATTTGTTTTCGGTAAACGGATTTATCCAAGGCAAACTTTGCCGTGTAAATGTTTACTTAAGTTCCACCCAAGGGCGAACTCGAATCGTTTGTCGTTTGTAATGGCAGGCTTTCTTAGATTCGTTTTTTTGCCGGCGCGCCAGTGAACGACTGTTCGATGTGGATTCTTGGCGCACTTGAGCTTGAACAGGTTTCAACGTGGGGACCAAAACCGGTAAAAAATCACCACGGGCAATTACGGAAGGCTCGTCGTCTCACAATCTGTGATATAGAAACAGTAATAGTTCGAATATTAAAGGATCTTTACGATAGAAAGAACTTTGCCCGCATATTAATAGATTGAACATGTTTTTTGATGAAACGTTTCAGTAACAATGTACTTGTATGTTAAATGGGCTTCCATTTGCTAACCACTTGTAGCGGGATTATTAGAAGCAGTGCATTGTGCCCGTCAAAACAAAGATTTTTCTGCAAGTAGTAAAAGCGAATAGCATGCGAGAGGTTCGCTAAGCATTCTGTGGTTTTATGCCGAAAGCAGTAAAATGGTATTGGTAATGTGCTACGTGACGGAGTATTGAAAATTTCATATAATTTTCACCTCTGAACACATATTTTCACATTTATAACTTGTATATGACATTTACTAATACAAATTTCCTGAAGTTTACTTGATACGATAACATGAATCATTTGAACGATAACCATAATAAAGGCAAGGTGACATACCTACCTATCTTAGAATTTATCGCGTAGTGACCTACGAGTATTATTATGAGTATGACAAATTAAATCAGTACCATAATTTAACGTATAGGAGTATTAAAACATGTGTTTTCACGTAAAAGAAAGTATTTTTAAATCTTTGAGTATTTTTATTTAACTTAACTCTTATATATCTATTTAAAAACCTCCCTAATACCTACTTCTAGATCTTCTTGAATTAAACCTATAGAGGCTATTCATTGTTGTGTACGTACGGTTTAGTTAATTGAACAATTAGGTATCTATCATTAATTTAAATAAGACTAACGTTACATAGATTCATTACCTAAATAATAAACATAAATTTTGTCAAGATCCACATTTATTCGCAGATTTCTGTTCCACGGTTGCTGCAATTCTCACATGTTTTGACTTATGTTACACATCGTCAAAGGGCGTGCCCTCAGTGTAATATTCCGCCCTCTTAATCACTGCCCAGTGGTATATTAATAACACCTCAAATTAAAATATCAACAAAGCGTCTCCGCCTCTATTTTGGCATAATAAAACATATCCTCGATTAAAAATGATGTGCCTTCTCAATTGATATTCTCTGTTTGTTATGAATTTAATCAATATGATTATTTAAATATAACTAGATTTTTAAATATTTTTTTCTTTTTCCAGTTATTACTTAAAAGAAGGTCCTTAAATAATGGATTTTATAAAATATTTACATGTTTGAAATCTCTATCTCTAAATTAGCAAGATATTTTTGAAGCCTGTGGTAAAGATATAGCCTACATATACATTTCTAATTAATTGTGCCTACCAAATACTTTAAATATCATTCTGGAACAAGTTGTTCGACTAATTAACGCCTAAGGAAGCTGGTACAGGTTATGCGATTTATCGTAAAACCCAATTTAGAGCCGGGAGGCACGCGATTACAATCTTCTCACGACAGGAAGGCGCGCAAACTCCTCATCTCGAGGGAAATCACGCACGCAACAAACTTTATGGCAACACGTCTTGAGAAGCGATCCGCCTGGGGCGACCGACGACGGCTGCGCCACACACAGACTTATTCAAAAGAAATAACAATACGCAGGCAGTGTCTCTACGCGGCATCAACTTTACAAACACCAGCGACTTCACGAACTCATTCATAGATGCCATAACACTTTCACATATCACATGTCGTGACCGCGAGAAGCACTGCCCGCTTAGGGCTAATAACACTGACCGTTGTAGAATAGGGCTGTAGACTCAGACGAATTCCATCCTGTGCAAGACGCTCCCGTAGCAGCCGCTTCAGTTGCATTCGTGGTATCTTCACCAATCAGCTTTCCTTCTTCATATTCTCTGTATTTCGCAGGCTCCACTGCAGCCGTGGCCTGCTCTTTTCGAGCTTCCTCTTCACATCGGCAAGTATCCCTAGCAGCTGCAGCTTCTTCCAAAGTAAAGTAAACAGCCGCAGCACCTTCCTCTCTCAAAGTTCTTATGGAATGCAGCAACCTTTGACGGTGCGCTGGATTGAGACGCCGATCGCATCCAAATCCGGCTCCCCGACTTGTTTGCATATTTCCAAGTCGTCATAGCCGTTGTCTATAAAACTCTCGGCATATTGCGCTAGGTGGAGAGATCGCAACCATTCGACTACGATGTTACCGGTCGTGGACGAGGCCATGTCGCGTCAAAGCGCGTCGCTCATCAGAAGCGTGTTCGCGGCGCGGCGGTCGACGAGTAACTGGCTGCCACATTCCCCTTCTCCCTACTTTCCCCTCCACACCGCGCGGTCGCCGCCCCGAGTAACCCACCGTGCTTTTGCTTTTTGACATTTTGTAGTATAATCGTTTTAATTCATTGAGTCGCGCGTAACACCGATTAGCACAACGTGATGTACAATAAGGCGTCGCTATTTATGAACATAATTTTTTCAATGGTATACGTAATAATTATGTATAAAATTGCAAAAATACATATTATGTATATAGTTTAATTATGTAATGATTTGCTTGTCTTAATATTTATTTAGCAAATAGTTTAACAGTTTGAGGTTCTGAACAACAATTCATAACATTTAATGGTACATTTATTAATAAATATTTGTTTTTAAATAATTTAACTGACGGTTTGTTCAAAGAGCATGATTTGACATGAAACCGGATTAATACAGATGTTGTTATTAATTAACTACACTAGAAACTTACGTCTTATAAAAGAAATACTAGTTTCAAATAAAGTGATTGTATAATCTACCAAGGGAATTTGAACAAGTAGTAGGTTAAAACCAACATTGTTTGTTTACGAATCTGCTATTGGCTATGCAATCTGAGCAAGGTTATATCATAATAAGCACCTGAACACAGATTTTTAAGATCCCGAAAGTCTTTCAAAGTTCAACATTTCGTTACACACTATTTTTGTGTTATCACTTTTAACGAATTCCATCAAAAATCATAATGTAATAAAATTAATATCTATTCACCTTTATTTACGTTTACTCTGCAATGTAATAAAATAAATAAACATTGTCAACATAAATCATCATTTCGCAGCTGAAGGTACTTATACCAAGGGGCTTACTTTATCGCCTTCTCTTAAACCAGTAGGTATCACAATAATATTTCTTTACCATTTCTGGTACAAAAACGCTGACGTATCATTATATAGTAATATATGGTAAGAGATGGTGATAGCCCGCGGAGCATGATATAACATTGAAATTTAATTGAATTATGTTAGTTTCACACAATGAATCCTACCACTATAAACAAAACGCAAACTAGTTGGCCCGCATCAGTGAGTCGGATTTATGCAAACTTAAACACAGCCGCCTAGTTTCAGTCTCCGAAATGAGATAAAACAGGCCCAAGAAGTTAAATGAGTAACTGCTTCGGGAAAAGTAAACTTCGTCCCACTTTGTGGGTAATTAACATTGTGTGTACATAGTACATACGCAGGTTAAAGCTACGTGGCGGTTTGTGTACACATCGTACTGTGCTTACTTACTCATACATGACGCTAATAGGACCGCATATTGTACACATAATACGAAAGCCCATTAGTTCTTCGATACCCTTCACAGAAATTTGTTGGTGATACTCGTTAATGCACAATAAAGGATACAGCACCCGGTTCACTCTACAATGCCCTAACCAACTAGAAAATATCGCACAATGAGATTTTCAGTAAGAGATCTCCTCGCGGGATTCGAACTGAGGATCAGGCAGTGATCGAAACCTACGCTGAACGCACTAGATCAGTGGAGTCATGGAGGCAGTTTAAGTTTGTAATATAACTAACTTTAGCCCGCGGCTTCGCTCGCGTTTCATTCGGGAAAACACGATTTCCGTTTTCTGGTTACGAAAACTGAATATTATTTTATGCTGCTGTAGATGGCACCATACGTCTTTCCATCGATTTTAAGCGTCCTTTCATGAAAACTGCGAAAAATCCCTCTTTTAAGGCTAAGGTCTACATGAAAGAGATGATGCTAGGTTTTTCGTTTGTGATAAATAAATAGTCTGTATACCAATTTTAGCTTTACTTAAAAAAAGGGAATGCTCCACACAATCTTCAAACCCATTTTAGAGAAGTGGGGCGGACAAAAAGTTACCTATCATCATGCCAAATTTCAATAAAATCCGCTCAGCCGTTTAGGCGTCAAAAGCGTAACAAACAAACAAACAGACAGACAGACCGACATTAATTCTAGAAAAAAAATTTCGGTATCCAATATTTTCATAATGGCAATTACAATGTAACATTACGTATTGTTCGGTTTACAGTTAATAGCAGACTGCCAAGATAGTAATGATTATTTATCACCTCTCAGAAACATTTTCTTTAAAAAGTGAAATATTTTGTTAATAAAACATCATTATATTTAATTATTATGTTTTCTAAATTGATATTAGGTTGGGGAAAAGTTCCTTCGCATTTAATATGAAAATTCAAAACATTTTTATCAACCACACACCACCTTGTTCCGGGTACCTAAACCCAGGTTTCACCACAGTCTGTGAAGCCTGGTGGTATAACTTAAGCAAACGTACGTGGATCAGGACGGAAAAATGTACATCCAAGAGCTTACTCAATTTAAATGTTTCGTTACAAATAAAATCCATTTTTCCATTTAATTTATTATTCTCAAAGGGTTTACTTTTGGCCTCGCCTGATGGTAAGAGATGACGAGGACGACGATGGAATACAGCTTTTAATATTGAATTCAACCATAGCCTCTTAAAAGGACTTGGTCTCAACGACACGGGCGTGGGTACTGTATCTTTATGTAACAGTAATATCGTCTGAGTATCATCACACATCACAACAGATCGTTGATGTGCAGTAGGAAAAGTGTTGCAAAGAGAACACACCTGAGGAACCCCGGTATTAATAGCCAATGGGTCGGTAGAACAGTCATCAATAACCACTCTTATCAAACGTCCACTCAGGAAGTCGGATATCCAGTCACACAGTGTGGTGGGAATATCGTAAAAGTTTGCTTTTAAAGCTGTCTTAGTATTAGCTATAATAGTAACTTTAGATCAGAAACAGATTCGCATCACATTTACTGATAATATAATTTGTTAAAGTAAGGGTCCGTAGAGTTAGGCCGTGTAGATTCAAAAGCTTTGCTTTACATGTAATCTGACATCTTTTTCATTATTGTGGTCGAGTTGGCGACATTTCACATATATATTCTTAGTGGGATTTATTTTTCCCAAGTGATCGATATTTTCTTTGCGTTCGTTGTCGCTGTAAACCAGGTAACGTTTCCAATATTGACGTGGGGACTGCTTAATAAGTATGAGAGAACTAAATGTTTTTTTTTACTAAGACTAAATTGTTGCAACATTATCTTCTCCTGGGCTTATAATTGCATATCATACTACGTATTTCAAATACTATATACCTAATAGATTTTTGTGAATCTATTTTTGTTTGTTTTAATCTGGCATTCATCGTTTGTTTACGAATCCCGATATTTTTAAAGTATTTATGATATTTTTAAAGTATTTTTAAAAATATCATAATTCAAGAAATAATCTAGCAGACGTTTAGATAAAAAAATCAAAAATAATAATTCAGTAACCTAGATGATATCTTAGCAGAACAATCCTAGTAACAAATAAAATCTAGTTGCGTTATGCAATAAGCCCTCCTAGCGACTTATTTCCGGAATATCAACTTCATTTCTACAAAAGTTTCCTTGCTTTACTTAAATAATGGTGCAGTATAGTTTGCGATGTGATATATAATACCTACAGTGTCTATCGCATTGAAGATCATTTATAGATATATAGCTAATTAATGCCTGCCTAGAAACAGCCTTTTCACTCTTGCCCCCGAAGACTGCCAGGTTGTAATGATCGGGGAACACATAAGGAAGCAAAGAGTTCCATTCTTTTGCACCACAGCTTCGTATAATTTTAAGAACTCGTGCCTATTTTTAAGGTCCAATTGGCACACAAATGTACCTGTATTTCGTATTGCATCAATGTTTACTTTTTTAAACATTCAACAAAAGAAATAAATACTCGTTAATTGCAAATTTGACGAAACGTTTCTACACCAAGAATCCCAAGTGAATAAAATGTATCTACTATATACAATTTAACACGTATTTAATGATGATGTAACTCAGTGAACGAGGCGGTCAAATTGCTGATGGTAAGTTCTACATACGGTTCATTCTATATCAGTATAGGAAACCAATAACTTTAGATAGACTTTCCGTTATTACTGCCCCGCCACTTAAATATTTACAGCCGAGCCGAGTCTTTATTTAAAATGTATTCCATTGATTTCTCTGAATATTGCTTGACTAACGCATTCCAATGCTGTATGTAGGTTTCCAATTGGTTTGCCTATTGTCCGGTGAAGCTGTAAAGGCCACCTACCGCCAACAGCGATAAGTCATTCTGAACAAAAACAATGTAGATGTTCCCCATTCTGCACCAGATATCCCAGTTTCCACTTTACTTACCAACCAACGGCATAACATTCTTTCCGAAGCACGGAAGTACTCCGGATAATATTTTTCGATCCCCCATCCGGCGATCTTTTCATATAATCAAATTAATCAATATTTTACATAATTTACGTTAGATCAAATATTAAGCTGGGTACCTAAATAAATGACAAAATCCTTTAAAACACTATCGAGTCTATCGGAAATAACCCCAAAAATCGTAAAGGGCACTTAAGAGAATGATTCCCTTAACTTAATAGGCATTTTTTTGAAGCGGCGTTACAAAACATGCATTCGACCACATAACCTATATAATAAATATGTACATAAAAAAATTACACTTTACACGGACTGTAGTACTTATTATGTTTCAAATCGTATGAGAATAATATTTAATCTCATTTAATTAGTTAGGTATCATAAAGTATTTCTATGTATTTTTTTATGTATAAATCAGTTAGGCAAATGCCAGCGTATTCTTTGATAACTGTACTCGTGCAAATAGTTGCAAGAGATAGATTGAAGCACTTATAAATAATAATACTATATTTATTTCAGACAAAGAGCTATGTTAGTAACATTTTATTCTTAATAAACGCTCTTTATTTACGAATCCCCCTGTTATACTCGTAGGTTCTACCGGTAGCCATATACGTGTCAAGAATTTGCGCATAGAACGCACTTCTCACCTCTCAATTGCCTGATATTTAATAGATTACAAAAGGTAGGTATTTTTTTTAAGTCAGAAAATGATTGTGATAGAATGTTGGCTTGTGGCAGGTATGATCGGATTGATCATAAAACGCATCAGATTTAACAGTTCCTTGCAACATCCCATGTATAACACAAAATTTGTTTTTTATATACAAATATAAAAGCTAACCACGCGACTAAAAATAAATTAATTCATTGACCCGAAAAACAATTTTGATCAATCGTGCACACATACGCACACTAACTTGGCCAAACCGTGGCACCTTTACCAATCTAATTTATATCCCCGTTGATTTCT
This sequence comes from Leucinodes orbonalis, assembly GCA_019425675.1. Classification (NCBI taxonomy): domain Eukaryota; kingdom Metazoa; phylum Arthropoda; class Insecta; order Lepidoptera; family Crambidae; genus Leucinodes; species Leucinodes orbonalis. The sequence continues at coordinate 98,725 of PQWD01000254.1, forward strand.
TGAAAAAGCCTAATATATCCGTCCCGAAATCAGTGGTGCCCTTAGGATGTAGATAAATGCCCGTCGTATCCCGTCCTGACACTTTTGCTGGGCTACAGAGCGAATAATGACCTCGTGCGGGCCTCCTTTCAACTATTTGTGTCCATTTGGGTCAATTGGAGTTCGGCTTTATGCATGTTGCTCGCTAACATTCGCTTGAAAGCTTTTTTGCTCGGCCTCTCAAGCCATTTTATGAGCTGATCTTTATTGTACTGGTGTCTTTATGGCGTGTTGGGAGGATGCTGTCATTGCCCTGTTAATCTTGTAAATAGCGTATTGCGAGCCGGATAATTAGCACAATAATTACGCTTGAGTGGATCGTATCACTGACCAATGTTTGTAGATATTACTAGTGGCTTTTATATGTATAATGCGCTTATTTTTAATTGTATATTATCGATTATCCGATTAAGCATGGTTTATGGCCATGTAACTTTGAAGAACTCACTTTTCGTTAGGTGAAATTTCCATAACTTCTCATGAATTGCCAAAACGGTTAACTAATTTGATGCTAGTTAGTTAAGTATGAACAGTTGCATGTTATGACATCGAAAGACAAGATTGTGTGAGGATCAATTGATCCTCTGACTGAACTGAACCCAACTAGGTCGGGTGACATTCCGTTTCCGTATACGATAGTTAAAATGCTTGAAGTCTTTGAGCAATGTGTCCTACGTAGCTGAGATATGAACACTGACCGCGGAATAAGTTCACACGTTTCTTAATTATGATTTATATTTCTTTATTACTCAACGTACAAGAAAGGAAGCTCTGTTAATTGTGAGAGGACTAAATTTACAGATTTAGATCGCCGGAGCAGCAAGTTAAAGTGGCAGTGGACTGGTTAATTATTTCACAATACTAATGGCTGTTGGAGCACACGAGTTTCCTATGGTCTCTGGTGCATGGGGGCTAGATGGGGAAAGCGGAGGACCGATATACGAGTATCATTTGTGACCATTATACATACATGCTATTTGCACCAAAATATAAATGCCCACAAGCGCTCATTTATGAAGAAATAATTTCCTTTCCTATTAGGATGGGATTTGTGGTTTATGGGATTGTTTGCTATTGTTATGTACTAGGAGTAAGACCTCCTCAAAAGAGATGCGATTATATATATTTTCACGATTGATTGCTGATTATCATATATATTTTTATATAGCCTCGCACAGCATAGCTATATAAAGGATATATATAAAGTATGTTTATCCGTTGTTTAATAACCATATTACAGGATAAATGCTTACTTTGGCATTAGGTGGGCCTGTGTGAATGTCAGTGGCTATTTATTTATTGTCTCAATAAGATAAAACTACAAAAAAAAAACAAATGTCAGATCATCTTCAACAATACGTAAACGATTTCTTTATCTCTTGAATAACCCTACTTTGCCGCGCCCGTGAAAATTTGAATGAAAACTTGAAATAGGTATTGGTAATATAAGAAGAATTACAAATGATATAGTTACATACATGAAATACGTTTCAAAAGGCGACTCGCAATCTTTTGCTCCATTAATCCCTTCACGGTCTTCGGTTATGGAAATTGAACGGCAAACGAAATAATATACTGAAATTCAACGTAGATCGGACTATTTCTAGCCCCGAATAGATGCGGCTTAGTTCACACTAGGTACTCGTACATTGGTATGAATGGCAACTAATTCTCTGAATATGTAGGTTTTTATATACAGTGAAATGGAACGGAAATTCTTAAAATTTAAAGCTTATACGAAGCGAGCATCTCAAACAAAAACATTAGGAAAATGATATGAGTATAAAAACATATTCGTTACGGTGTGAATTGTTTCAATAATAACTGGATTAAAATGCGACAACAAAGAAAAGGAAAATACCGAATTAGTTGATGGAAATGGGACGTGGCAGATTTGCATCGTTTCGTTGGTCCCCCAGGGGTCCCAGTTGCCTGATGCTCCAGGATTACAAAATTCCTCTTCACTACAATCGCATACGATGTACGGTACCTATTTCTTATTTTATAACGGTGCTTTCGATCCTACATTACTATAAATTTATGAATTGTCATCCCACTGGGTACAAACACACCAAAACATTTCTTAAAAAATACAATCACCATCACATCACATTGAAAAACCATAATAACCATGATGGATTTCAGATGAGCTTAAGGTTGCCCAAGTGTTTTCCAACTGTTCCTATTTGAGTTACCGGCAGGTAGTGGATTACTTTTCCCCCTAAACATATTCTAGGTAAAATAGCTTTTTTCGACACACTACTTATCCGAGGTTTAAGTCCACGCAAAGTCTTTTTTGAGGCTTTAATGGCCGTCAGATGTCAACAGTGAAAAGTTCGATTGAAAAAATCACAGTATTATCGATATTCCGATGAAAGGATGATTCCCTAGCCATTAAATCGCAATAAGAATTCTAAGGATAATAAAGCCTAACATAGCATAGTTACCAAATTTGTAAACGTTTTAGTGACTGAGGGCAGCTCACATAGAATAAGCAGCCATTGGCTGATATAGCACAAAGGCCATTATTCCGGCGTATTTTCAGGAGCAGATAAAATAATAGCATGTAAAACAATAACTGAAATGAGCCATTTAAGAAGGGACAGTTCGCTTTTAAATTCAGCACTTCAATTATTGACCTATAAATAGTGCTTCATACATACCACGGAATCATTTACTTAAAACGTCATTGATGGTACTATATTGTGGCGAATAGAGCCAGGCATTCGATTGGCTGGAGCTTAGTCGAAAATTGCCCAAATGAAAGCTCAATGAACGTGTCACGGCGAGTCGCTGGGCACATTTATCCACGTCCCGAATCGCCGCATTGCTGCAGCGTAGTGCTGACCTATGTCGATATTTTTGAAGGGTTTATTTCATTGGTTGCGTTTATATGCACAAGTAAGGCGTATGTGACATTTTCTACTTTTTATAAAATAATGAAAGCATTGTTTGTGTGGCACGAAGATGCGCAGAGACGTTATGATAATCATGAACTCATGACTTATTTTAACTATTCTATAATGTTAAATGAAGGGCACATGTCTTTCCCTACAATATAGTAACGGTCATGGGTATTACAACTAAAAGATTTTGCTGTCAGGAAAACAAACATTTTAAATCACTTTAAAGAGTCAAGATTATTTTCCCAGGAAAATGATTGATTTATCTTCATTTGGACAAAATGGAGCCAAACTAACGTCATAATTTTTTACATCTGTACAAACATACGGCTAAGAGAGATGAAAACATTACATTGTGGACTCAATTTTACTTGATGGTAGACTCGGTGCTGAGTCGTCTAGTTAGGTGCCATCGCAGTGCCAGATATCGTCCCATGAAATAAAGAGTGTTTTGCACTTCTGTGTTTCGGGCTGAGGGCACTGAAGCTAGTAAAGTTACTGGGTTGAAAGACCTAATATCTGTGGGGTCGAATGACGGGAGCAGTTCTCTGCTTTCGTTAGTCCGTCCGTCACGACGGAATATAATGACCAACTAAATGCTACTGATTTTTAACCGACTTCATCTTCAACACTGCATTTGATATGGTCGCACTTACCATGAGGTGGGCGAATTGACCGTCCCATTTACTCTTGCCAGAAATAAAAAAATATTTATTAATATTATATCACGAGTCCGACATCCCATCACTAGGTGCCAACCCCATAGGTTCAAGTTGGGCCATCAAAGAGGATAGCCGTGCCTATGACGCAAGTACTGACATTTGCTGCGCAGCTTAAAAAAAATGCTGAATTCTGACTGCATGTTGTTATTTTTTTAGTATAATGATGTTTTTTAGTATAATGTCCCATTTGTATTGTATACAAATACTATTGTCATATAAGTTTAAAACCTGAATATTAGTATGGCCTTAAGATTTCACTTTGTGCAGAAAATATATTTGTAATCAAATTTACCTAATAATGCAATACAAAAACAGTATAATAGCGAATTCAATGCCTAGAGACATTATCACCCAGGCTTAGAAGAAAATAAATCATAGGTGCGGTAAACTTTATATATTTAAAAAGTACACTCGTATAATGGACGGATATATACTGCTCGACAACACATAAGTAGGTTTTGAAGACTTAGTAGTTTCTTGTCACCGGTTAACAATGTACGAACCTGAAAGGTTATGTCGTTTGAAATAAGTACTTAACGACAATGTAATAATAATTATCTATATACCTACAGTTTTTGTTTACCTTGGCTCCGACTTCAAAATTATTTAATAATTATTTAATCATTACTATTTAGCTAAACATTTAAATTTTGCTTTCTAGTTTACTGTTTAAAGTGGGCTTTTTGCTTAAAAAATATTTTGTTTCAGGATTTTAGGAAATAAGTATAAAAATATTAACTGTAATAAATATACTGTAATGAAGTACCTAGTAGTTACTCTGAGTCATACCTTAGAAGGAATAGCGTTGTTTGACTTAGATGCTAACAAATATTTGAGTAGGCCACACGACGAAAGGGTTTAGCTAGAGACTAAATTTCAGTTTCTTGATTTCCATTGATTAATAAAAATAATAAAATGCTTCAAATCAATAAGCATGACGTACAGGTAGCAGCTGTTCATTGCTTACAGCATTTCTCTCGACTACATCATCAGTTTTACTGAAGACCTTCATTATAAAAATGCCATTAAAAATATTATACACTTATTTAACACATACTTTGCAGACATAACCAACTAACGCAATAATTTTGACTTAAAATTGTATGATGATTTCTTTGCAAAATTTGTTACAAGTTTATATAAAACTAGCTTTTTTGCTTGCGTTAATTTGGGGTAACACGTATTGCATTTCCTTGTAACGAAAACATAATACAATTTTAACGCTGCTGCGGATAATATTATACGTCTTTCTATCGAGTTTAAGCTTCCTGGAAACTACGAAAAGTGTCATATTAATTAGTTTAATAAATGAGACGCTTTGATTTGGGGTCATTTTTTGACAACCAATGTTAATTATTACGGAGTTGGCTTTACACCATGGTAACCAGGATTAGTAGCAGAAACATTTTTTTGTGTGCGTGAATATCTATGTTTGCGTGCGTGCTATCGGTATTTCTATGTATAATATTATGTTTGCATTTACGAAAAACAGGATGTATCCTATGTTTGGGTTCATAATATTAGTAGGTATAGTATGTGATTTTAATTTGAGCTAGATAGCGCACTGTGAGTGTCGGTGGTTAGTTAATTCATTTAATTTTATATTACTTGCCGCGTGTCCTGATTTAACCCGCAAAGTTCCTGTTCCCGTGGAATTTGGGGATAAATATAGCGTATGTGTTATTCTGCTGTGTTAG
>PQWD01000255.1:10197-35630 GCA_019425675.1 Leucinodes orbonalis
AAACCATTAACTATATCCAAAATCCGGACAAATTATTGCCAGTACGAAAAATACACATAACAAACCTTATTAAAACTAATTCCTCAATTTTTACCACACTCGACAAAACTGTGGAACCCATTTCTATCGAAAAAAAAAATTCAACATGAGCCTAAAAGGCTCAGGTAGGGCACATACTTTCCCGCATAGAACAGCTATTCGGAGAGATTAAAGTGCATTATTAAGGCTCCCCATCAGAATAATAACGCGTACGTCGCTGTTCAAAAAGACGAAATAAAGAAATACACAAGATGGTAACGCACTGAAATTCCTCCTTTGATTGATATTAAGGGCAAGGAAAACTAAAAATGCTTACTTACGTTGGTTTATATGTTTGACTGTACAAGCAGCGTGACCACAACAGCAAAGTTTTATGAGCTCCACGATAGCTAAGCAGTATAACTACAATAAGTACAATTAGGAGCTGAGCCATATTGAAAAAGTTAAGTGCCTCTATTTCGGTTATGTTTCGGCCATTTTGAACGAGTTGCGAACTCGCGTGGAACGTATAATTTGCGACAGTAAACGGTCAAATAATTCATACAGGATATTCGACATTAACGAGCGTCGGTGGCTGGTGAAGTGTTGCCTTCCGATCTGGAGGGGGGCAGGTTCAAACTCCGCCACGTACCAATATAAATTTCGAAATTATATACATGTACGTTTATACGACGCTCTTACGGTGAAGGAAAACATCTTTAGGAAAACTGTTCACGCCAACGAAGACATTTAAAGGTTATATATAGATATGATTCTTTATTGCTCACCAAAAAAAGATACATATTTAACAATAAATGAAAGAAAATAATGCAATTCAGGCGGCCTTATCGCTTGAAGCGATCTCTTCCAGACAACCTCACAAACAAAAAATTAACAACATGAAAGGGCAAGACAGTGCAAAGTAAGAAAAGCTTAATTCAACTTATAAATACATCATTATATTTCAACATTAACATATATACACATATAAAATATAAATAAACATAAAAATATATTGAAATATAAAATACTATATATATATATATATATATATATATATATATATATATAACATATATATATATATATATATATATATATATATATATATACATAAAATATCTAATACAGGTTATGCGTGAAGTCCGCGTGGACGACTAAGGCGTATACACCCTTTACGGGTAGGCTCGTGCCCCTCGGTGAGGAAGTATGTTGCTCTGATCATGATTTTATATTAACATTTCTAGTATGGCTAGCGGTGAACTGTGCAGTCCACAGCTGGTCTTAACTCAGTACTATAAAAATATATTTAGGAATTATGATTCCATTGAGCTCTCATAAATTGCGTTGCCGAATTCTTAAAGCCTACTGAGCTTTTCTTCAATACTCCATTATTATAATAAGGAAAAAACTAACTAAATTATTATCTAACTATCTACTAACCTAAAATATAAAATAGGGAAATCATTTGTTGGAAGAGGCATAACATTCTTTAATAAAATACCATAAAATCTTGCCGAATTGCCTTTTCACCAGTTTAAATTAAAGATTTAAAAAACCCTCATGAAAAAAGGTTACTATACAATAGAAGAATATTTATCGGATAAAGATGTGTGGTCTTGCACATAGTGTTCCAGTTACAAAATCTTTATAATATATTATTGTAAAGCTATGTGTAGGTAAATGACAAAACTGTAACCACTGATATAAAAAGATTAAAAGGGTAACTTTAGTTTCTTGCCGGCTCTTCTCGAAGATCCTACTTATTCCGAACCGGTGGTAGAGTCACAAAAAATATGATAATATTAACAAATGACGATTTAAAAGTATCTGTAACAGATTTATTTGAATAAAGATTTTTTTCTTTCTTTCTTTCTATCATCAGTCGATTACGTCCGACTGCATAAGCATTTTATAGCATAGAAAGAAGCGCTACCGGCCCTTTATTGAATTGATTTCGACTAGCTCTAATCGTGCTACTAAAGTGTCATATCCAACTGTACGACTATTTATCAGTGCGACACATGTGTCAGTATTAAAGATAATAGGCCCCCATCCCACCAAATAAAATGGAACGAAAGTTTCGGAGCGCGGCCAGCAAATGTTGAGCCTAAATCAATATTGAACGGAGCCGGAATTTAGGGTTGTCTAATTTAACTGATGTAAGAGAAACCAGTCTACATATTTGAGAACTCTTTCTTACCTTCTCACTCAATAATAACCAATCATCGCACCAAAACACACACCAATACAATTAATAGGTTGGAAAATCAAGATCTGTGATTAGTATTAAATATAAAACTTGTAAAAAGAAAAAAATCATCAGCTAATTAGACGTCCCCACCGAGGGGCACGTCACACACGTCAAGGCACGCCTGACCGTAAAGGGTGTATAGGCATTAGTTGTCCACGCAGGCCCAGTGCGGATTGGCCGCCTTCACATACAACCTTTGAATTTCTTCGTAGGCGTGCGCAGGTAGCTCCATCTAGGCCTAAACTGAGAAGCAAAACAATGAATCCATAAGTCTTCATATTACTGTGGACAAGAACGAAAATCCTTTATTTACAATACGAGTACTAGGTAGTTGCTAACTCGGGAACAGGATAGTTGACGCTGTATTCTGATGATTTCTTTTAAATAAAAATGTCTTCATTATTATCAGCTTATTCCATCCCATTGTAGTGGACAAGCCTTCCCATACAGCGTAGCCATTGGCCCGTACCTCGCGGTACCAATGCTGATTGGTCAATTACGGATGCCATTAAAAATGAAAGACAAAAATGGCAACCCTAACCAAGCGGTTCATTTGATTGGTCTCCGAACGCTGAAACCCGGAGCGTAATTTGTGCGGGCTTGGGTGATGCTAGACGAACAGAAGGTCGCCGACCCGAGTGATGAATGTGTTTGTGTGTTGGTTACGTGTTTCATTGAGACCTCTTTGTGGTACAGATGAGGCATTATTTAGGCAATGATATTTTGTATATATAAAGGTAGATACGCCACCGGTGCCTCAAAAACGCACCGCCAAAGAGATTACAGTTGTTGGCTTTTGTTTAGGTAAATGTACGCTCATTCGAATTATGTGTATGTGTGCTGTCGCTGCATTCGGAACACTTTTTTCGATTGTTTTGTGAGCATATCACGAATCTATACGTTTTACATCATTGTTACATAGCGATATCAATGTTTCGGAACGTTTTAATGTGGGAGCTTTTGATAAGTTTAAAAGTTTCCGGTTTGTAGTGATGGTGTAATCTACGGATGATGTTGTTGCAGTTCATGTTTGTTTTAATAAAATATAATGCACCCATTTTTTACTGGTTGAAAGTGAATAGGCTGCCGGAGGAATCTGGTTTTAAAAACCTTGCCGGTAGAATATGGAATAGAAATCAGTTGAGCGTGGAAAAAATATTCACCGATAGAAAAAATGCGGTGAAGGAAAACATCGTGAGGAAACCTCCGTACGCCTGCAAAGAGATTCAAAAGTTGTGCGTGAAGTCGTCCAACCCCCACTGGGCCCGCGTGTACGAATAAGGCCTAATCACCCTATATGGGTAGGCTCGTGCCCCTCGGGACGTTTAATGAGCTGATGATGTTGAGAAAAACTGCTGGTTGGTTAAGTACCCTTAATTTCACACATCACATCAATGTTATAAAGGCGAAAGTTTGTGTGTATGTTGTTAAGTCTAAACGACTCAAGCGATTCTAATAAAATTTGCTATGGACTGACACACTGGATTAACACATGACTACGTTTTCATGCTGGTAAATATCTTATGCTCCGGGACACACCGCGGCGCACAGCTAGTCTAAATATATGGTTATCATGGAATACAACCTAACTCGGTGACAGAGAACAAAAGTGAATGTAGTCTTTGAAATAGAATCCCGATATTAATCCTTTGGGTAAGGAACTTTAAAACAACCTGATCGGATTAGCTCTAAACTTAAGTTCTTAGGTTTAATTAACGATGAAAAGTTAATCTGCCAAATGGGAGACGATCGACGTGACAGTGTGTTGCTAATGACGACTGAGCGATCAATAATGGATAACTTGGAACACGAGATTTAGATAGCTTCTCTCTGTAACAAATAGTCACGGGATAATACCTACCTTGGTGATTATATATATTAAGAAAGGTAACAAGCACTCAAAACATTCATTCGTTCACATAAATATAGAATTCATTCATTCGATCACTTTAACATAGAATTGTTTTAAAAAAGCTTTTACCGAGCTCGTTGAAATATAATTAAAATTAGTACAATTAATTTGATACAAGCACAAAATGTAGCGGGTGGGTTAGTAAACTATTTACCTTTTAATCGTCAGGATTTCATCGCACAACTGATTTTCTATAAGAACAATAAACACCATCAATCATCACATCTTTATGTCCTTCTGCGAAACTTCCACGTGGATCGATCCCAAGCAGTCTTTGATCATATAAACTAGGCAGTTAACATTTCCCATTTAACCAATTTTCAAAAATCGAGTTATCGGCACTTACCTGGTGCATTTTCTTTGGCAACATGTACTTGGTTACCAACTGATCTGGTGTAATTGGTTGAGATGATGGCTCCGGGTTTGATCCATTTACAAACATTTGTGTGCATGAACATGTCTGTTTGTTTTGGTCTAAGTCAGCGGTCGTCAGACTTTTCTAACCAAGGGCCACACATGCAAATATGAGTGCCAATGCCGGGCCGCAGAAGTTTGCTTGGAAGTTGGTTCCGAAAAAATATTCATACATATTGTTCATAAGATTACACATATCTAGAAAATTTTACCTTATGAAATTTTTAGTAGATTTTTTACTTTTACAAATCTACTATGGGTTTTTATGTATTAGCATTAGTTTTTATTCCACAGCTTTTGTATTTATATGAGGGCACGAGTTTGGCATAGTACTGTTTGTAAAGTTAAAATTAAACGCTATGTCTACATCAAAGAGAAGAAACTTAAACAATTTGCAGTATTTTTGTTATATTTATGCTGAATATGTGTTTCATATTAATGAAAATTGATAACTAACTCCACGAAAACTACTTATTATGACTTCTTAAAAGTGCAAGTATGTAATTTAGCTAAGCCGTGGGTGGGTGCCTAAAACTATTTGCCAAAATTATGTGGTTAATGTCCGACAATGAAAAAAGAAATTATCTAAGTTTAAAACTCCGCTGATCTGACGAGACTCAAAAAATCATAATGGTGATTGTTATTTAAACCGCAATAAATGGATTTATCCTGATAAACCATCTGCTAAACGACTAACTTTGTCAAGTCTTATTGTTAGCCGATTCGTCACAGGTTCTCATAATCACAACTCGATCTATAATTCTTCAAGAGAGTTTTATCACCCTTCTTGAAGAACAAGACGATGACGCCTCTAGACCACGATTCCGGTGTAGTTCCCTCGTGGATGACGACATTAAAGAGCTCAACTAATGCCCTAATGACAGGTTGTCCACCGGCTTGCTCAGAGCTCCTAACTCTGTCGTAATACCGTTATCACACAAGGCTCTGTTGCTCCAGTGCTGCACTAATCTGATTTATGTCGATATCCGGGATGTCTTGCGTATATTGGCGAATAAGTGGTACACGTGGATCTTCGGTGTCCTCGGTCAGTGGCTGATTTGCGCTCGACGAAAAAAGTCATCCATAAACATACTCAACCTATTTCAGGATTTGTGGGCGAGTTGTGAGTCCGTCTGTTGTCTCAATCTCCAATCACGTGGTTTTTGGAAAACTTTGGGCCCCTTGTACTGGTCTATAAAGTCCTTAATGAATCTTATATTGAAACAGTGGAGGTCCCTGCGAACGAATTTTCTATCCGCTTAAAGAGAGCCTGATATTCTGGCGAAGCAACATCAATAAATGGCATCTCCCGTCTCAGCCTCATCAGATCCAAAGGGATCCAGGGAGAAAATTTGGTTGACTTCGCTCGTTTATCGGCGAGAAATGCCTGCAACCCAGTGTGCACTGCATCTTCATCACGTAGTCGGTTATCTCGTCCACGTCGCCAGTGGTTGCCAGAGAGTCGAATTGAATTTCGAGTTTCAATTGAAACTGTACCTATTGACTTGAACCTATTGACCATTGAAAAATTCTTAAATATATTATCCATAGCCGCCATAATAAAATCTGTCTCTTTCTTTGTCAAAGACTCCGGGCTCAACCAGGTCCATCTTTTTAAGGATTCTCCTTAAAGAAAAAAATCATTAAGAAGAGCCCCTCCATTTTGAGGCAGATAACCAGCATCTGCCCCTTGTGATTCCTGCGTTCCAATCTGATTGAATCTGTGAGGTTCAATTTTCAATTTGTCGCGTTTTTGTACTCCCACTTTAGCGTTGAAGTCCCCCAATACAACATTATACAGTAGAAAGTTGAGATTATGCCATGCATGGCCCTGGAGATATGCTCATACATGGCTTCAACCCCTTCGTCAGAGCGTGACGAGGTCGGCCCATATATCTGTACCACCTTCAGGAAGTACATGTCAGTGTACGCAACCTGGTTCGACACTCCACTACTGATTTTCCGCTGTTTTTTCCGAACAAGGGTATTGTGCACTAGAAAACCAACACCACCTTCAGACATCTGATAACCCTAATGTACTACCCCACCCACCCTAAAATGTACACCCCTACTCCACCGTTCCAGCAACCGCTGCCGTAGTTAGCGTCCTAATTCTAAATCTTTGAATTTACCTATGTACAATGATTCTCAAAATGTTTCATGGAATAATGCCCAACAGAAATTAAACTTTTGCTTGACTTCTGACCTAGAATAAAATGAAATGATGGCGCTATATAGCTTGTTTTGTATTCGCCCAGTTAAGTGAGTATGCTGAGTAAAAACCTACGCCAACATACTCAGTTAAGTCGCGAAACGGAGGCGAGCTATTGAACATATTGGGCGAAACCTTCGTCTAACTTACTTACCGAAATATTGCTATTTCGGTAGGTAAGTTAGACGAGACGAGAGGAACGAGACGAACGACGAGACGAAACGAGACGTATTAAGAACTATATCAGCTTAATTTATGACATTCATGAAATATCATAATAATGTCGAACGCAAAGTCGTTTATAGAGTTATGTTAATTTAAAAATAATGCTTTGAAAGGAGACATTTTTTCTTTTTGCTGTTGGCCGCGGATGGCCTTTACAACTTCACCGGATTAAGTCACACGGGTCTAGGTGTTTGTTATATGTATGTATTTACAAAAAAAGTATATAAGTTCAGTAGAACGCCGATTATCCGAACGCCGATTAACTGAATCGCCAATTATCCGAATCGGTCCACTGCCTATTATTGTTGTGAATTTTTACACTGTATTTTTGATAAGGCCTGATGGAGTTGCAACTTTATCTGATCGAGATGTTCAAGTGAGCGATATTGTAGAACTGTGTTTGTTAAACTGAATAAAGTTTATACGATGTGTTCGTTTTTCTTTATTACCAGTCTATGTCCAATTATCCGAATTTTCCATTATCCGAATCGACTCCGATTTATTCGGATAATCGGCGTTCTAACTGTATGTTTATTATACTGTATACATATTATAGGCTAGAGAATATTGATTTTTTAAAAATAAACCCCACTTGCAAAACCCATAGTCGAAATTCTGTGACGCTGTGAAAGGCATTTAGCGGATCACATCCATACGAAAAATTAACTTAGTAAAATATTATTCGTCTAGACAGTTCGTCACAGACGCTCAGGCGGTAATTAGGCTACAAAATTACTCGTTAGACAAGTTTGATTGCTTTAGTTACAGCGTTATCAGATTTAAGAGATGATAAGGGATTGTGAATTTAGTAGGTTTATTATTTAATTCATTAATAACGTCATACGCTCATAATAGTCATAATGTAACGGAACTTAAGATGAAAAAAAGATTAACTTATACGAGTAACCAAGTATCCAATAAGTTAGTAAATTTGAAAGTACCGGACTCCCCCTATTATATATTTATTTTTCAATCTCCCTATTAAAAGGTTACCAACCATTTTGCTTAATGAATTTACGAATTTGCAGTTGGTACACCTCGTACTAATGCAGGCATTAGATGTCCACTGAGACGAATGCTTGAAACGCATAATAAGCTGTTTCAAGACCTAGATATGTATAGTGTTAAAGCACACTCGTATAGGAGACAGGTGCTTAGTGTTCTTACACATCAGATACACCACATACACACAAGTAACACACTAACTGTATATTTTATATATATATATTATTTATTTATTTACTGCTTTTAATGAAGTATAACACTTATATCAGACACAAATATACTTTTGCTATATGGATATTTATTTATTTATGTAAATAAAATTGTGTTATGTAGGGTATTTATTATTTATGTATGCAAATAACTTTTATTTTATTGCTGTTGTACAACCTGTATATATAAGATTGTGACTAGCCCAATGATGTTTAAATGGGTTTCACGAAGATGTAAACTGAAACACTATGTGTGGCCAGCAATGCTGGGTTTGTAATGAATAATTATTTTTAAATAAGGATGTTTTTTGTAAATGTATTACATACCTGTTTGTGGCTCAAAATAAATTAAAAAAAAAAAAAAAAAAAAAAATCAATGGGTGGCGGTATCACTTGCACCTAAGTGGTGGTACCATCATGTAAACCGTAAGCTCGATTGCCTACCAATAAAATAAAAAGAACCGATGACAGATGGGGCGGTACGGTCAGGACAGACAACTGCCGAACAGAATAGGAAGGGTTATTTGGCCCTTATCTCGTAAACTGACGTGACTACGCGGCGGGTAGCTGACGGCTGTTAACGGCTGAAAATCAGTTAGCGTGGAAGTTATAACTTTAAAGATGTGGACACATAAGAGTGACGCAGAACTCAGAAGACGTGACTACTCCAGGTGCCATTGGTCGATTGCTGTGTCATGATAGCGCGCGCCGCATCGCATTGCATGTTTCAGCCACGCAAATGAGATATATTACTGGTGCACTTTACTGTGCACCTTATTATTATTCACCATAAGTCTGATTTAGTTTTTTAGGTTATGAGTGAATGGGGCGGTCAGTGCGCTCACCTGGTGGTAAGTGATACTCCTGAACATGACAGATGCAGTGTTGATGAAAATTAATAACAGTAATTAGTCATTATTTTCCTTTAACATTGCGTTTCGCCCGTCACCTGAAACGACAGATGTTAGGTATCTTATACCCGGTAATTTTACTAGCTACAGTACCCTCATTCCGGAATACAGAAGTGAAATACTCGCATTTCACGACACGATATCTGGCACTCCGGTGGTACCTACCCACTAACACGGCTCTACCACAGAATCAAATAGTCCGTAGTTTGAATTGTTCCTTCGTGGCCGAAGATTCATGATATACCTTATAAAGTGTCTCAAGTTTCTATTACTATGATAGAAACTTGAGCTCTTCTGTCTATTTCCATTTGAGCAATTAATTACCACGTACCTTGACCGTTTTCGTACATGTCGAAATTATCCAAAGAGACGGGGTATTATTTCGACAGCCCACGGCTGCGTAGGCGTGTGTGGGCAGGTAGATTCTAGTGGAACCAGTCTCAGTGCATAGAGCAGAAGCAGTTGTATATAGTATATATCATTAAGTATGATGAGCCTTTAAGACTGAGAGGCATCTGTTTAAGGCTGAGAGCCATCTGCGCTCGCCCAATTGCTCGGTGAAGCTGTAAAGGCTATCTGCGGCCAACAGGAGTCAGTTGCAAAAAAAAAAACATTAGGTATGATAAGCCCGTGTAGTCCAGTGCGACCGTTGGTTTAGATAACAGCGAGAATCAGGGGTTGTGGGTTTCAAAAGCGCGGAGACTGCATAGTCACTTGTGCTATTCTCCCAGGTTTAGTTGATATATAGGAGGTCGTTTTCTGTAATGAAAGATTATTGTGTGCTACGGAATGCACGTTAAGCAGTCGGTCTTGGATACTATTTGGGTTGGAAGTTGTTAACCACCCACCAATCCGCTCCGGACCAAAGTGCTTTGCTTGTCAATTTTTTATGCGATTGCTGCTAAGAGAGAAGACAGAGGAACTACCTCCATGCAGGTGGGTCTGTTTCCTAAAAAATAAAATTTTAGCCTCTTCAAAGCAAGAGTGAATAAGCATTTTAATGTTGAGCTTGCCCCATCATAGAAACGGAAATGAACAAATGCTACAAAAAATTTTTGGAGCACAGTGCACGTATTCGGGTCACAAGCAAACTCTTCTGCTCTTGGTGCATCCAAAAAATGTAAGAGGCTGCGCGCACCTACATGGAATTTTATTCCAAAACATTTGCATTTCATTAATGACCAGTGTATTATATATTCTCTCAGAGCCTTCCGCAGATATAATCTAGCGTGGGCGGCAATGCCTGTTATGTTTACAAAATTGTATTTAAATTTGTCCTAGTTTCGCACCAAATCCGCTTCATAATTATTCGGGCGGTTTCTGCATTAAAGATTCTTTAACGAATTAAACTCAATAAGTGGAAGTCTTTGATTTATGTAGAATATATATTTAAAAAGAAGTCTTTGATCAAACATCGGAAATAAAATTTACAACATATGACAGACGATTCGTAGTTTATCCAAACTGTCCACTATGAGTTTCCTTCTTGTCATTTTGAAGCATGTAAACAATTCCAATTGTAAATCTTATATAAAAGAAATCAGCTGAAACATCGATTTTTGATGGGAGCCCTTTTTAATGTTTATTTAAGTCGTTCTTTTATTTTATTTAATAAATTCATCATGCCTCGATATAAAAAGTTAAAAAGTGCGATCTACCGTACAACGAAGTCTTAATAACAGGCTCTGTTAAATAAAAAATTAATAAGTTTACGACGTATTTAAGACTTTTACAAATAAAAAAACGCTATGCTTTTTTACAAATACCATTTTGTTTTTTTTTAAGTCATAAATGTATTATATTTGTTTCAGGTAAGGCGCCCACAACGCTGTTCCATCGAGGCATTGAATCACCCAATGACGGGTACTTATTGAGTAGGAGAGCCATGCCACGATGAGAGATACTACGCTCCCACCGCAAATCGGTGAATAAATCGTGTTATCCAGTAACAATAGTAGCTCACACTAATGTACATTGTGGTGAGCTACGACCCAAACTCCCCATAGCTATGCTGGGTGGGAGGCCTGTCCCTGCAGTGAGACGATTTTAGGCCGATGATATGACTCGTTACCTACGGCCGATATTTTAATAATTAATAAATAAATATCCATGACATTCACACAGCGCCATCTAGCCCCAAGTTAAGCGTGAAGCCTGTATTATGAGTATTAAACAACGGAGAAACATACTTATGTACATTTTTTTTGTAAACACATAAGTGCATATTATACATAGAAAACACCCAGACGATACAAACAGACATCAACCGCAACAATCCAAAGCAATGGGTCGTCAATATTATATAATGAATATTTTAAAATGAACAAAATCATTTCTTCGTCTTGGTTTTCCAGTATACAAAGTAAACGACATTCTTCAAACTTTTAAACTATAATAGTTGTTCAAATAAACGTATACGGACGAATGGACGTTTTCAATCTGCAGATTGACTTCACTCTGCTTAGATTGCTTGGATGGTTTACGTAAATCTGGTGCATTGCACAAATTGGACAGTTGGTAAAGTTACTCATATACAATTTTATTTATCGTTGATTTAGAAGCATTCTTGTGTATAAATGGTCACTGAACACTAGCCATAGCTGAGTAAAGACATTGTTTGGAAATTAGATAATTTTAAATGTGTTGGTAAAATAATTGCTAATAATGACTATTTGTGCTAAACAACAGACATACTTACACATATTCAATATTTTTGTATACACAACTGTTTATACTGCATCGGAATCGAACTGTAGTGTAGTTCTAGCTGACTTCTCAACCATTCCACTATCACAAAAGTAATTTCCCAAAATTCTAACATTCTTATTAGTTTTTGGGTTACAGTAAAAATAATTCCGTATTACATAAGAGAAAATGCAGTTATCGTACTGTTTCATCTGTTCTGTGGCCAGTGTAAGTCGCAAATGCAATATGCATCGCGGTACGCGCTGCGCCCGGGACCGGTTCCCACGGTCTGTGCTTATATCCAGTACAGAAGAGCCGTTGCACTACACAGTATATTTAAGTCAGTAGCTCCGACACTACAATAACTCCGGTTTGACGAGCTTGAGGGTATCAATAGGCCCGTATTCTAAAACGAGACTCAAGCGTCGATCTTTTCATTTTTTTTTTCATCTTTAGTAAAGATCAACGTTGAGTCTCGTGCCGGAATACGGGCCTAAGTCACTTCTAAAATCAAAACATGATCTGGGCCTTAAGTCTCTCTTGCAATGCGATTTAGTTAGGTTAGGCCATTTATAATTATAACTGTCTGGTCTTTACGCTTGATACGATTCCGGTGAAACAGTAAAAGCCCCACACAGCTAAGATGGTGGTTGGTTACCATCAGGGATGCAAACTGGTCATCCCATGTATCTAGTAAAATACCAGACCAATACAAACGTATTTTTCTGGTATTTTCCTTTGTATAAAAAGTTCGTTTTCAGAAAAATCTTATATCAATGTTCATCCGCTTTAAGTATATTTATATAAAAGTAAGCTATGTACTGAATAATTTTGACTAGATAGAGCTGTTTGTATGTCTGAATAAAAAAGCCTAAGTTACTGATACCTCCGACTGCACTGGTGCATACCACAGGCTCGCCCGTGTCACTAGATTTAATCGCCATCATGCAACCAGAGAATAGACTTTCAGACTATTTGAATTTATTGCAATTTATCGAAATGCACTGCGCATGTGCGCCGATGGGACAGGTTTTCTTCCACTTTCACATCGTATATAATCTAGGAGTTAGGTTATAGTTAAAATAGCTTCTAGGCAAACTTGGCCTTAGAGAAACCGTGTATAAAGCCGTAAAATTGTTAACAAGATAAATGAAATATTACATGTTTAAATCATGTAATATTTCATTTATTGAAAGCGACATTCTGCGAGGAGACATAAAAACATTCCATAATATGAGAACAATAATTGATAGGTCGAATGGATGACAATGATTCAAAATTCACCCTGATTCATATGTACTTTATATAATAATTATTTTTCTATTACAAACAGACACACCAATTTAATTTATGTGTATAGATTACTAAAGTACCTATTAAACTGTCTTCCATTTTGTGTTCTGGATTTTCCCAAGGAAGTGGTGTCAAGTCTTGTTAAATCAGGCCAAGTATCGATGTCTCGGCACTTGACCCGAAGCCGGGGTGTTACCTAGTTTTTTACACATATTTTTATGTTATATCAAGTTACGAAACCTTATAAACCTGTGGGTAGTGAAAGGGACGCTTGGATTTATTGGGGTTTGTGTCTTAATATAAAAACATATATGATTACCTTTTTTTATAATGTTTGTTTAATTTTCTTTTAAAATATTAGGAATAATAAATTATAAGAAACAATATCATAAAGTACTGTCATTCTGATATTGCCTTTCAATAGGAAAAGTAATGATATTGATATTATAGATTGTTTATCAAAAACAACAAACGTTTATCTGATCATTATTTAATTGAAGACAATGCAATACCATGTAAGGATCTACTTGTTAATACAAGAAATGTAATCCAAATGTAGACGGATAAATGTTAATTGTGATGTAAAATATAACGGCACATAGAGTATTGACCCCATGATAAACATAATATGTAATCAATGATATATTGCGTAATTCATAACTATATATTATTTCCTTTGGGAATGGTTTATTGTTTTAGTATTAGCATCCATTAAGCATACGACCTGTACAAAAAAGGATATCACAAAGGATCCAACGTGATACGTATAAGGCCGTCTATATCCGGCTTTTTTATGAACGTAAACTTTATTGGCAAAGGCATTGAATAGATAAAGCTCTAATGGTAAAGAAATGGTGAGGGATAGCATACGAAATTGGATAGGGAACATTGTGTTCATATATTAACATATAAGATGTATGTGTCTCTTTATCTAAGGTGGGGTCTGATTTGGGACAAAAAAGCAAATTCTTAACACTGGACTTTCATAAAACTTAATAAGGAGAAGGAAAACAACGTTAGAAAACCTGCGCACGCCTACGAAGGAATTCAAAGGTTGTGCGTGAAGTCGGCTTATCCGCACTTGGCCCGCGTGGACGACTAAGGCCTATACACCTTACGGGTACGCTCGTGCCCCTCGGTGGAAACGTTCAATGAGCTGATGATGAGTAAAATTTTGCACTCATTTGTTGTTTTTGTGGTTGGATTTTAATTGGTAACACTGTTAGATAATTAATTCTACTATTTGCTTTATATAATTATTTTGATTACAAATGATTCTGTTTTAAACACAATTTTTTGAAAAGAGTAACTACTGAGTGTCTTGCTGGTTTCTTCTCAGTGGAAATACCTCCCGAACCAGTGGTAGCTTCATTTGACATTCATAAGTGTTCTGTGTAGTGGACCTAAACTGAATAAACACTTTTCATTTTCATTTTATAATTACCATTGTAAACAATTTGTAGTTATATGTACCGAATATCAAATTTCAGTTGCATTGAAAAGTATCATAATGCAGTAGGATTGTCAAGTAAATAAGAAGACTCGAGACCTAGGTCGATCTCAAAAATCTGTACACACACCGCGCGATAACCCTCTATGTCATTTGCTAATGATTGATGCAAAATCAATAAACAAATACAAGGGTAAAATAACAAAATAGAGGTCACGGTACGTGTACATTTCACGATTTACACCGAGACAAGCAGTTTCGTAATAAAAGGGTATTAACTAGCCGAGGAAATTATTGTAGAGCACGCATTTTTGCGTCTGTGGCCTACTTGGCTAATGATTGGCTAATGAGTGTCTGACAAACTGAAGTTGATAATAATAATAAAATTAATAATTTTCTAGAATTGTTTTCAATTAGAACATAATATAATATAAAACATTCAACGTAATTATTTAATGAAGCATCCATTTATCTATGTAGTTATTTTCGTATATAAATAAATCAAAGACTGTCAATAGCACAGATTTATGTATTCAAAAATCTGTGGTTAATAACGACTCAATGTGCATAGATTTTAAAGATTAAATTAGAGCTATCTACACTTTACACCGCTAAGATTCCATGCATAATAGAAAATCAATTGTATCTGTTGAACTAATTCATCAGCAGCCGTTGAAGTCCATTGCAGGACTTATACCGACCTACTACATTTTCCCATACAGAATCCAAAATATTATGCGGCCTACTATTTTCCCATACAGAATCCAAAAATATCGCAATGATGAACCTGTACCATTTCTTTAAAATAAATAATGCATCTTCATAAAACGAAGAGTGAATAGGCTGTTTCTAGGCAGGCATGATCCATTCGGCCGCATCATACTTACCGTCAGGTGAGATGGCGGTCAAATGTCTGTCTATAGTTGATAAAAAAAAACGAGTCGTTTTGACATATCGTAAAAAAGGTCAGTTGATCTGTCAGTCAAGATCCCTATTGACCTAGATTAAGTTTCACTCATTTATGCATAGGTACCGTGAAATCAAGCAATAATCATTTGGAAAGCGTATAATTATTACATTGAGCGATGATTGATGATTAAGTAATTGACGACGAATTATTTAATTTTAATTGGCATTTGGATGAAGAAAATATAATTATCTTTATTAACAAAACAGTCACAGTATATTAAAGGTGTTATAACAGCATTCGAGCAATTAGAATTGCAATGATCCGGATATTAAATGGGCTTTATTTGGGTTGGGTCCCATTACCTGCGACAACAGATATTAGGTCTCTGTGCCCTCATCCCGAAACACAAAAGTGTATAACACTTTTATTTCGCGGAACTATATCTGGCACTGTAGGGGTACCTACCTAGACGACTCAGTACCGACTATATAAGTATCTTTTATATACTTACGATAAGATATTGTATAAAATGGCGTCGTTAATTGTAAAGGTCGTTACAGAGTTAATGACGTCGATTGTTCTTACGTTTTTGTTCCATTTGTCAACGTTATTGTACCCAAAGATCTTTTGGAGTATCTTTGTCCGGCTTTCTAAGGACAATGTTTTTTATATTGATGATACTTCTAAGTGTTAATATGAATCGTAATTTATTAGATTTATGAAGTAGAAAGAAGAGGCTTATTAAAGATTTGACCAATTTAGAAGTTCAGCATTTCTGAATTCGATTGTTAAGTATTTAGGCACTGTATGTTTCCCGTTCCTCTGATGTTTGTTAATAGGTTTTAATGTTTGTCGCGCTGATATCTAAATAATATAATATTTCAATTAATGTTGACACGATTTTATTAAATTTTTAATTATTTGAAGCAGACTTTACTGGGTGTTGGCTAAAAAAAGAATTCACGGATTAGTCGCGTATATAAATAAAATTGTTTCTTATTCTCCCGACGTTTCGCGATCTTCAATTATCCACGGTAACTACAAAATTGTATGTATGCAAATCGCAAAAGCTAAAGATAGTACTACTTTGCGTTAAGTGGGTTGCTTCGTGAAAAGCCTTAATTAGGTCGCTTTTTGCTGTTCTGCCCACACGTGATTTATCAAGTGGACACGGGACTCATTAGTCTTAGTTAGAATAAAATAAATGGTTCTCGGACTCTAAGAAGCAATGTTCAATTTCTCACTAGCCTTCGGTAAAGTTATGACCGGCTTTGTAAGTTACAACATGCTGTTTTAAAAATATACTATTTGGTCTAGTTTCGCTGATACAATATCCTCAAAGATTTACATAATTAAAGTGTTTTAAATGATATTGCACATATAGCTGTATGCTGAAGACTACAGGGTAGTCCCTCAACTAGCCATCATCATTATCGATCGAAGTCCTGTAATGTCACACGTCTACGCGGACCGACGCGACGTCTAGCAATTAGGTCGTCGGTGGTTGCGGGTCGGCCTACGCTTTTTCTTCCGTAGCTTACCACGGTGGAAACCATTTGAGAACCATTTATCCACAGAACTAATAATATTTCTCGTATTATTAGTTATGTGGTTTTATCGGTTCTTCACACTGTGTCATGTTTACTGTCATTACAATGTATGGCGCTCGTCTAATGTCTCTAGTTCAAATATTTGTGGTCTCCTTGTTAAGTGTGTGTACTGTTGGCAAAGGTAAAATAAATAAGTAAGAAACATTTGTATCTAATTTTAAGCAAATTAATTTAAAAACAATTTATTTATTTCAAAAAATAACTACTAACGTAACGTAGTTATTTTTTGAAATAAATACTTTGTTTTTGTTATCATTTGAAGGCTCAATAGCCTAGGGTCTTAGTTTAGTTCATGATCTCGTAACTTAATGTAATTTATGGCAATGATCTTTCAAAGGATCGGTGATCGTACAATTCTTCTTGAGTCCCTCTGTGCTTCAGACAGCTTCGAATCCACATTAGGACCGCGTAGTGGGTAACGACACAATCTTCCTAATGGCCATGTGTGTTTGCTTGGAAAGGTATTTGCTTTGGTAGGGAATGGTATCAGCTGGTTGAGTTATTTATTGAAGTAACATTTAGGTTCTTAACAATATGATTTCATTTATTAATACATATTTCTGATAAGTTGCACATCATCATCATCATCATCAGCTCATAAAACGTCCCCACCGAGGGGCACGAGCCTACCCGTATAGGGTGATTAGGCCTTAGTCGTCCACGCGGGCCCAGTGCGGATTGGACGACTTCACACACAACCTTCGAATCTCTTCGCATGCGTGCATGAAGGTTTCCTCACGATGTTTTCCTTCACCGTAAGAGCGTCGGATAACGTACATATATTTTTCGAAAATTCGAAAATACATTGGTACGTGTCGGGATTTGAACCTCAGCCCTTCCGATAGGAAGGAAACAGTCCACACCACTGAGCCACCGACGCTCTGTATAATAAGTTGCACATTCTTATCCAATAATTACTCTTGTATAGTCTATTTCGACCTACCTCTTCCAATTTCCAGTCAAACTCACTTATTGAAAAAATAAGCAAGGATGGACATGACTGCAAAGTAAGATAATTAAATTTATTAATAAAGCCTGTACAAATTACAAAAAGTATTAAATGTCTAACTTACTCGATAACCTAAACCCATGACACCATGTAATGTATGGAGAAAAGAAGTTCAGTGCGCGAGTATCTCACTTATAAATAGTCTCCCTCAGAAACCGGAATGGTTCAAATGACCGTTCGCCATAGATTATCTGGCGAGTCGTTCAACGCAATCGCGAACACAAATTGTTATGTGCAGATAGGTAATAAATCGGCGCGTTTCCTGAATCAGCGGTGCATTGGCCCGGTTTTCATTAACTATCCGATAGTGCATGTGCATTCACTGTTATCGGTCATTGTGTTGTGCACCGTACGACAATGATTTATTGGTTCGTAATAAGAAGTTGTAGTTCACGATCTGTAATTGTAGGTACTGACGTTCCAATTGTGCCAAGCAGTGGAAAAACCTTTGTTCTGTCCGTTCAACCTATCGCAGTCGTTTTAGTCCACTGTCTTCCCCTCGGCCCCCCAAAAATGAAGTGTCCACTGGACCGACAAACATAGTTCGATCTCAGCCACAAACATCGGAATATACAAAAATCTGTGATATCAGCTCTGGAAATCTGTAATCTCAGCTCTTGGGCCCAGAGTGAATTTTATTTTTAAAACTACTTTGTCTTTTATTTTATTTGCAGTCTTGATTTATTTTTATTTGTATCCTGGGACAAAGGTGTCCCCTTTTTGTGACAGATATACCAGTCCGTCCAGCCTCCATCAGACCTTTGTAATTATCGATAAAATTAGAAATGACGTCAGTAGCTTTACTTCCCTTCACGAATACGTAAGAGAACTACATGAACTCAGGATCAGCAAGTTTAAATGGTAATGGACTGTTCACGTTTGTCGCAAAACCGATAAGTGTTGGAGCAGACGTGTTCTGGACTTTAAAACGCGTTTTGGCAAGCGTAGTATTTGACGCTTTTAGGCCTCAATAAACAAACGAGATCTGAAAACACCCAGACCAATACGAACAGACATGTTTGTAATGTCCGGAGATCGAACCCGGATCCCTTGGTGTAATAGCCGACATCTTAACCATTACACCAAATGGTCGAGTCATAATATTGTATGGGGTTGTCACTGTTACAGAAGTAGCCGATGTGAATGAACCTTACGTCAGAATAAATAATGCCCAGCTGTACACTCACGCGTAAGAGCGTCGGTGGCTGAATGGTGTGGACTGTTGCCATCCTACCGGGAGGGCGGAGGTTCAAATCCTGCCACTTAATAATGTGTTTTAAAATTTTCGAAATTATAAACCTGCGCACGTCATTGGAGAGATTTAAGGGTGTGCGTGAAGTTGTCCTGCACTGGGCCGGCGTGGACGACTGAGGCCTAAATACCCTTTACGGGTAGGCTCGTGCCCTCGGTGGCTTGCTTATAAATATTTAAATTCATGTTTAAATAAAATGTTCTTTGAAAGACTAAGCTCAATTTGACTTTGCACTCGTATTTGATAGGATTCGAGTCCAGAGCTGTGTGACATGACAGATAAATATACCTTATCTATTTATTGTTAAGACTTCATTGGTCTTAAGTTTTTATTGTATTTTATTCCCAAACATGTATACGTTTTTCTGTTCTATTTAAATAAATGCCGTATAATTGCTAGCGCTCGTATGTTGTATAACAGTTGTAATTCTGTCTGTGTCAGCCCTCCCAAGTCGATACACGCATTTTCGTGTGCACTACTGTATTTGTTGTGTGAACGAACCTTGCGCGACTTGAATTGGTAATATGTTGGGGTTCAAAGGGAAAAGTGAAAGAATTAATTATGGTTGGTATTATGAAAATAAATATATTATGATTTATGAGCGTCGTATAGGCTGATGATAATGATATCAAACAGACGTATCAGTTAAATACTTAAGGGTGAGAGCCCTCTTAGATCCATTTTTGGGAGCTTGAGTCTTTCTTGTTACGTCTAATTAACCTCGTTTCCAGTTCTATGCGCAGGCACACAAAAGAATAAATAAAAAGCTAATATTTGTTCGTTTCACTGGGAAATGTTTCATAATCGTCCGCGAAGGTTTTCGGTTACCCAATATTGGTAAGCTGGTTTTGCATATTTGACTTATTTATCATAGTAATGAAACCTAGCTACCGTTTATGCGGGATGTCCAGCTGTCTTTATACCAAATTGTACTAAAATCGCTTCGGCGAGCACGCGACACGCGTCGCTAGTATCAGTATTAAGTACTTTATTTTTTCCGAATAAAAAGGTTTTTTCGAAAATTATCTTATCCTTACTACGTAAGCTACGTGCCAAAAAAAGTCCGGTCCAAATCGGTCGAGCCATTTCAGATATTACCCGGAACAAAAAGACAGACAAAATACAAAAAAAAATCTATTTTTGTATATGTACCGTATATTTATCCATATATATGAAGAAAAATGGTTATTTAATATTAAAAATAAACACTCCAGTGTTATAAATCGCACGCATAATAATAAACTGCATTAATCAAAAAACAAGATTGTTGGGAAAACGCGTAAAGTTTTGCACCTACGACTTACTTCACATTTTTGCAGATTTTAAAAAAACCGTATAAGGTACTAGAATTCTGATCAATGATTTAAATAATCAATTAAATTATCTAAGAAATCATATAAATATTATATCAATACCTTTAGTACAACTTTAATTAAAGGCCTTCGAATAAAACAATTTGGAAATAATCCTTTTTACTTTTAAAATGTTTGACAAGGTAATAATTGGTGTGTAACAAAATGAAATATTGCATTTTTATATTAACGGAAGTTGTTGGAGTGTTAGGAAATTCAGGTTTAATGCTTTATCATTGTATTTAAAACTAAAACTAATGTATTGTTTAAGAAACTGGCTTTTATATTAATTATTTGGCAATAACAAATAAAACTTCCTCCAGTAGGGCATTGTAATTTACAAAATAAGAGGACCACTGTTCTAAATATTAGCCTAGTATAAAAGAAGGAATGTCAAACATTCAATATTAATTTGTCTCGAAACTTTAGGTACTACCTTTCATATTTCTAGACAAAACAAAGGGCAGTTTTCAAGAAAATCACAATTTTAAACATGATTTTATAAAAAAAAAATTTTTTGATTTAGTTGTATAATTAAACGATATTGTCCTTAAATTTAAGTTTCCCCATATCGAGAAAATATTTTTTGTTACATAGCTCTAACATAATTTTTACTCAGGATAAAAATAATCACATTAAAATAGTATCAAAAATAAATCCTCTAAAAAATAATATACATTCATGTCATAGAATACCTAATTTCTTAATCACTCAGTCAAAATTGACCTATAACAATAATTATAATAAGAAGGAATCAATCCTTTAGTAAGCAGTTCCTTTAGATCATTCTTCTTATTAACACTTAACACTTGTTTTTCCGTGTAAGCCTGTTTGAATGCATCGTCAGACACGTTTTTCATTTTCTTCCTTTTATTCCTAACATCTACTTCTTTAAAATATGTATCCTCATAAGAGTTCTTGTAATAAAATGAAAATAGGTTTCCCTTGCACACTTTTATCTGTTTAATGTCGGACCAATTGACAGTTTGCCTTTCAGTATTTATAGTAAAGTTGTATCCCCATTCTTCTTGCAAGTTTTTAAGATCCATGAACATATTAAAGGTCATCGCGTTAACATTGATAGGCGGGCTACTTTTCTTGGCAGATTTAACTAAAGTCATATATTGGTCAGGGGTGTAAATTGGCCCCGATTTCAATTTTTCTTTACTTCCTTTTCAATAAGACTTTGTACACTATCCGCCTCATTCTGAGTATGACCTTTAATGAGATATTTATGTGTAATACTTTTCATATATAACGTTTATTTATATTCAGTACAAACTGAATATAAATAAAGTGTTGTAATGTATTAGTTCTTGTTTTGCCCGCAGCAAATGTCAGAATAAAAAATATTTTTTTCCCGTTAGTACCTCCTTTCTCCTCACTTGTTTTTTTTTAAAACTCCCAAATACATTTACCTATTTCATTTGCTCCACGTTTTGCCTCTATTTCTGTCCAAAAGTAGCAGTGGACGTTTTCATGCGCATGTTTAGTATCTTTATTTTTGAATTCAGTCATCGTTATTAATTTTTGACTTATAATAAAAAGTCGACTTTTTATTATAAAAAATCGTAGACAAACAACAACTTTATTATCACAATCCGCCTTAATTCTGTTGTTAAAATTTTCTTCCCTACTCAACTCTTTTTTCCTTTAAATGAGTATTTGAATGAAACGGTATTTAGCTTCAATGAGTAATCTTGTGGTTAAGATCTGAATTTTTATAACAGGCACAAAGATCACACTGATTTTTTTAGGTCGATAAAAGCTTAGGTTATAGTTAGTGGTAAATATCTTATAATAAGTAATATAGTTTCCGGGGTCTTCACCGTTTTCTAATTGCGATTTTAAGGAATCGTTGTAAAGGTCTCTTATGGTTTTCACCAGAAATATACTCTTTGGTTGTTTGGACTCTTAAGCAGTAGGATTATATTGGAGGAAAAGACTCAATATGCGTCTTTATAGCTGTTATTAATTTAGGATTTACTTTTTTATGATTGCCGTGTTTACCACGCTTCTCATCCAACACGAAACCATTGTCATGAGTATTAACTATTACAGTTTAAATCATACGGTTGGTTATATGTAAAGTATTTAAAAAAAATGTTTTACATACTCTAATCTTGCCCTTTACTATAAAAAATGCTTTATTAGAACGGCGTGGATTTTGAGCATAAGTATATTTATATCTCGGCTGAATATCGCTCATACTAGTGCTGATGAATAACCTTTGCTTACTTAGATCACCCAAAGTCCAGAAACTATTAAAAATATCATACCTCTCTGCATAATAAATTTTTTGAAGACAGCTGAACTTACAATTGGTGCATGGAAGTTCAAGGTGACGGGCTGCAATTATTTTGTTCGCCTTCGATAATGATCTATAGGTTTTACCTGGATTGCGTAATTTCTTAATCTGATTTTGCTTCCATTAGTCAGGATTTTTTTAATGACGCCATATTCGACGGTCCTATTGGCCCGCTACGTTAAAACGAAAGAGAGGGACGATCGCTTGTTTCACTTCTACTCGTTCAAATCGAGAGCCTGTTGGACTGATCGTAAAGATTTAACGATTTTAATGCGTTTTCTGATGAAAAGTCAAATTTCCGAATTTTGGACTTATTACGATTTATTATTAAGCGTGCGATATCTCTTTTTATAATGTGCCTCATGTCATGTACAAGCATATGCTAAATAGGCAGTGACTGCAGCCGTTTCTTTTGTGCAACAGCTCCGTCAAAATGCCGCGGTATGTGTCTCATTAATGCAGCGGCTCGTCCCCAAAAAGGGTGACTAAGTAATGCCTGCTTTTACAAACATACAGAATTGAAGAAACGTGTATCTTTAGCTTGTTACCTCCTAGATATTTAGCTGGATATCTAGCGAGTGTTCTTATTTCTCTTCATGTAAGTACTAATGAATTAAATAAAACTGGAAAATAAGGCTAAAAACTTGTGTTAAAGATTGCTATTTTTTGTTTCAAATATCTTTTTGCTGTTAATAATGCTCTCAGCCACAAACCCATTTCCCTTTACCTATTTTTCCTTTTTAAAGGTCTCTCTATTTTAAAAGGTTAGCAATGCAGATGTTCCTTCTTCGAAGTTGCCAATGTGCATGGGTGACGGCAACGTGCAACTTACAATTAGCTAAATTCCTTTGCCTTCTTATGAAATTAAAGAAAGAATCGTCCCAGGGCATCCTAGAATAGGAACAGGATGACGAAGAACCAGTTAGGCCTTAGTCGTCCACGCGAGCCCAGTGAGGATTGGCCGACTTCACGTACAACCTTTGAGTCTCTTCGCAGGCGTGCGCCAGTTTCCTCACGATGTTTTCCTTCACCGTAAGAGCGTCGGATAACATACATATAATTTCGAAAATTCGAAAACATTGGTACGTGGCGAGATCTGAACCTCAGCACTCCCGGTAGGAGGGCAACAGCCCACACCATTGAGCCACCAGCGCTCAAGATTTTACGATCATCATTATTTCAGCCGTATAATCAATTGCTAGACTAGACCTTCTCATCATCATCGTCATCTCTTGTGGCTAGTATAGTACGTGCTGGCGGTTGTGAAGGGGCTCGTGCTTCTGATTCTAGGATGATACTGTTGCTTAAACAAATTAGGCGTCACAAGTTAGCAACTGCATCAGGTGGGCTTTCTACTTGAATGCTCACTTAAATTATTCCCATGTCAGTTACGGCATCATCTCCAGTAGTTTGACAATAGATTTATTACTATGTTTCTATATGCCACAGTCAATTGATTATATTGAAATACGATCCTGTACCATTTTACTAAATACTACTTTTAGCCAAAGTACTACTGAGAAGGTAACAGCTTCAAGTACTTAGCCGACCCACAGGGTTCTTACTTAGGTTTAAAAGTAAAGATTAAGTTACTTCTTAGAATTTGATGGATTCATTATAAGATCTTTCTTTTTTAATAGTTATCAGAGATTTACCCAACAAACTTTGAAATTCGAGAAATGTTCTGATAACCCAATTTACATGGAAAATATAATCGGCCATCTTAAAACTTTTTTACCGAGAAGCGACCGGCCGTAATTTTATCACGAGGAACATACATACATGTTATGCCGTCCGTAGCGTTGTGTTGTATAATAAATCTCTTAACGTTAGGCAAAGGAAAAAAAGTGAAGAAATGTCACCGGCCTATTTGCGGAGCGTCGCCGGCTTATACGCCATGTGATGTCGGCTTATATTCGGTTACTAAACTTCTCCATCTTAAAAGAAAGATCATTTATTTGCTCATAACATGCGGTATTTACAATGTTTATATGGTCACGTTTGACAGTATTGTAATGCAAATATTTTTTTATGGGGAATGTATATAAAAATGACACAAAAAAAATACAATTCAAAGCATAATAATTCTTGTAAGCATTAAGAGAGGAAAATTACCGTATATAAAAGAGACCAAGTATCTGTTGTCTCGGGTATCGGGTGCAATGCGGCATTGATTGAGAATAATAACTGTTCATCCGTTGTTGGTCTTAATCAATGCCGGTCTGCCATGGTCAGGCAATGATGTAAAAAAGTATGGATTCGTGATATGCTCACAAACAATCGAAAAAGTATTCCGAATGCAGTGACAGCACACATATACATTGTTTTTTTATGTTATAACGGTACAGGAGGTCAAGGACGCTCACCTGATGGAAAGTTGGTACGCCTGACCACAATGATATTC
>PQWD01000256.1:0-45699 GCA_019425675.1 Leucinodes orbonalis
CATGATAGTTTTACTTTGTTTTTCTAACCTGTTATTTATTGCTGTGCTTTTTCTTTGTAATTCGGTATTATTAGGTCCTTTCGTGTCCGTTTTTTTATTTTCTTTCTTTTATTCTATGGGTAATTTTAATTTATTTAAGGTAGAGTTTAACCTGCTACGCGCGTGCAGTTTGCTAGATTAATTGTTTTGTTCAGCAGGATCAAAAACAAAATGGAACTCTCGCGCCTTTGGGGTTCGAGTAAGTGTGAAGAAAAAGTTAAACCCGAAAAGATACGCCTAAAACAGTTTTCACATTAATTGCCTTGTAAAATTAGCAGGAAAATGACTCCACACAAATGTCACCAGCAAAGTATGGTAATTTTTAGAGCGGAAACAAAGCGACTCCTTCACCTAGTTACGATTCAAGGATAGTTAAATTGTGATATTACAAACCAGTTACAACTGGTTATTGTTGGTGACCACTGAAATATAATTAAACATGGATTATGAAGCATCTATTGAACCATATTAAAAATACATGAGGATAACCTTCACCAGTCGTATCTATAAATTTGATTGACTTAAAATAAACTAAGATAAACGTTATTTGTGACATTTCCGGCAACGTACGACAAACTATGAAATTGGTTGCGAAGGCATGACTGTCATGTGGAACCGACATTTATAATCAGGAAAAGCTTTAAGCTTTTTTTTGTATGCATATTTGCCTACAATGAAAAACACTTCAATTACTTTTTCTCTTACACTACGAGTAGGTGCTGAACCCAATCCTTTACAATATCAAAGCCAACAATCGCCAATGTTCTTTTAAAAAAAACAAATTAGACTTTCTACGAACAAGGCTGTTTTAGATACTATTTGTTTTTTATTTTGATGCTTACAGGTCCATACTGGCATTTTTAATAAAGTGAGTTTTTTTATATTTACTAAGTTAAGTATTCTTTATATAGATTATAATAAATAAAAACCTAAACATGTTCGAGTTCAATATATTGATAGCTTATTCTAAGTCCTAAGAATTTAACTTAAGATGACGCCAATTGAAAGCAAAAGTAACCCCTTAATTGCTTTTAGTTCTCGATATAATCCATACCAAACCGAAAATAGCGCTAGGACATATTTTTTACAAATGAATACACGAATAGTGAATAGTCTTATGTTTACTTCCCACACAAATATACACCAGGGATTTTTACTTCGTCTATTTTAGGTTAGAGGCCTTATGTTTGAGTGATGACGTTCGTAAAACATCTGGTAGCAGTTGGCAACGAAAAACCTGGGGAAAGATCTATAAGACGATATTTATGGAAGACGTGTTTAAGAAGCCTATGTTGAGCAGTGGACAGGAGTAGGCTGATGATGATGAAGGTAGGTAGAATCAGCCTTAAGTAAAGGTAAGTTAGGTAAGCCATCTACACTCGCCATTTGCCCAGTAAAGTTGTAGGTAAAGCCAATTTGCTGCCAATAGTAAAAGTAATTAATAACGACCTTAATATAGCACCACATTAAAGTAAAATACAAATAATATGTGAAGTTTTTACACACGGGATATTTATAGGAGACTTTGTATTAAGATAAGATTACTGATCACATTTTTAGTTGGCAACTAGGCATACAACTTGTTATAACTTAGTAAATATTTTTCATCAAACTAGCATGCAAATTCACGCTTATTGCCATCAAAACAACCGTCGATAACAAAACAATCATGCAATAGACAATCATGTAACTAAGACAATACAGGTAAGTAACATAGCTAGCAATCATGTCTACAAATATAAAAACACTTATTTCTCTGTAATTTAATTTGATAATTGATACAGATCCTTGGCTTCTCGTGCCACGTCTGGAAAATTAGTAAATCGTCTACAATAGTTAGTTAAATATCTACGAGAATCAACTCGTAATAGTCGTGAGTAATGACTCAATGCAATTGTTCGTGAATAATTACAGATAATGCTGTCAAAGGATGCTTTGACAGATGACACGTACCGTTTTTGTTCAAATATTAGAATGTTTTACCATTCCCATATTTCTTATTCTGTCTTCGAGTCGTCTAGGTAGGCACCACCGCAGTGCCTGATATCGATTTAGGAAATACGAGTGTTTTGCACTTCTGCGTTTCGGGGTGAGATAATTGCAGCTAGTTAAATTACCAGGTATAGGGTGGTCAGGCGTATCACTTACCACCAGGTATACCCTGTAGATATATATATATACATACAGGGTGAATCCTTTACCTAAGATACGAAAGTTGACCTATACCTAGCATTAGTAGTAATCACGTAGTAACAGTAAAAGCGTCGGTGGCTCAGTGGTGTGGACTGTCGCCTTCCTACCGGGGGGTTGTGGTTCAAATCCCGACACGTACCAATGTAATTTTCGATTTTCGAAAATATATGTACGTTATCCGACGCTCATACGGTGAAGGAAACATCGTGAGGAAACCTTCATGCACGACTGCGAAGAGATTCAAAGGTTGTGTGTGAAGTCGTCCAATCCGCACTGGGCCCGCGTGGACGACTAAGGCCTAATCACCCTATACGGGTAGGCTCGTGCCCCTCGGTGGGGACATTTAATGAGCTGATGATGATGACGTAGTAACATAGGCTGTAGTTGATGATAGATCAGTAGGCCAATGTGTGATGTTATACAATTATATGATAAAACTGATGGATAACCTAAATAGAAACTTTGATACGAATACAACG
Source organism: Leucinodes orbonalis (assembly GCA_019425675.1). Lineage (NCBI taxonomy): Eukaryota > Metazoa > Arthropoda > Insecta > Lepidoptera > Crambidae > Leucinodes > Leucinodes orbonalis. Next base: position 2,712 of record PQWD01000256.1, read on the forward strand.
TCGCTTAACAAAATCATTCACTTAGTATTTTAATTGGTGTGAAAAAAGAAAGGCCATACATAAGTTAGCCATACTATGTGAATTGAATACAAAACACAACCTAAAAACAAACGAGTAAAAAACTAATAACTTAATTTCAGTGTAATCANCAAAATCACCTAGGATATGCAATGCTGGATGTGAAAAGGATCTTCAAAACAAGTGGATCCAAACAATGAGATATGCAAAAGTGATGTGTTAGATAACACTAAGTCTAAAATCCATCCTGAAAATTTTTACAAGATTAAACTGGTGAGATTACATAGTTAACAGTATCAACAAAATAGGTATAGTATGATGATGGAGGTACGTAGGTGACACTATAACGTCTTGGAGATCCCACCTAACACTACCTAATTAAGTCCCCATAATAATACATTTATCTAGTGGATTTTACAAGTGACAATATCCGACAATTTATCTAAATAGGATTGAAGTGCTAGAGAAGCTAAACCCATGCTGCTGGTCACAAAGATAAAGTGTACAGATATGAAGGCGGCAGGGCGCTGAGCAGTCCGATTTAAACAAAATTGATACCCAGAAATCTTCCGCACTAGACTCCGAGTCGATAATAATATGTCGCCGCGACCAGTCGGCGCACAGCCAATAGGAACCACCGCCACGAGCTTCTGGCCAGTGGATAGATAATCCGGTCTCGCCTCCAAACAAGAACCTCTCATCAAACAATTCACTGTTAAGAATACCATCCCATCAACCAAGCTTTCAGTTAGGGCAATCACGTCAAATACACATTCGACTTAATTCTTAAAAATGATTCTGTCTTCGTTCGAACCACGTACACTTTTGGTAGTAAATATTTAATCTATACACTGTACAACAATTGACACTACAAAATATAATAAAACACATTTACTCTCTTTCCGACATAATACCTATATGCAGGAAAATGATTTGAATGCCACAAAACAACTAGGCCCACACTTCTTAATCAGTAAACAGTGGTTAAGCCATCATTGTAGTGTATAGTTCTACAGTGTACGACTACGCGTATCACAAGTGCGAATATAATCTCGTATGACTGGTTGGCAGTAATACCTAATATAAGTAATATAACATGTATAGTGTATTCTCACTAACACTAATAGGTCAATATTAGTAAATAAATAGTATGGTATGATTTCATAACAATAATATAAGTATATATAATGACTACCTCATCACTAGAGATAAATATTGATAAATTTATAATACCGTCGTAGACTTGTAGTAATACACAAATAAGTTTATATTATCATACATATAAACAATCATATAAGTTAATAAACACTTGTAAGTACACTCGCAAAAATCGTTTACTTTTTGCATTTCTTTAATGAATTAACTGTCTTAAATATTTAACTTTAGTTTGAGGTATCAACAAATAATTGACGACCATTTGTGTTGCGGTTGAGAGTCGACTGCAACACCATGGGTTCCGGTTTCAATCCCCGGCAGTACAAACATTTGTGTGCATGAACATGTCTGTTTGTAATGGTCTGTGTGTTTTCTATGATAATATGTATGTATTTACAAAAAATGTATATAAGTATGTTTATCCGTTGTTTAGTACCCATAATACAGGCTTCACGCTTAACTGGGGCTAGATGGCATTGTGTGAATGTCAGTGATTTTTATTTATTTATTGTGTAAGAAATGGTATTCTATGATAAAAAGCATCGAACCAATTAATATCTTTTTTGACCCCATAGGTAAATGGTCTGTCGATGTCGGGGAGTGTCCATTTATTGAGCAATTGTAATGTGTGATACCACAAGGTCTTTTTTCGTTATTAGGTACTAAGATTTAGGTATAAGGTTTCAATATTAAAAACTCTTACTGATCCCTGTTGTCTGAAAAATAAACCACTGTGCAGTTGCCATATTTTCACCCGTGGAATCTCGTCCATGCTTGGCTCTAAAGAAACATTGAAGTGTGATGATGGCCACTCAGCAAACACAATGCAAAGCATTTACGCCGTTTTATTCGACCTGACTACTTTTTGGCCGCAGATAGCCTTTACAGCTTCACTGGGACGGCAATGGCGAGCGCAGATGCTCTCAGCCTTAAAATTAACACAACGAGCCTAAGGGCGTCCCAGAGTGGGACTCGAACCTCGGCTTAGTGCGTTGCGAGGTTCAAATTTACGCCACTATTCTGCGAGGAGTGATTTCACACTTTTACACCTGTCGGTCTTATCTATTCGTACCCAGGCATGTCTATCCATACTTGAACCTAAACTAAAACCTCTGTGCACTCCAATAATTATGTTAAATATGTAATAAACTGATACAGTGTTGCAAAGCAATTATTTTATTAATAATGTGCACATATCAGTGAAGTAGGACCCAAGGCAATAAGTTCAGTTCATTATTATTAAGTATTCTAAGTATGACCCATTATCTTTGTTTAAATGAGGCTAATACAATAATAAAATTCGAAAACCTTTAATAGTCCATACCACTGATCTACTTTGTGCAACTTAAACATTGTGACTGACTGTAAGCCAATCCCATCACACACAGCTGGTGAGATAGTAAGTGTATTTATGTTTGAAATTTACTTTGTTATAATTTATAATTTATCATCGTATTTTGCCGTCCAGCTAGTGTGCGCTTATTATAATCAACGTAGACTATTGCCATTGGTTGTGCAAACCTATAATAATTTCTAACAAAAATTTACTGATAACTATGCCTGTTGTAATTAAGAATACTGTATTTAGTAGTTATCCATTTTGTGGTCAAGATACAGTATACAGTAGAATAATGAATAGCTTCAAGGATTAATATTATTAGACCTTATTAATTTATGTCATATGATTTTGTGAAGTCCGAAATTGAAATGTTTGTGGTTTATTGTACCTATTGTATTTGGAGTCGAAACAAAGCATTTTGAATAAATATTGGATCTACACTATTTCTTGATGGTTAATTACATGGCACGTTTGTGATTTATCTGGGGGAAAGCCCCCATTTGATTAAGGAAAATACCTATGACATATATTACCTAATCAAGAACCAATTAATGGAGTGATTACAAAACTTTGATTGAAAATTTGGATGCAATTGCGGTAAAAGGAACTTAATAATAATATGTTATTTATTTATTTTATTTTCATATTGGTTGCTTGGTAAAAAACTCTCCCATACGGCATAATAGTTGTGCTTTTAGTATCATTACTAATAACTTGCACTCGGGTAAAAATTAAATATATCAACAAATATATTCAACAAATTAAATGTTTTTAGCGATAAAAAACAAGACACTCATTTAACATAATGTAGAAAACATTATGTAAAATGAACTTTAACTTCATTTAAAGATGGTATTCATTAACACCCACTTATCCGCATTGGTCATATAGTACATTGTATACTTACGTAGCTTATTATGTGACAATGAAATTTGTTGACCTGGTGTCAAGGACGCCTGTTTTCGTACCACAAATCACAATAGGACCCTAATAAATACACCCATTATCCAGTTTGCTGTAGCGTGTTCATTCGTTGACACATTTCAACATTAAAGGTACCCTGATGAATGAATAAAACTACCTAGTATGACAAAAAAAATACAATTTATTTATTGTAATACACTGCGTCCATTGTAGTCTAAGCTTTTGGTTTTGATCGATGCGTCTTGGGTGTAGAGTCACCACAAGTCACCCTCGAACCTTGACATAGAGCTTTATATATATAGTAATTATTATTATTTATTTATTCCATCTCACATCAGAAGAACAATATACAAACAATGCGATCATTTCACAATCATCAATTTGGATGTGAGAAGCTGATGTCTGAAAAAGACTAAAGTCTGTGACACAGATCACCAGGTTCTCGCCTTCGGAACGAAACAAGTTAACAATCGTCATTACAATCACATAGGTAATGGAAAAACACCAAGCATTCAAAACTAAATACATGTTGCATGCTAAAAGCTTAACAATAAATCATATAATACCTATTGTAAACCAACATAGGAATCCGCTTTGTAGGAAGGACTTAGTAATATAGTATACTATATAGACAAATAAATATAAATGATGTAAAGACTTAATCAATAAATAACTTCATCGTGAACAATTCCTGACACTTCATCATCATCATCATCAGCTCATTAAACGTCCCCACCGAGGGGCACGAGCCTACCCGTATAGGGTGATTAGGCCTTAGTCGTCCACGCGGGCCCAGTGCGGATTGGATGACTTCACACACCACCTTCGAATCTCTTCGCAGGCGTGCATGAAGGTTTCCTCACGATGTTTTCCTTCACCGTAAGAGCGTCGGATAACGTACATATATTTTTCGAAAATTCGAAAATACATTGGTGCGTGTCGGGATTTGAACCTCAGCCCTCCCGGTAGGAAGGCGACAGTCCACACCACTGAGCCACCGACGCTCTAACCTGACACTTACCATCTATGAACCATATGATCATGTCTATATTAAGTGTTTTGTGTATTTACTGTGGTAATAATTGATATTTTGTGTTGTGTATTCCAATAAATGTTTTCTTTAAAACTTGTTACTTACCATTTCTCATACTCAAAATAATAATAAAGGTCTTGGAATGTTAACACCTACGTATAACATATACACCTGCTGATATTAGTAATTTGATTTAAATCGCTCGTTATTTGCATTATACCTACCTGCTGGATGTAAAGAACATTTTAATATTGACAGATCGTGACCTTAGACATCATCACAAATATCAGTGACATACGTACTTGTAGATTGTAAAAAAAACATTGGCGCTTTATAGGTGCAAACAAAAAAAATATTCCATACGGAATTAAAATATGCAAATATTTGCTTACATAAATCGTAAATCATTTTGTTGATTATCAAATCTGCTTAGCTGGTCAGCTTAGCTACTAGATTTATGTATTTTAAATAACAATATTATTTTGAATATATTATATTATATTTCTAATAAATTTTGTGTAAAACATAAACTACTCATAAAATAAAACAGTAACTTACATTAAACTATGCACTAAATATATTTGCAGGTGAGTTATTAATATTCTTGTTTCTTTTTTCATCAGCTGCTATTTGGTGTAAGGGTTGAAAGTTTGAGTCGCTTTTAACACCAAAGGTTCCGAACAAGATTTAAGTGAAGTAAATTTTTTGTGTGCATATTTATTAATGCCTTTATTAATTATTAACTGTACATGTATTTTTGAGTAATGTATGTTTTAACAAAAAAATATTCTAAGGTATATTATTTCTTTCTTTTTTCCAATCGTTATAATTATAAATGTTTGCTTACCACTTCTAAAATATTTTATGTAGCACAAATATTTATGAATCACTGCACTTATTACACTACACTAAACTTATAAAAAAGTTATAGTTATTCTAACACTACACTTTTGGCGCGTAAAACTTGTGTTGTAAACTCAACTCAATAAAACTTTTTTTTAATGCGTGTTCAATTTATAACCTTGCCAGTGAAAAAGTTAAGTATTAATAGCTTTCATTCTTTTTTTTATTAAACCTATTTTTAATTGTTTTTTATCAATCGCGCCAGTAACCCAATCAGCCAGTATGGCCGAACTATAGCTAGTGAAGGTCTCAAAGTGCGGCATTGGTTTACCGGCGCTCGCTCACGTGTCCATTGCCCCAACACAATGCCAAAATCCGGTTATCTAATTTATTAGTAAAATTATTATCTCGTGAACATTATATTATATATTAATATTATCGTAAACTGCTTCCGTGGTCAAATGGTCTGAGCGTTGGATTTCAATCGCTTCGTGATCCGGGTCGTAGGTTCCCAGTTGGTTTTTTCCCAGTTTGGTTACGATATTGGTGACTGAATAACCTGATTGTGAAAAGAATGATGATTCCAGGTTTCAGACGGCACTTTAAGCCGTTGGTCCCGTCTTCAATATTAGGATAGTAGTCGTCAACACCCACCAATCAGCGTTGGTCACGTAGTGGTTTATGATCCAATGATCACATAGATATGCTGTGTGGGAAGGCTGGTGCCCGGCAGTACGACGTTATGCAGCTGATGACGATAATGATATACAAATAAATAATCCTTATATGAGGTAATAAAAACTTGCCATAACCAGCTATTTTTTTTATCGGGTCGGTGAGCGTCGGTGGCTCAATGGTGTGGATTGCTGCCTTCCGATCTGTAGGCGCAGGTTTAAATCCCTCCACGTGCCAACGTCTTTTCGAATTTTCAAAATTATTTGTTCGTTTATTCGACGCTATTACGGTGAAGGAAAACATCGTGGGGAAACCTGAGCACGCCTGCGAAGAGATTCAAAGGTGGTGCGTGAAGTCAACCAATTTACACTGGGCCCGCGTGGACGACTAAAGCCATTACGGGTAAGCTCGTGCCCCCTCGGTGGGGTCGTGTAATGAGTTGATGAAGAATGATATCGAAAATGTTATACAGCTTCTAATGCGAATGTCTAATACACATTTTCTCATAGGAAAGCAAACGAGAAGAACCGGATGAATACCGCCCTTTAATTGTTACTCCTTTGACGTGACGAATGTCAAATAACTTTGAAAGAGCAACAATTGCTTTGCCAATCATGTTGAGCATAAGGAAGGGTGATAGGGAAATATATGGTGGCGAATATTGGGCCTCCGGTAACTACAATCAATCCGCCACATTTTCTGGTTTTGGTATCACTCCGACCGGAGTTTTGGAATCTAGTTGACCCATTCGGTGTAGCGGTTGAGACGTCGACTACAACATCAAGGGTTACTAGTTCGATCCCCGGGCAGTACAACCATTTGTGTGCATGAACATGTTTGTTTGTAATGGTATGGATGTTTTCTATGTATAATACGTATGTATTTACAAATGTGATTGGATATTAATATTATTATCCAAATAAATGCATAATATGCAATGGAAACGTTTTCAAGTATAAAATTGAATGGAACATACAAACAACCAATCAGATCGCTATCATTATAACTGAGTCAACCACAAACATTATACAATGTGGTATCTAAAACTTTATGGCTTTGTTACTTGGTAATTCACTAATAGTTTGTGACGTAGGTATAACTGGTCAAACTGGTAAAGGGACCAATTATGAAACCTATAATTTCCATCACACTACGATAACTATTTTAAGTATGATAATAAAAATATACAAACTACAATGGGAAACCAAATTGGTTTCCCCTGATTTGAAAACATCTACGAATGCCGAAATAAAATCACTTGATTAAATAAGTACTTTGGGTTAGGAAACAAATAATTTGAATAATAAAATAAACTCAAGGTATAATTTATCTTTTTTAATTATAATTTCCACATACCTACACTACAGTTACGATATCATGTATGGTAACAAAAACAATGATTCTACTATAGAAAAAGAAACAAATGAAGGAACCCAAATTAACATGGTTTTCCCTGAACTTATCCACAAAAACATAGACGATTTCCAAATTAAAAATTTGTGACAAGGCAATTAGATTTATAAAAGAAGTAATTTTGTCAATCTGCAGTTTATAATAAAATAAGTTTGAATTTGTGTAATCGTTAAATTTATTTATTTTATTTTTTACGTACTTCATTAATAACAACACAGATAATTACGTGAAGACGACATCGCGCCTGTCATACATACCTATTAATTTTGAATACTGTACAGTGTTAGTACATTTTTGTATGAACACTTTATTAAAGCTATTTGTAAATTTGTATAGGTAATAAAAATCTCGGAACAATGTTTTTATTTAATTATTGATAATTTAATACAATTGCAATGGCACAAACATACAATCTATCAATCCTAACACATTTAAATTAAGTGCAACAACTCTTTTAACGATGATTATTAATGATAGAGCTTATACCTATGTACTACTACGCTCCTAGCCACAGATTTCCCAATACAGGAGATAGGGCAAGCCGCGTTTTTAAGAGTGACAAATGTAAGCTCAACGAGCATACACTGGCTGCCAGTTTACGCTCTGTGAGACGAGTCAACACGCATAAATATTAGAAGAAATTACCGTTTTATCCCAAAATGCCATCCTGTGCAATTGTAACATGCCATCATCGCAAGGAATCAGTAAATTTACCAAGAAATATAATAACTTTTCTCAGGTAAGAACCGAAAAGAAATTGCGACACTGGGATTGCCTATAAACTTGGCGGCTTGTCCAGTCTAATTGTATATTCGGATGTCTGTGCTCCTAGCTAATAGCCTAAGTATTAAAGCTGTTATAAAATGTACACATATACCTACATCCTTTTATTCATGAATCACTGAGGTTTTAATGATATAAGGTAATTTATTACGATTCACCAAGTACAAATAGAAGGCATCATATTTTATGATATAAAATATCACAGTTTAGCCCATTATTTCATATAAAAATAAATATTCGCGTGTCTAATCATATGAATGATAAAAATACAAATAAAGTTAAAATTAAAATTATCAATTTTGTCGATATACAACAATAAGCATGAAACATAACTAGTTACTTACTTCATCATCAAACTTAAAAGTTGCCCCTTGTTTAGGAAAACCCCAAGTAACAAAGAGGCTAACTTTATATAAATCTATAAATCACACGTACTTTTTATTTATATCTACAAAATAATAAAATATGAACGCAGTAAATACGAACGAATTTTTATCACAAAAGCTTTTTAACAAGATACTATACTATTTTATTCAACATTATGAAACGCAATATTGTCAAAGCCTTTCTCACAGCTCAATTCTTTCTTTTTCTCCTCTAATTTCTTCTTCTTTTCACTCTCCCTGTACTCAACCGTGAAGTATAATGTTACTCCGACGATCATCATAGCCAACATAAGATAGGTCTTCTCACTAGTCCGCATATATGGAGAGACGACGTAGGCAATGATGTATCCAACTGACTCCCAAAGCCTGAAGTTGGAGAACGCTGCCTCTTCTCTGCCAGGGAATAAAATACCGTAGTATGCTGTGGAGAAGATTTATAATTGTATGCTGTAATTTAAGTACTTTTTGTGTTACGAAATGAACAAGACGGTCAGGGGGGTAACCACAATCTCTTAAAACAGTATTGTTATAATGATACGTCAGCATTTTTGTACCAGAAAAGACGAAGTAATATTATTGTAACACTGTTTTAAGAGATGGCGGTAACCCCCCAGGACGTTCACCTGATGGTAAGTGATACGCCTCACCATGACAGAACGACATTAAAGGAGACCAACAACTGATAAAGAGTTATTATCATATATTACTAAACATCAATACCGCACTTTCTTTCTTTCACCCGAAACAACAGATATTAGGTCTCTTATACCCGGTAATTTCATTGAAAGTTTAAGTTTGTAACGGACCGTGATATAAATATGCATTTTCGTGGTCGCCTTTTTAATAACCGTAGGTAATTTGCAATTCTTAAATTTTCTTTGCTGGGAGCTCAACATAAAACTTATATAATTTTATGAAATTAATGGGGAGGCATTGGTCAAATAGAGGTAATTTAAAACTGCACTATAATAAAATCGGGGCCACAAGCGTATCTTCCACCGCTGAGGTTGGCGCCAATAATATTCAATACCATCTACTAAGTTCTCAAATACTTAAGTGCCCGTCAAAACAACTCAACGTTTAGCATAGTGTCTTCCAAGCAGCAGTAAATTCTTAAATACCGAGGGATGCCAAAGATGCCATATAAATAAACCTGCTTTTTTATATCACAACGTGTACAGGACGGTCAGGACCTGATGGTAAATTACCATGATAGACCGGCATTGAATAATACCAGCAACTGATAGACAATTATGGTTCTCCATCAATGCCGCACTGCGCCCGTCGCCCGAGACAACAGGTCGCTTATACCCGGTAATTTCTACTTGCTGAAAGACATACCGTTAATCTGGACCATCCACACAGAGTCGCAGAGTCCCCATAGAGCGGCTACCACATACAGCACATAGGCTTGCGAGGTTAGTGGTCTCCACGCCAGCAGGGTGATCAGTAATGCAATCTGCAGCACCACAGCGCAGCATACAAGCGGAACGCGTCCGCTTACCTAGAATTTAGGGTTACGGCTAATTAGCTTTACTTACTAACTCGTAATAGTCTACTGCAGAACTTAGGGCCTGGGTTGTATTCTCATAGTAATTGAGAAGTTAAAAAGTATGGTAAAAGATTGTAAATGAAAAATTAAAAAAATATAATAAATGATGATTAAATTAAACTTATAGGTCTGCGAAGGTAATAAATGGCACGTTTAAAACAAAATGGTACTTCAAGAAACTAACAAAGCAAAAAATAAGAGAAATTATTAAAATATAGATTCCTAGTAAACTATTGATGAATGAAAATATTTCCTGGTATATTTTCATTGTATAAATCTTAGGTATAAATAAAGGTCTTATTATAAAAATCCTTAGGTACTACCTTAGCCAAGTAGCCTGTGACGATGCAACCAATCGCGTCCACCAATCCGAAGGTCATCATCACAAAGCCAACCGTGCCGGTGCCCACGGCACAAGAGACGAACGCCTGTAATTTAATTAATTTAAATCATATTCAATTTAATATAGCTCATTGAACGTCCCCACCGAGACGCACGAGCCTGCCCGTAAAGGATGAATAGTCCTAAGTTATCCACGTAGGCCCAATGCGGATTGGCCGACTTCACGCACAACCTTTGAATCTCTTCGCAGATTCCTCTTCCTTCCTTCACCGTAAGAGCTGCGGAAAACGTATATATAATTTCGGAAATTCGAAAACACATTGGTGTCTACGTGGCAGGATTTGAACCTGCACCCTCCAGATCGGATGGCAACAACTCACACCAATGAGACAGTTGAGACACTAATCTAAGTTGTGTAAGTACTATCACTATATACCTACTCTTTAAAAAATATAGTCCACGACGTCTTCTTTATAAATAAATTTGCGATGACTTTAGCAGTTTAAAGGTTAACTACAAAAATACTTATGCCTACTTTAAATACATCATCCACCTTAATATCAATATATTTGTAATAACAATTAAAATTACATACGAACGAGTACATATTACGTTAACCAATAACAATTGAGCTATTGGTTAACGTAATATGTACTCGTTAGTAGTAAATCAAGAATAAAATAATTTTAAGTATTAAATAACGCCTTATAGTTAATGACTAGCAAATCGGCTAGTCACTGTAAATTGCTATTCGAAACCATTATAAAACAGTCAAAAAAGACGATAGACCTGGTAAACTGTGCCTATGGTTCACTACCAATGTGTTAATAGATTATCTTTTTTATTAAATTTAAAAATACATTTAGCTTAACTTTAGTATTTTTTAAGGTGCCGCACGCACCTTTCTGGACCCAAACCAACCAGTCGGATACTACCTGCAATCAAAGAATATAGCTATGTCCAACCGTCCAGTATCTTAATATGCGATCAAAAACCCTTGACTGGCGTTGGAGAAGGACTCAAACCAGTATGTAGTAGACTTTACGATTTAATCGAACAGTAAGCAATCAAAAATCAAGGTGTTTATTAAGAAAAAAAAATAGTTAAAACTTACAGCAGTGAAATCGGCACCGAAGAAAGCCTGCTGGTAACCGACGAATATGTTGATGATGACTAACATCATCTGGTTGGGCTCCACGAGCAGCTTCACGGTGACAGCGAGGAGCGCAAACCCAGCAGCGCCTTGCTTGTGCCCGGCTCGTGCGAAGTCGTACCTACCCAACAATCATGAAACCACAACCTCCGGATCACAGCGATCTAAATCTGGCATTGTGACCAGTAGTCTATAGAGGCAGTTCAGTTCCTCTTGTTAATCATTTTTGTGGTTATCAATAAACTTTTTTCTTTCCCCAAAATTTAGCTCTGCTGGATATCGCTCTTCTTCATTTTGCAAAGATTCAGCAGCCAGCTTATAAGGCGACCTAAGTTTACGAGGTTACCTATTCATGCTTTAGCTGTTTTTGAGGAAATTCTTTTCGTTTTTTATCGCTCAAAGATTTACCGGCCCAATAGCCAGCGCAGATGGCTATCAAACGGCCATCTAAGGTGATATTTGTTTAATAAAATGTATTTGTAATATCAACAAATATCGTTTGTAAATGACAATGTCGATGCAACGTGATTATATTTAAAAATGTATTCGGACGTGATCTATTTACTGTTACGCACGTATACCTGTAGTTAATCATCGAGCCATGATACACTATTGTACATGCCACTAACCAGCTCATATATTATTTAAACATAGCTAACTAGAAAATAAATACTCGTTATAACAAAACAAACAGATCCATCATAATCTACATTTGAAAAAAATTCAAATGACAGAGTGGCTTTTTTGGGCGCTTGGATTTTATCTGCATCAGTAATGCCATTAAAATTAGGAAAAACAAATTAATGGCGACTTGATAAGGTCTTACTAATATAATATTGTTACATTAATCAATAAACTACACAATCTACTTTTAATAAGACTTTTAATCAATCAATGACACCAATACAAAACTTAAAACATGGCGTCGCTGTCAAAACAAAATAAAACAGATTAGCCAACCCAAAACTTGAAATTTATTTATTTTAAATAACACGATTTTATTCAAATCATCACGGCAACCTATGCGTCTCATGGCTGGCCGTTTCATCTGAATTAAGTTTGAACTCCTGAATTTGTATTTTTTACATGTTACAAAGTGTACAGGACGGTCAGGACGCTCACCTCATAGTGAGAGATACACCTGACCATGACAGAGTGAAATTGATTGAGACTAACAACTGATGAACAGTAATTATTCTCCATCAATGCCGCATTGCACCCTTCACCTTTAAATGATGTTACACAAATTGACCTTACTTCTTCCACACAAGTTATTTACCACAACCTAGACTAAGGAAAGCGATGTGTGGCTCCATTTTTTCGTGTATATAAATAAGGCTATATCAAAATATGTTTTCCTTAGTGTTCAACAAAATATCCCCATTTTCATTTACAAATACAAGCTCAAACCTTTAAATACATATATATGCATACCTTTATACATACCTTTTCATGGAATCTACGCCGATAGCCACTATAATAGCAGCGCCTGCCATACACGCCAAGTAAATACCTGAAAATAAATGAATACCAATTGGAATATCGCTAAGCGGAATTATATTATCTATCCAGAATTATAACTAAGCTAACTATTAACTAGGCCTACTTAAATGCTTTCAGCTTTATTGACAAATGCCTTCAAGGATATGCGCCTCTTGTGGAAGGCCTCCGAAGGTCTAAACTACATTTGTTGTTTGGCAAGATGTACAAAAGGAAAGTGACATTAGTTCAGGCTTCGAAAGGTGTGTTTTTCTAATGAGTTAGAGTAAAGCGCACGGTTGTTTAATGCGATAAATGCTCGACGACACTACTCAGTAAGTTTAAGTGTCAGTAAGCCGTCCCTGGTCCGATGGCCTTTACCTACAGCTATCAGTTTCTAAGTACAAGTCTAGGTAGGAAACACCGCAGTGCCAAATATTTTCTCGTGAAATAAGAGTGTCATGCACTTTTGTGTTTCGGGATAAGGGCACTGTAGCTAGCGAAATTACCAGGTATAATAATAAATAATAATAATTCTTTATTTTATAGATAACATTGATTCATTTATGGTTAGTAACAAAAAAGAACTTAAAAATATGTTAGTATCATCAGTTTGAGTTGAAAACATAAATTACAAATTAAAAGGATAATTATAAATTGGCAATGGCAAAAAGGTTCGATTATAATAAAATTGCAAAAAATTGATAAAATTAAAATTGATATAAATGTAAAAATAATAAAAGACCTAACATCTGTTATCTCGGGTGACGGGGGCAGTGCGACATTGATAGAGAATAATAACTGTCTATCAGTTGTTGATCTCCTTCAATGCCGCTCTGTCATGATCAGGCGTATCACTCACCATCAGATGAGCGTTTTGACCGCCCCGTTCACATCGTAACATAAAAAAGTGGGAACCACGTCTTAGCAAGCGTAGAATAGTACGCCCCCCAGATGTACCGACGACTTGCGAAAGGAACAGTCCAACTTCTACAAGATTGACGCTACAGAAGGAAAGCAGACCTCAGAGATCCGGCACGGAGTCACATAGAGGCCGATACCCAGCAGTGGGCTGCTGATCTATAATGTACCAACCAGCGATCATCTGTATCTTCTCAGGCGGCTGCTGCTGCAATGCCGTGCCCGCATCGGCGCTAGGCAAGAAGTTGGCCCCGCACAGCTCCGGTATCATACTCTCGTTGACAGCAGTCACAGCAGCTGCGTTATCACCCGACGATAGTACTGAAATACAATTTTTGACGACCCATTTGGTGTTGCGGTTGAGACGTCGACTGCAACACCAAGGGTTCCATGCTCGATCCCCGGGCAGTACAAACATTTGTGTGCGTGAACATGTCTGTTTGTAATGGTCTGGGTGTTTTCTATGTATAATATATATGTATTTACAAAAAAAAATATAAAGGTATGTTTATCCGTTGTTTAGTACCCCTAATACAGGCTTCTCGCTGAACTTGGGGCTAGATGGCGCTGTGTGAATGTCAATGGATGTCAGTGGAATTTCAAATATTCATCATCATCATCAGCTCCTTATACATCCCCACTGAGGAGCACGAACCTTCCCGTTAAGGATGTATAGGCCTTAGTCGTCCACGCGGACCCAGTGCGGATTGGCCGACCTTACGCACAACCTCTTCGAAGGTGTGCGCAGGTTTCCTCACAATGTTTTGCTTCACCGTAAGAGCGTCGGATCATTAAAATATTTCTCTATGAATATTCGGTCGTTCGGAGGGCACGTTAAGCCGTCGGTTCTGGCTACAATCTTAACACTTACTTATCCGCATTCGCCCCTAGTTGTGGGTTACGGCCCAATCTCCCCATAACTATGCAGTGTGGGAAGGCCTGTGCGCTGCAGTGGGCCGTCATAGGCTGATGATGATGATTCGGATAGCTTCGTCCACTGCAGGTGGGTAGCGTTTGGTGCTCCATTAGCAAATAATGTTGGATTGTTGATGTACGACGTTAAATTTCATGACCATTACAGCTTTAAAAAACCCCTAACTAAAGGCAATCGTTCGAGTTGGTGAGCCCCGTTCACTATTCGGCAGGATTCACCACATTTAAGTTCAGTTTAGAGCCCAAAAAACGCTGGAAGCCCTTTCTTACATCTCACTTCTACTACAACTTCTAGTAAACAACAACAACAATTTTATGACAACAAACATAACAAAAGATGAAATCATTTACAATTATTCACTTATACGTAAAATTATAAATCGCTGTCATACTTAAAGGCTGCCACGACATGCACCAGTTTATGGCTTTTAAAGAATGACTATAAATTTTAACAACTCTACGAGTATTAATTATAGCCCTAAATCTTATGCCAATTGCATGCATAGATCGAATGGTTGCACATTGCGGTCATCAAAATAATTGACAATATCCGCAAGATGCCGTAATTTAGAGCCTTTATCATCACGAAATAGTTATTACATGTTATTATACCTGTGTTACGTTAATAGAAAAAATAATTATTTTTTAATTATTTATTTGCAACAAAGAGTGGTTTTTTCGGTCTTGTATATCGCCTTGTGCTATGTATATTTGTGCATACAAAAAAAAAGACAATCTGAAAATAAATAAAAATCTGGGACGCATGTACAAAAATGATCTACTTACCCAACGAAGAAATAAGATTTCCCCATATTTGATTTAGTTGGAATATCATAAAGAACAAGCCGAGGAAGCGAACTAATAAAGCTTCAGCAGAGATTTTGGAAATTCTACTGTGCGCTTCTGATACCTGGAAAAGAAGAAAACATATTTGCATTAGGCTTGCTTTAATTTTGACTACCATCTGTAGCTTAATATACCTATTTACTGCCCAAATCATAATATCAGTGTAATGTTTTTATGTACATTTTTTGGTGTTACAGGTATCCCTAAGTTAATATTATTCCAAATATTTTATTTATACGTGTAATAGGATGGTAAAAAAGACTAAACCATAAAATATAATTCGACGGCCTTAGATAAACAATTATCTAAGATGAAGGCATAATATATTATTTGTATTGAGTTTTTCTGCAGCCATATAACTAGCAAACCTTGCATGATTAATTAATCGTTGTCCAACAGGTTGAGGGACTGAAATGGCCTGTACTAGTGATGTACTTAACGAATATTCGCATTCGCATTCACGAATATTCGCATATTTTTCGATATTCGCATTCGCAAAAAACGATGCGAATATTTTGCGAATGTTTTTAACAAACTAAAAGGAAATTATTATATAGATAGATGCATATGAATTAATAACACAATAGATAAGCAAGCTTTATATATTTTATTAATCATATGTGAATTGACTGTTCCATAATATAAAAAACTTACCCTTTTTTATTTTTTAGAACCCTAAATCAAAACAAAACTTTCCGAATGAACTTTCTTTCTGTGACTAACTTCGTTCATTCAACCTGTATCGGTTCGGGCGCTCGACTATGTTCGGTTTCAACATGGCCGGCACGAAATGTCAAAGCTGTCAAATATTTGACGCGCGCTTTATTTGAAATTTAACATTCGCATTAGCATTCGCGAATGTTAAAAATTCAATATTCGTTACATCAATAGCCTGTACCCTGCACTTTGACGTTATAGGCTGATGAAAATAATGCTTTAATCTGCCGTAAGTTATGGTTAAGACGTCGGGTACTACACCAAGGGTATTATTAATAAATAATATGTTATGCATTTACAAAAAAGTATGTACTGTATATTGTCAGATGTTAAGTATCCATAATACAAATTCTTTGCTTTAATCGACTAGATGACGCTGTGTGGATATTTATTTATTTCTCAACCAATACTCATAATCTGCCGTCATAAATATAGCCAACATATTAAATGTGTGTATAAAATTATTTAGATTAATACCACGGCCTCATAGAAAACCAGCGTATTAGACTGATTTGCGATGGATTTGCGTTGTTTCGCTGAGTGAGTGAGATTAGAGGCCCAAAATTCCCCCTTCCTATATTTCATTATCCGGTTCTTTTTTTTACGGTTGGCAACGCACTCATTGTTCTCTTCGAGTTCATTCATTGGAGTTCCAAGTGTCTATATCACTTACCTACCTAGTGAATCGTCTTCTTTCTCTAAATGTCTACTGCGATTAGCCGCAGATGGTCTTTGCCTTCCTGTGAATTAAAAAATAATAATGCTTACCACAGATAAGTAGGTGCACTTGGCACACCAGAGCGGGCCCCCTCCAAGACCCACCATCAGCCCCGCCGGGATGAGCGTCCAGAAGCGAGGGTACAGCTGAGCGGCTATGTACGGCATGTACGCCACGAATGACAAAGAGATCGCCCATTTCGTGCCGAACCACCTGGAAGAAGGAGGAATATCTTATAAAACTTAATCAATGTTAAAATTTGTGATAGACTTGATAAGGTCCGTCCATCTAGTCCGGGTACGCGCATGAGGTCGTTTGCCTTCAAGTTGGTGATACCAAATGGCCAAATTTTACTATAATCAACACCATATAATCTCATTCATATATGAATTTCTTGCGGGATATAGTGTATTTACAAGCGATAGCCGAAAGTTCCTTTCCTGTCTTATCCTCTAAGAATAGATGTGCCCATCATTTTAAAATAGTGTATATGCGAAAATTGGTGATAATATCAGGAAGAACAGAAACTTCGGCTATGTTCTGGTTTAATTAATTCGACCTCTGTCTTCTCGAAACAAAAAGTATAGGGCGATAAGTTTTGTCGCTCTTACTTTTGTTTCCTCATCCGGCAAGGTTGTGACACGCAACCTTTGCAACGCAAATTGTGCATGTGCATCTTGGCATATCAGTATATATAGGGATAACTTTATCTGTCTATACATAAAAAAACTGTAGAGGACGTTAATCCTGTTAATTTATGGTAGGTATAAATTGCTCCTATGGTGTTTTATGCAAATGGAATAAAGTAAGTCTTATTATTTGTTAATACGAGTATTTCTCCATAGCAACATGACTTGATTGATAAATATCTATATATATTTTATCAAGTAAGTTTTGCCGTTGGTCTGTCGATATAAAATATAGTACGAGCATGCAAAAGCATGTACTAAAGTACCCTTTTATTTGGAAGGATTATTTGCTTATCGCCATGAAGTCCTTCACAACCGGTCTTACCCGAGTAAGACCGTGACGAAATAATCGTACACTTCGTATTTAAGAGTAGAGTAAAGACCTCTTAATTGTCTCACTTAGAGATAACATTAGAATTGATGTTATCCGTAATAGGACTCTCTATATCAGTGGCAGTGGCAGTGGGCCAATCACGTATGTCGCAGAACCCATTAACAGGAAAACGTCGAAGCGCTTTTGTCCAAGTATCAAAATTCATTATTGTGCTTTACTTTGGTATTTTAAATGTATTTTTTGTATTCTTTTTGACGTTTATAAGTGCTTTTGTAAGCCTAATCTGAATAAATGAATTTTGACTTTGACTTTACCATAGCCTTTGAAGCAGACGAATTCTGGAATGGAAACCGCGTCTTGGCGTACCGTAAGATACCCGAATATCTGATGGACTGATGACTTGGAAAATATTGCCGGTGGAACAGGCCGAAAAGCGGAACAGTTCGTCTTACGGTGATGTGCATCGCTTCATTCTCTACAAATTATGTTAACTACACTTTGTCAAGATATTGTCACGCCTTCGTTGTCCGCCGTGCGGTCATTTGCGAGTCTCAAAAGAGGTAAAAAACAAAAGAGGTAGCTAGCGACTACCCTGCGATATACCTGCTGGCGACCTCTTTTGTTTTGCAAAAATCTAGATGTGTAAATTATACAAGGACTTACTTAATAACTAGCACGGGCAGGAATATGTTGGAGAGGATGAGGCCTGCGTACACAGCAGCCAGCGACGCAGTGCCCAGCCCCGCCTCCGCATTGATAGAGCTTTGAAGGTTTGCCGCTCCCTGTTTTGAGAAAAGCTCTTTACAACGCTTGAATAAAATAAAAGAGAGCTAGATATATACATATATTAAGTATATTTATTTACCGGCAATTTGTATGCATTCTATATTTACCTGGGTATTGTATAGACCACATATGTATATATTATAATCTCAATCAGATATTGTTCACACTGTCACTTATACATATCCTTATCATAAACAGATTGTTTGTACATTTTTTTTCGCATAAAATCCTTAACTATTTTTAATTAAGCTTTCTTAAAACATTATTTCTTAATGTTAGAAATCGCCAAAAATAAAGTCACCACTTTACTTAACATTCACTACGATAATATTAAATCTGATATATAATCATCATCATATAATATGTACGACATTTAAGTTACAAATTAAACTTTTGCCGCAATCTGGTATTTCTGTTAGGACTGTATTTTGAATAATATTAATTCTGACCATAAATAAATAATAAATGGAGCTCACGCCTTAGTCTCAAAGGGGTAAGCAGAGATGATAGAGCGACAATTTGCGGCGCCGTTCTGATATACTGCTATAACTTCCTTAACATTTATCGATCTTTTGATGCTTTCTTCTTTCATTATTTTATTGTTTCTACTTGGTATGGACTTCAATAATTTGGACGAGATATGTCCCCAGACTTATCTTTGAATATATTAAGATGGTATGAACACTTGGAGCGCATGAATGAAAGAAAAGTTAGAAAAACTGGTTCATTGTCAAATATGGATATACAAAACGTATACATGAGACTGGGACGATGGGTCGTTCATACCATAATAAAATACCTTTTACTACTTTTGTCACTACATCTTTAGTAGTAAGTACTGACAAGAGTAAGACCGAATCTTACTCTTGTCTTACTTCTCTCGATATAAGTATATATATAAAATAAAATTACTTACACTATATGCAGTAAATTGCACCATAAAAGCTAGGCTGATAACGACGACGTTTTTGAGGATTCGCCATGTCTCCCTTGGCTCCATCTCCTCAATCGGTTGCTTCTCTTCTTTCATTTTAACACTGAACTTTAAATCACTTACTTGTCACAAGTCTATGGATGTGTGTGTTCATAAAAATAATTTGAAGGACAATTATACCTAAAGTCTATTATTTACTTTTTTTCACTGTAAATGATGAAATAAAAAAGACATCTATTAATTGTATTATTAGATTTTTTGTTTCCAGATCATTGTCCCAAGTAATTATAATTGTATATTATTATATTATATCCTTTCTAATTATTTCACGTATATCTATTATATATATTGTTAATGAACCAATGAACAGCTGTCCTCAGTGTGTGCACAACTTAACGCTGCGTCTTGTACTCCGCGAAAGACATTCAGTACAATACTGAGCCTTAATGTGCAGCCATGCTATTTATAAGAAAATGCCTGTTGTTATAGCCTAATAGATTCATCCTTTTTTTTCCAAACTTTTGGTGTATTATAGAAGTCCATGTATTATCCAGGGTATCAAGTTTTTAGTTTTCGTTCAATTTCACTCTTGGATTCAGTGAATCCTTACTGAGAGAAATGGGTATTTTCATAATCTTTAAACTTGGCTGGTGGGCTTAAGATAGCTGTACCAACCTACCTATAAAAATTTAGGTTTAATAATCATGTTATCCCTGAGCTGCCTTTTACGGTACCTATGGGAAGAGTACGAGTAGTGACAGATGTAGTGACACAAAGAACAATTGTATTCTACATTGTGATTTTGTTATCAAATATTGTATGTACTATATGTTCAATATTTGATTTATTAAGAAGGAGAAATTTATTAAGAAGACTAAGAGATTTTTACAACTATTTTATAAATACCTACTCGCAAACGTATAATATTTATTACTTCGAATCTGAATCGGGTTTGCACTTAGTCCAAGGCTTCATAAATATACGAGTAAGTTGTCTGTTGTTGTTTTGGTGTAAGTTTTTATTTCGGTGATAGCACCGAACTTAACTTATTTAAGATTTTTGAAAATATTTTTTTTTTTATAGACACATTTTTTATTAATTTACTGACAGATTTTCTAAATTATAAATACATACTTATATGATACAACATTACAGATACAACTAATATAAATATATGTATTGAATTTTTTTTTTTCTATTTAGAATATTTACAACATTACATTATTCGGTAACTAAAATATATTACACCCTAAACACTTAAAAATAAAAAAAATTAAAACTAAAAAATATAATTAAAAGAAGTCCCTTTCGGCAAAGTTCCGAAAATACTGGCAGCGTTACCCCTTTGGATTGCCAGACTGATTCTTTGTCCAAGGTAGCTGCCAGATCTTCGGTCACCTGTGACGTCGACTAACCTTTTGGAAATCTCTTTGAAAAGCCTCAAAGCACTAGGACCCCACGGACCAAGGGTCTCGACACCGAACGGAACAAAATCATATTCGGAGCCCAGACCCCTGTATTTGCATGCTTTGGCTTTTTCAGCCGCTTTTTTTGAAATTGATTGTTTATATTCAACTTTTCTATTTTGGAAGTTGATCATATTGTCTTGCTTTATCCGGCATAAATGGTTTTTGTGCTGAGTACATACTTACATCCTCCGAGAATACCGAAATGAACAAACTTCCAGTATCATAATACGAGTGCAATAGAATATTTAAAACTCCAGTTAAATGACTTGACAATTTTAGAGGTAAATAAAACCAAAAAATAGAAACGGACATATATAATTGAGGTCGAAATCTCGTTTCTGAAACGCTATAAATCATGATTAAAATTATATTACTAAAACCATTAATGAGTACTCTTCAAACCCTAATCTCAAACGCTTAACTAAAACTCTAAATGAATCATATACAAAAACAGAAAACGCACGGAAATCCCGTTCGTACGCATGTTATTAAACAATAGAATAACTTCACATGGAACCTGGCTATTAAAATCCTTAAAGTCATCGGTTTGCCAAACACAATGAGATTAAAGATCATTATCTAGAGCCCGCGGTTATCGTGAGCAGATTACGTCCATCATGTCTATAAAGAATTACGTTTTCGCCGTTTAAACCCATTTCCGTGTGGAATTACCAGAGTCTAAAACACGTCCCTATATTTCATAATTTAGTGCTAAAATCATTTTTCACACGGTAAGAACTACTTAGTAATGTTCATTATTTTAAACTAGCTGTTACCGGGGGAATTTACCCGTGGTATAAAATATTATCCCGCAGTATGACATAACGCTTCGTTAAGTCACGTAAAAGCGCGCAGCTCTCGCGACGTGCGGCCATTGCGCGGTTAAACAGCTTTATTTTTCTAAAAATAAAAGTAGCCTATGCTTTTCTTTACTACATCAGCTACCTGCCAGAAGTCCCGTTGCAACCGATCCAGCCGTTTCAGAGATTACCCGGAACAAAGAGACAGATTAAAAAAAAAACTTTGCGTATATACCGTATATCATATATTTATACTCGTAAAAAAATGGTAATTTCAATATAACAAACAGACAATCCCATTTTCTTTATTTGTATAGATTAATAAACATGTACATTTCGAAAATCTGGAGCATTTGATTTGATGTTTAAATATAATTACCAGAAACATCTCATGCCACAGGATTATTAACTGTTGAAGCAGACTAAATATGGTGTAGAGACCTCGCCATGAATATTATAGCGTAGGACGTCTTCCTGCCACATACGAATTATCGTTGGTGGAAAGCGAACATATATTTTCTATTTTCTTCTTACTTAAAACCAAATCAATTATCGTAACATACGTTTAGGTAGGCGTAAAGATGTTTGTTTTGCACGAGGATTGAACCCGCAACCATTTAAAAAATATAGTTTAATTATATTATTGAAGACAAATCGATCTAGGTATAATTGCTCTTGTAATAAAAAATCAACAAAGCCAAATAATATTAGTAATTAACAAACATAACAATAGTTATTTTTTGTGGCCACGTTTACTAGGAAGGTTAACCTTTAGAAGTAGGTACCCGTTAAGGTCTTCAGTTCACCGCATTTAACCTTTGTAATTTACTTAGTGGTTCACCTATTAATCTATGGTTCCTGATAAATGCTTAGACGTTTGTATGTTTGATTCTATATACTGATTCAATTAAAATGTTATGAAAAGCTATTTATCTTCTATCAAACTTCCAATGCAAACTATTAAAATAAATTAGCAACAAGCAAACAAATAATTACGAAAACCATATCATACTCGTACTCATATAAACTTAGTCTTTTAAAAGTTGGCTTTAGCATTGTTTATTTAGAGCGACGGTGGCTGAACGGTGTGGACAATTGCCCTCCTACGGGCTGAGGTTCAAATCCCGACACGTACCATTGTGTTTTCGAATTTTCGAAATTATATGTACGTTATCCGAAGGTCTAACGGAGAAGAAAAATATCGTGAGGAAACCTGCGTACGCCTGCAGAGAGATCAAAAGTTGTGCGTGAAGTTGGCCAATCCACACTGGGTTCGCGTGGATGACTAAGGCCTATACGGGAAGGCTCGTTCAGTATATCTCAGTTCACCCCGGTCCTCTGATTTTTTGGTTCAGTTATCGGTCTTTCATAAGTTATGGGGACGTACGACTGAAACTCCAATCCTTATTTTTTGCATCCTTGGTACAGTAGTCTGTTTAGATTGCTGCTTGATCCAGGGCTCGACTTTACACCCTAACCCATCAAGATAAATAATACATATATCAACAGATAGCAACAGCCCTGTTATAAGCGGTTACTACTTATTATCAGACGGGCAGCAAATGGTAAATGCCTGCTGAATTATTAATTTCATAAAAAAGTAACTTATTTAAATGAAAATAAGTAAGTTCACTGTCTTTACTCGTGTTTGGTTGAATGTTTGCAGTGTAAACAGGAGATAAATTGACCCAATGCCAAAATAAAAGGACAGCACTTAGCGTCAGCCATAAACATGAATAAGGATATGCCTACATGATTTGTTTAGCATATCAAGCCCAACAGTATCATCATCATCAGCTAATTAGACGTCCCCACCGAGGGGCACGAGCCTACCCGTATAGGGTGATTAGGCCTTAGTCGTCCACGCGGGCCCAGTGCGGATTGGACGACTTCACACACAACCTTTGAATCTCTTCGCAGGCGTGCATGAAGGTTTCCTCACGATGTTTTCCTTCACCGTAAGAGCGTCGGATAACGTACATATATTTTTCGAAAATTCGAAAATATATTGTACGTGTCGGGATTTGAACCTCAGCCCTCCCGGTAGGAAGGCGACAGTCCACACCACTGAGCCACCGACGCTCTATTCAACCAATAGTATTGCCCTACATATATTAATATACTTATTCTGTATATAAGTGATCGTGCGTCTAGTTATTTTATTGTTTATCTAAGGACCATGTACGAAATATGATAGAGAGGTTGTCACAAAAAGGAAGTCGTCGCCTATCGGAATCAATGACAACTATTTAATATAATCTGCATAAAGCTGGGGCATAAAGAGCGTCGGTGGCACAATGGTGTGGATTGTCGCCCTCCTACCGGGAGGGCTGAGGTTCAAGTCCCGACACGTACCAATGTGATTTCGAATTTTCGAAATTATATGTACGTTTTCCAACGCTCTTACGGTGAAGGAAAACATCGTGAGGAAACCTTCATGCACGCCTGCGAAGAGATTCAAAGGTTGTGTGTGAAGTCGTCCAATCCGCACTGGGCCCGCGTGGACGACTAAGGCCTAATCACCCTATACGGGTAGGCTCGTGCCCCTCGGTGGGGACGTTTAATGAGCTGATGATGAAAGTTGGGGCAGATATTATGAGTAGGGTATGCAAGTCATTTAGAGTATACAAAGGGATCTTTGAATATGTTGTCGATACCCCAAGCTATAGGAAAACATAGGGTATGCACTGCTTAGGAAGAACATGTTATAATTTGTATTGCACCAAATAAATATTTTTTCTTGCTTTCTTTCTTTCTTATTTACATATTAAGAGTGTACGCCACTGGCTCCACTACAATTGACATAAACCGAAGACAAATGACGACACCAAATACTGTCATTTCATTGCACTTTTTTTATATAAGTGCTGTTATTTTTGTTTGTTTATGTCAATTGAATTGTTTTTTGGAATTCTTGGGAGGTAGGCCTGGTGTAAATCAGGGTAAACCTAGCTTGTTAACAAAAAATGAACCTACTCATCATGTAAAACTGTTTGAGGAAAAATATTATTATTATTATTACTTATGACCCTTTTTGATATCAGCCCCGAGAACTTTGCAACGGAATCCTATCAAAACTGTCCAAGAAAAGCTCTAAGGGCGCCTGGTCATATTGATATTCGACCTAGACCTAGAGCCAGTCCGTAACTAAGGTTACATTGAGATTAATAAATATGTAGATTAGTGCGGTCACTGCACTTCTTGTTCATAGATCAATTCCCTGCTTACATCGTCAAGTTTGTATATTCCGTGACAGTCCACGCTTCGCAGGCGGGATAGCTATTTTTTTTCGAACTGACTACTGCTGTTGGCCGCAGATGGCCTGTACAGCTTCACTGTGCAATTGGCGAGCGCAGATGGCTCTCAGCCCTAAACGGGTAGCTATACCATAACAGATTACTACTGAAAAAACTCTGCGTATCGTTTTCTGTTGACTGTTTTGCCCGTAAGCCGTTGTATAATCTTCCGTCACCACGCAGCAATAAAACTAAACGAAAATTGTAACATTGTATCGTATCGTAACACGTTTTTGCTAAACATAATAGCCGTGACTTTTGTTTTTAAGATATTTATTTAGTGTTATTTAAAGTAATTTTCCCTAATAAACAAAACACAAACAACACGCGATTACTTTGAGTTTATGTATCCCAGTATAATGTTTTTAAACGACCAAACCTTACTTTAGTTACAAAGTAGGTTTTAGATTTTTTTTATGCGCTGTTTTTACTATTCTGTAACATATTATCCTATGTGTCGATATCGTTAATACTAGTTAAAAGATTTCGACAGTTTTGTTCAGTCAACAAAACTTGTCAAATACAAAGTGATGGGGACGAACTACCTAAGTGGCAGAAGTTTAACCGCCTTACGACTTGTGGCATATTTTTATTTTTATAGTAAAATCATTTATTAACAACTTTTTTTATTGTATGTGTATAAATGATAAATAATTTTCTTTCTTTCTAAACAATGATGTAACAACCAATTTACAGACGGGCATCGTCATTGTTAACCTGGGCTACGAGGGAACTCAAAGATTGCTACATTTACAAGATACATCTTACAACCTTCACCAGGGCCTTTTGTAATCGTATTTAAAACCCTATCCATACGTGACTGCAATTATTACAAATAAATTGTACACTAAAGCAACAGCACACATACAAGATGAAGTATTACTATTACTATTCTCTTTGTGCTGGATGTGTATGTTAGAGACCGAAGTGATAAAGATTTTTATAGATTCGCAAATGAGCATATACTTACGGTTGCCATGGTGATAACATATTCACGGACAATACACGAGACAATAGTTGTTTTGTTGTAATAACGTTTACAAGTGTTTTTCTGTCCGGGAACGGGTTAAGTAATGTATAAAATTATTTAAGAAATATTTTTTCTTTCCATGGATACTCGCAACTCCTAAGAAGCAACAAGGGCGTTCCCGACCTTTAAAAGGGAAACAAATAGAAGGGAAGGTGGGTTTGGGGCCTTCAGTAATCTCAACCTCTCAGTGAAACAAAGCAAAAAGTAATTCCACGCCAGTTTTGGTTATTGAAGGAAATTGTTATTACCATTCGTATGTTATTGTAGGAAAAACAATAGAAAATGTATATAGAAACTGTTTTTTTAATTATATATAAGGATAGAAATTATACAGATCATTAGTTTATAAAATCCTGTACCTTGAGTTAAAATGTAACAGTAAAATATAGGCGTTTGCCTAATAACTGCATTAAACAAAAGAACATCATCTCAGGCCTGGATATAGGGAACAGATAATTTATGGGTAATTCACATAAAAATACCGACGCCAGAAACTATGCCGTTGTCATATGTAAAGTTTTAACAAAAGAAACGTAAATCTAATCTAAGATAATACCTATATGTTAAGATACTATTTAAGATCTTTTTTATCTAGACTTTTATTTTAAATTCTGTTACCTAAAGTGCCTGTTAGATAAATAAAGTTTTTATAGACCATGCCCGATAAACGAATTTGACATTTAAAATATGTTATGCAAGGATCTTTTGGTAAATGACTGTACAAAGTTACTCATACTTGGATTTAAGTAGTCGTGCGAATTGACGAGATAATCTTAGGTTACATTTTTTGGTGCCAAGTCGTGTAGATGACGAATAACCATTTTTTCATGTTCGGTGCAAATAGCTATTTTTCATTAAATTCCTGCAATCCGATTGATAAGTAGTTGATTTTCTTACCGAATAGCACACATGAGTGAGCACTCAGGTCACTCAGGATCAGCCTCACTCAGGGTTCCGGTTCGATCCCGGGCAGTACAAACTTGGGTGCATCATGTCTGTTTGTATTGGTCTAGGTGTTTTATGTATAGTTTGTATGAATTTACAAAAATAAAAGAATGTAAGTATGTTTATCCGCTGTTTAGTATCCATATTACAGCCTAATGCTTAGTTTGGGGCGAGATGGCGCTGTGTGATTGTCAGTGGATATTTATTATTTAAGTAATATTTTATAGTCAAAAGATAATAAATGGATATTAAAGTAATATTTTGCTGTGCGTTGTAATTCAATCCAACAAACACACGGTAGCGCTTGCTGGTTTTCAGAGTAGGCCTTAGTAACAACGCGTCATCATCATAATTTAATTACCTTTTACAACCATTGGACGACCTGATTAAACATTAAGGTTTATCTTTCGAGTTACCTTACTTATTAGTTCATTATTAGGCTGGATACGAATCCTGAGGAAAATATGTTTAAGGCTTTGTCTTAGTATGTTTAACCACGCTTATCCACAAGGCTTTAATGTAAGGCTACACTAGAATGCTATCTTTATAGCACAATAAACCTATGTATAGGTTACGACCCACGATATAGGCCTTTTTAAATACTCGTTAAATGTTTGATTCTACTGATTACATTATCTTTTCTCGAAATCTGTTTGTTTCAAGGATAATTACCTATACAGCCCCAAGACTTAGTAGACGCTTTTCTTTCCTTAGTACATTCAAAATCTTGCTGAATTTCATCAGGAGTAGGTACCGATCCTTGCGAACCTTCAGGCCATCAATTTTGGTAGACAATTATTTATTTGATTTAATTCCTGATAACTACAACAAATACGGAATATAAGTAATAACTAATTACACACAATATTTTTTTATAACAACAGCAACCTGTTGTTATAAAAAAGTTAATGATACATGTTTTTTTTCGATATTTATTTAATTTTAAAGCAAATTTTAAATTAAATACTTATCATAACAAATATTATCCGTGTATGAAATGATTTTAAAATATAATAAATATCATTGCGGGATTGTCTATGTTTATATATGGAATAATAAATAGATTATGTATGTTTTTTTTTCAATATACCACTACTTATGCGACCTGAAATTAGGCAACCAAAAGCTATTCCACGATACGTATCATTCCTACGAATGTACTGTACTTTCAATCCGTAAAGAATACTGAGACTTCGAGGTCGTTCCTTGAGGTATCAGCAACAAAACTACTTTTAACTATATTTTAATTATTCAAAATCATATAGGATTTGCATAGAACAACTTAAAACTATACCTACCAGTTATTAATAAAACGTAAACAGCAAATAATGGAGCGTGTTTTTTTTTGTATAGCTCAAACTCGTTTAAGAAAAACATTGCCTTCAAAACAAATCTAACACAACAACCTTACAAACTAATTATAAAGTTGAATCCCGAATGTATACAAGTTTTTCTATTATTCAAATATTATTAAGCCTTTTATCAGATGAACAAAAAACTGCAACGTTAATGCATTAGCACCATATTAGCACCTAAAAAGTAATCCCGTAAGAATAATTATGGCATTCAACTCGGAAGGCGGTACGTCAGACCTTGAATTTAAATTGAAGCGCACGCCGAGGCCTCTTTGTGATAATTTAACAAAACCTTAAATTACATAAAATTTTTTGGAGTACCCAATATTATTATTTTACCTACACATAGATACAGAAATATTTACTGCAAACACAAATCCATATACAGGAATGTATATGGAAGTACCTACACTTAAGTACAATTTGAATGTATGGTTAAAAACCTAGTATTAATATCCCAATGATGTAAAAAAGTATGGATTAGTGATATACTCACGAAATAAAAGAAAAAAGTGTTCCGAACGCAGTGACAGCACACATTCACCTAAACAAAAAAGAAAACTGTACTCTCTTAGGCGGTTCGTTTTTGAGGCACGGATGGCGTATCTACCTTTATATATGCAGAATATCATTGTGAATATCCTAGTAAAATTACCGGGTATAATAAACCTAACATAGTCGTCTCGGGTGTAGAGCGCAGGGCAGTATGAACGGAAAATAATGACTACTTACTGTTATTAAATTTCTTCAACGCTGCATCTGGCATGGTCAGCCGTATGTATCACTTACCACCAGGTGAGCGCACTGACCGTCCAGATCACTTTTATTATAAAAAAAAACCTTTAAAAATATTTAAGTCTGAAGTATTGTACCTACCTAGATGGCATGAACCTCCATGACATATTTTTTAAACATTTAATAAATTCCTATAAAAATACTGGTATACAATATTTTTATAGCAACTAGCTATGCCCCGCGGTATAAGATATTCTCCTGCAGTATAACGTTGACATTGTATTTTTCCAGGGTGTCAGATAAATATTAAAATCACTTCGTATGCTGCGTGGTAGGAAATTACTTTCCTAAATTTTTATTTTTTTTGCTAAAATAAAAGTACCTAGCCTAAATATTTCCTTATAACATCGGCTACCTGGCAATAAAAGTCCCGTTTAAATTGGTCCAGCCCTTGCAGAGATTACCCGAAACAAACGGTCAGAAAGAAATTTAAAAAAAAAACATTTTCGTGTATGCTACGCCTATAATTAATATTCATATGCATGTAGTAAAATAGTGTTATTTGAATATTACAAACGGACACTACAATTTCATTTATATGTTTATAGATAATATTTGCAAAAAAGAGCATTGTTCTGATAAGAATGAAAGAAACATTAAAACACAAAACAAATCATCCATTGTGTGTGTTCTTGATTAATGCAAATAAGCAGGTTTAATGTTTCAACTTATTAATATATAATTTCTACCTATGATACATACGTGTAGATTAGTATTCAACAAAAGTGTTACAATATCTCCGTTTCCAAAAATATAAGATATTGTCTTATAAAATAAAATAAAAACTCTTAATAAAATTTGTTTCATAATTTTAGAAATTTCGAATAGGAGTAACCATGGCTATAGCCGCCTCTTACGTCATTTACTGAGTACCTATGCATGGTACAGCACTTCACTACATAGTGCAAAACAAAGTCGCTTTTTCTGTTACTATATCATATGGCTTAAATCTTTAAAACTACGCAACGGATTTTGATGCGGTTCTTTAAAATAGATAGTGATTGAAGACAAAGGTTTATATGTTTAATAACACCCATTAAATAGTGGAGAAATAATGTTATTTTTTAGGTTTGCGGCGGTACCGGCCGGCCGCGCCAGGGCAGGAACATGCCTAATTTATCAGCAATGCAAAAAATATATATGTATCTTTATCAATTATTTAGTACCCTAATTACAAGCTCTTCAATTGTGAATGTCAGTGGATATTTATATATTACACTACATATAAATGAAATTGGAGTGTCTGTTAATAATATTAAAATTTCTTTTTTTCTTCGTGAATATGAAAATATATAATATATACGCCATATATGCCAAAATTACATATACATTAAATTGGTGTGTCTATTTGTAATATTGAAATAACCGTTTTTTACTACATGCATATTATCAATATTATGAATAATGGGGAGCATACACCAAAATGTCATTTTTTAAATATTTTGTCCGTCTGTCTGTCTGTTTATATACATACAAACAGACCTACCACCTACAAATCGGGGGATTATGAAGGCATTACAAGCATTTCTTTCTTAGTCTACTGAAGTAAATAACTGGAGTTAGTACATAACATTGTTTTCATCGCATGACGTACACCACCAACTTTGAATAGTTAACTATGTAATTACACTTAAAGACACGTGCTTCATAACTCGTGTCTACATAAAACAAAAACCGCAAGCAATGATCGATTTGTCACGTTAAACACAATTCAACATTGTTTGCCAAAATATAATATTTAAATAACTACATTTTAAAAGAAAGGTCACATTGAAGCGATTAACAATTTGTAAAAATAAGATCCATAAAATAAAGCCATTACACTCAATATTAAAGGTATTAATTAGTACCTACGTAAAATCGAGAACAACGAGTATATACATTTTAAAAGATCTATGTTACATACATGAAAATACACAATCATGTCATAAACAATTACAAAAAATTAAGGTATTATATTTTTTAATAACAATCTTTTGTTGACCGATAGATTTTACCGAAAAACTTAGAAAAAACGCGCGTAACGCGAATCATCGCAAGGAGCGCAAGCGCGGCGTCTGAGTTCGCCTTAACGACTGATTACAGCCTAAGTCGGCAGAAGATTATCTCAAGTGGTATGAGACAGTTACAGGGTTGCCAATACTTTTTTTTATGTTTTCAGTCTTTTGCTTCCTACATAGTAATTAAGTAACGACAACCAGTGATAAGTTACTTAGAACTTAAGGTGTACGAGTGTTTACAGACAACCTAGGTATTAACCAAGCTAAATAATTGTAAATAGTGCTCCAATTTCATAGGTATTGTAACAGATGCATACATAAATAATCATTTGGGAAGTCTTTTCAATTGCACACTTTACTTCCTGTCGCAATTTACTACTATAATAGGTTTTTCCAAGGTTTTCCCCATTTTGCGCCAGATATAGCTTCTTCGCTTTCCTTATTCAACCTACATCAACGACCTTTCGAAACTCATACGCTTGCGAAATGTAAATCTTCACTCCAGGACACGTCTGCTTCAACGATCCGCAGTTTAATACATACGTTACCGGCCTACTGCTACTTCAACTTGTTGATACGAGAGCTAAGTCAGTAACCCGAAAGATTGTTTCTGTTTGACCCCTGCAGGAGCTTAAATTTATGGACCTATTTCGAAGCAAGTACTCATGATAACTCAGCCCTCAGGACGCATTACTCAGTCCTTTTAAATCATGGAAGATGGTTTCAATTTATACCTGACGAAGGCTGCTTGACTGTAGAGACGTGGTTGACAATAAGGTAATTATTGGCAAAAATAATGTAAAACAACATAGCTGCCATAAAATTAACCTGATAGTGATGGTCACACAAGAAGACAATTACATATAAGTATCGGTATGTTAGAGTTTATGTGAGCGCTCTAATGTGTCCGTCAGGTCGAAACTTCCTGCAATTTGACGCGTCATTCACGCTCACCATTCAATGAAGATTGAACTGACAATAGAAACGCATATGCAACACGTGGGTTCATTAAAATAAAGCAGCTAATAATCGCAATTTAAAAACTTTAATGTCGCGCCAATACTTTTATATTTTAGGTAGAATACGCGACTAATCTATATTGCCTGCCCAAAGTCAATTCAATTGCTTATGACCATAATCTTTAGATAATAGTTTATTGTTAATGTATGCAATAATCGCATATAATTTATTTTCTTTTTCAAAACTTATGAGTCTGATAACTGTCTTCTGTGGTTGGGACAGCGTTCTACTGCGTGGCCCAGAGGTCATGGGTTTGAATCCCGGGGGAAACGTCACTTTTTGGGACTTTTCCTAGTTAAGGACATTGCTGGCTGAACCACCTGATTGTCCGAAAATAAAGATGATTCCGTGCTTTGGAGGGCACGGTAAACCGTAAGTCCCAGTCCCAATCCCCATTGAAGCCTCGTGGTGGGTTACCTTACCGCCCAATCTCCCCATAGCTATGATGTACGAGAAAGCCTGTGCCCTGCAATGGGCCGTTATAGGCTGATGATGATGACACAGATACTTCCTATCCTATCCTATTCAACCTATCGCAGTCCACTGCTGGACATAGGTCTCCCCCATTTCGCGCCAGATATCCCGGTCCTCCGCTTTCCTCATCTAGCCTCCACCAGCGACCTTTCGCAAGTCGTCGGTCCATCGGGCCGGAGGGCGTCCTACGCTACGCTTGCCGAGACGCGGTCTCCACTCCAGAACTCGTCTGCTCCAACGGCCATCGGTTCTGCGACATACGTGACCAGCCCACTGCCACTTCAACTTGCTGATCCGGCGGGCTATGTCGGTAACTTTAGTTCTCTTACGGATTAAATCATTTCTGATCTTATCCCTAAGAGAGACCCCGAGCATAGCTCGCTCCATTGCGCGTTGAGTGACTTTGAACTTGTGAACCAATCCTGCAGTCAGTGTCCATGTCTCAGCTGCGTATGTAAGTACGGGTAGGACGCATTGCTCAAAGACTTTTGTCTTTAAGCATTGCGGAATCGTCGACGTGAAGACCTGACGTAACTTGCCGAATGCCGCCCAGCCCAACTGAATCCTCCTACTAGCTTCCCTCTCGAAATTGTGCCGGCCAAGTTGGATGGTTTGGCCCAAGTAAACGTATTCTTCTTCTTCTTCTTCTTTATAATTCTTCTTCTTCACACAGATACTTGAATGAAAGAATTTCTTTTTATGTACTTTTTTCAACCAAACCACTTTTATTGCTTTCTGCATGCCCTAATGGTACTTCACTAAGTGTCAAAAAGAAAATTATGAAATTGGTCCGAAGGGTTGGACATAATTGGTGGAATGAACATCGTTTGCTTACCTACATAAGGCGTTAATAACAAACACTAGCCGTATTTTTTATTCTTAATATATTTGACGCCACCACTTTTAAATGGTTTAGCAATGTAGTGAAAAATACGCAAAATAGAAAAAGGTATGTGTGCAGCATTTGGAAAACTTTTTTCGGTAGTTCTGTAAGCATACAACGTACCTATCTATACTTTTAAATCATTGTTTTTCAACAAATTTATGAGTAATGAAATGATAAAGAGCGTCGGTGGCTCAATGGTGTGGACTGTCGCCCTCCTACCGGGAAGGCTGAGGTTCAAATCACAACACGTACCAATGTGTTTTCGAATTTTCGAAATTATATGTACGTTATCCGATGTTCTTACGGTGAAGGAAAACATCGTGAGGAAACCTTCACGCACGCCTGCGAAGAGATTCTAAGGTTGTGTGTGAAGTCGTCCAACCAGCACCGGGCCCGCGTGGATGACAAAGGCCTAATCACCCTATACGGGTAGGCTCGTGCCCCTCGGTGGGGACATTTAATGAGCTGATGATGATGAAATGATAAATGTTAGACCTGTATAAACACTAAAGTATACCAGTGTCACGAAAGCATCCTTAATCGTCAACGATGTGTGTGGTCTTAGTTTTTGGTATTTTAAACTAAATTAAGTGTATGTTAATTTAGGAATTGCTCAAAGCGGCCTTTTTAACCACCCCGGTGGGTTTTCCTTTTGTGCATAGAAGTTCTCCTCCATGTTATGCATTTTAATATTGCACACTTCACTAATAATGCAAACAAACTAGAAGCCCAGAAAGGTTTATTTCGTATTTGCAAATATAACTGGTTGTTTAGTGAATACTCTTTACGTAAGACATCCCGCTACTAAGTTCCTCGCTACGCCACTGTTCCTAGAGTACAGTTGACGTTGAATAAATATAGCAACCTTGTGAATAGTACTGTGATCAAATATTCATTTATGCTATAGCAGGCAAACGAGCAAACGGCTCATCTGATGGTAAATGACACCGCCGCCCATGTACATTTGCAAAAAGAGGAGAGAGGAGAATGTCTCTTTTAGACAAGTAAGTTTCTAAATTATTTTTCCATATCTATTATTCATGTGATGCCTCCTGCATGTGTTAACATAGTATCTGAATGTGGACAAATTATTTCTAACAAGGGTTATATGAAATAAAACGTTTGATCAGTTTTAAATGTTTTATTTAGATTACTTTTAAGAGAACGGCTGTGAATAGTAGATCCCATTATTTCACTAACCATCCCTAAGGCATGTCATGCTCGATACATGGAATTTGGCGGCAAATTGCTTGATAAATCACTATTTTAACAAATTACATATAAACATGTGTTTATTAAAACCCATTTACGTATGAACGTGAATGTTGGATGTTCACCCAATTATACATAGTTAAACATTCGTTGAAAGGACATGAAATGAAAATATGAGTAAAGTACACACAATAGGTCTTATCATAGAAATAGTTAAAATATAGGGTCAAAGTATTGCGATTCGCTTACAGCAAATATAACTTATCTGATCAGCACAACGTAAATTAATCTTAGAATAGATACCTTAAATTAAATTAACACTAAATATCACTAAGCACTATTCTTAAAACCACATTCACGCTCATAGTAAAAAACAATACAAAAGTAGAAATACCAACGTATTGGTAAACCCAAAAGGAAAAGTGTACATATAAGCTATGCAAAGTCTGAGTATATTAAATAATTTATATATTAACGCACAATAGGACGAGCCTGTTTACATAACAAAATATATAGTAAACATATTATATTAATCGCCAATCAGCTATAGAATATTATACTATAATTGAAAAACTGCAATGGTAACAGGAATATATAAATCTCTTATTTTATACATGATTATTGCTATTGGAAATTTGCTATTTAGAATTCATTCGCGGGCTTCGTAATTTTTCTATAGTTAATAAATAATGTGGAAGTAATAGAGGGTACTACTTTAGAAAGAGTAAGTAAGATAGACTAACTAATATTCATGTTTGCCAGTCGTGCGATTTTAGTGGTAAATTTAAATAAACATGGTCAAAATCTTTTTCTGTGAGAGTTATCCCTGAGCCGCCATATGGTACACAATCTAAGAGAATTCGATTAATTTCAGTTGAAAACGTCTTTGTGGCGCGCGAAACTTTACAATTGATAATAAGTTGGTTCGTCTGTGAGTGGGCATATAAAGAAGCATGGACAACACTAAGTAAGGATTTAGCTTGTGATGATAATGATTTGCAAAATTTTGGAACAAAATAAAATTATTTTTAAAAACGCCAATGTAAAGACCAAGCCGCCCAAAATACAAATACTTGCTTCACGAGTGACACGGAACCGCAATTCCAATTATAGCTCAACGCTGGGCGACGTGGCCTTTGAGGTGTTAAAATTAAGGCTCGACGTAAATCACAGCTTCATTTTTGTGTTTCCACACTCGAGGCGATGCTTATGTTTTAATTATAAAAATATATCTAATTCGCCAATTCAGTTGACCACTACTGGCACACGCTAGACTTCAAGTAATAAACTTGCGATTGATTTGCTATTGATGGGCGATGTTTCGCCCAATATAAATAAATCGATGCGAAGGATGTAAGTTGGTGTGGAAGTTCCAAGCGGGAAGGATCTCGACCACACCTAATTTTGTTTTTAATTAAAGTTGTTTTAAAAATCAGTCTTGTTCTGGGTACGTTTAGCCGATTGCACTAACGGCTGAAGCATCCAAACTCAAATTTAAAAATGCTTTTCCTAATGGGAAAAAAAATCGTTTTATAAGTTGTGTATATCGCACCTATAAATACTATTATCTGCTCGAACGTAGCACGCGCGTAGACAATAGATTTATGTATTGTGTGTTGTGAGTTTCCACCCGTGCTACGTACCAACGCTTATACAAATGCCTCGTGTGTTGGTTAAGCTTTAGCTCTGGAGGGAGCATCAAACTAATAACTTTAACTTGGAGACTGTTCGTAAACTGCAATAATTTCCGACCGTTTTACTGGGTCTATTATAAAATTTCCGTATTGCAATACATATGCAACTTTTGACCAATTTAGCCTTGGGTGGTTACCGCCATCTCTTAAAAGAGCATTACTATAAAGATTATTAGTTATTAAATAAAATACAATCAAGATACGTCAGCATTTTTATACCAGAAAAGGCGAAGTAATATTATTGTAATACTGTTTTAAGAGATTGCGGTAAGCCCCGTGGAGAGAACGTCAGCTTGGTTTCTTCAATTTGGAGGCAGCTCCTAAGCTACAATATTACAAAATTCCCGTATGTACGATCTTATTAGTTAATTCAACTTTCAGGCTGTTCCCAAATCAAGCAATGCCTTCGCACCGATTCGCTATTATGATAATGCCGTATTGGTGAGGCTAATTAGCTCGAAAGAGAGCGCCAGCCTAATTCAATTTGAAGACTTCCAAAACTGCAACACCACAGAAAATTACCTTTTCTTCACTTTGGACACTTGCTATGTCTCAATGCCATCGCAAAGATAACCACTTTTAAAATTCCGTATGTATTGGTCAAGGTCAGCTCTGGATTGAGTGCTTTCTTCAATTTGGAGACTCCTAAGTTGTCATGACTTCCTAAGTTTCAATGCCATCACAAGGATAATCACTTTAAACATCCCATATGTACTGGTCAAGATCAGCACTGGATTGAGCGCCATTCTTCAATTTGGAGACTCTTAAGTTGTCAAGTCCTGACTTCCTTCAATGCCATCGCAAAGATAATCACTTGAAACACCCATATGTATTGGTCAAGATCAGCACTGGAGTGAGCGCTAACCTTCTTCCTTCGATTTGGCGACTCCTAAGTTGTCATGACTTCCTAAGTTTCAATGCCCTGCCAAAGGTAATCACTTTAAAAATCCCGTATAAATTGGTCAAGGTTAGCTCTGGATTGAGCGTCATCCTTCAATTTGGAGAGTCCTAAGTCGTATAAAACCCTAATTCTCGTCGTACAAGGGTGTCGCATCGCCCAAGGACATGGATCGTGGCGAGGTGTTGGTGTGCGGCGTGGACCTGGCGGAGCGGGCGTGCGAGCGCGGCGTGGCGGGAGTGCGGGCGCGCGGCGTGGCC
This sequence comes from Leucinodes orbonalis, assembly GCA_019425675.1. Lineage (NCBI taxonomy): Eukaryota > Metazoa > Arthropoda > Insecta > Lepidoptera > Crambidae > Leucinodes > Leucinodes orbonalis. Next base: position 40,819 of record PQWD01000256.1, read on the forward strand.
GGCGTGGCGGCGGCCGAGGCGGGCCGGGCGCGGTGGCGCACCCAGTCCTCGGCGGCCTTCTGCCAGTCGGCGGGCTCGGCGAACGCGTGCGCCGCCGCCGCCGCCGCCGCCGCGCTGCCGCTGCTGCTGCTGCCGCCGCCTGCGAATGCGAACATACAAAAATAATTATAATTTTAACTGTATTATGTATATATTTGCGATGAGAAAATAAATATTTTTATCATTATTATTCACACATCACAACTCATTATTTTGTCTCACAAAGCCTCTACGTGTTGGACCCATGTGTCCCCATGCAATTTTCTAAGGACCGGTCTATGAACCGTGAACTCCTTATCTAAATACATATAACTCAAAGGTGACTGAATGACTGACTGACATAATAATTTATCAACGCACAGCCCGAACCATGGATCGGGCTAAAATTTAGCATGCGGCTATGGTATGTTATAACGTAGGAATCCGATAAGAACAGTTTTAACTATTAATTCTACCCCCAGGGTATAAAATAAGGGATGAAAGATTGTATCAAACTTTGTCAAATTTTTAACTGATCAGACTGACAATTTGCATGCATAAAACTTCTATGAAGAAGGCATCTCCTAAGTGGATAAAATAGGGGATGAAATATAATACTTCTTAACGCGAGCGAAGCCGTGAGTAAAAGCTAGTATATAATATAATAATATAACTTTAAACCATATACAGTATAACAGATAAAAATCATGCGCAACTTAACAATTATTATTGTAGGTAGAAGTGAATTCACAATTTTCAAAGTTCAGGCACTAAAACTAATCCACGCTGCCTAAACTTGTAGCGTTACTAACACGTACTCGAGCGTACACTGTTACCTCGGTAAGTACGACAACAGAAACCTGCCCGGGTGATCCACTGACATTCACTCAGCGCCATCTAGCCCGATATTAAACGAGGAGCTTGTCTATTTGTTCCATTATCCAAATTTTGTAAAAAAACATACAGAATAAGAAACTCTCCAAATAGATTAAGTTTTTTGGTCTTGTTCAAGTTTTTAACTTCATTATTAATTAACGATTCAAAAGTGTCTTGCGACACTTTCGAATTGAATTTGTATTCACACAGCGCCATCTTCCTCCTATGTAAACAAGCTTGTATTGCGGGCTTAACAACGAATAAACATACTTACTTACTGTTCTTTGTACTGACAAGTATGTACTGACATAGAAAACACTCATACCAATGATAACAAAATCGAACACGTCATATTTAGGCACACAAATTAAGGCCTTGTTGTCGATCTGATAAAATAGCTTATCATTTAAGTTGAGGTTAAAAATACAAATTGGCAATCATAAAAAACTCTACACTTTCCTAGTATATTACTACTTATATAACTTTAACATAAGAATAAAAAACACTAACCTTATGCCGAGCGACCATAAAGTCTTGCCGGGGTGTGGTCGCAAACGGCGTCATATACGGCGTCTGTGCCGACGGCGTATACGGCGTATTTATATACGCCGGTCCAGGCGTATGCGCTGGCGTATGGAACGCCGGCGTATGCGCCGCAGGAGTTCTATACATCGCCGACATAGCCGTGTGCGGCGTACGGGCTGGCGTACGAGCCGGCGTACCACTGGGCGGGGGCTCTCTGAAGTGCTCCTTAAACCATTTCAAAAGCCCACCCAACGAATCGAACATACGCTGCCTAAACTTGTACCCGTCCGGCGTTACCGACACGTACTCGTGCGTACACCGCGACCTCGGTAAGTACGATAACAGAAACCTGCCCGGGTGATTCTTCGCCGCTGATATCACGTAATGTATCTTGTTGGGGTTTTTCGCTTTCTCCTCCTTCAACACCTCCTCGGCCTTGTCGCGCATACCGCCCAGTGGTTTGTAGTATTTGTAGGAGATGAGGTCGCGCGCGTGCCCCGCCATCGGTGTCACGTGGCGCGCTATTATTTCGTCGAGATCCTCGAATTCCGAACCCTGTATCCAGAGGCTTCGGCCTGGAAACGAAAATAATTTACGAATGGTTCCAACAAAATTTAGCAAATACAATACAGATTACAGAACCGAATGAGACATACCTAATGAAAATGCGTTTTCTTTGCCCTCCTCTCGCACGTCGATATGCTGATAAATACCTTCGGCAACTTTCCACGTCACTGTCAAATGATCGGAACCCTAAAATGAAATTAAATTTAGTAACAAACATAAAATATGTCATCAAAATTAAACATAATAAACATAAAATGTGTATGTGTACTTTAAAATTAAAAATCTACTGATTTTAAAACTGTATAGCATAATATTATGAATGGTAATGAAAATAAAAATCTGTGATTTGCTCCAACTCTCTATCCACAGTGTATTTATTAAATGTATGTGGTGTAGACATGGTTATATATACTTTAAGAGTGATTTGTTAAAAAAAACACTGTTTTTTTACCCAAATAATAAAGGATTTTCATATTCAACATTTTTCTATCCACTAAGATAACAAGGACCAATTTATATCATGAGACGGCAAAATTTATGTCATTCTAATTTACTATCTCACCTTACTACTAGGCCGCACTATAACCTCTCCCTGTGCCATATTCTCCATGAGCTTCTCAGCTTCAGCGTACGATATGTTATGGAAGGCCGGGTGGACGATCACCGTTTCACATACTGCATCCGCTCTTTGGTCTGTTTCGCTTCTGTGTCCTTCCGTACATCTTTGTCCTCCGCCTCCTGGTCGTAGTATGGATCTTTTTGCGGCCTGAACAATACATTTTTTTATATTTTGCAGTATTTATCAAAATAAACGGGTCCTTATATACAACCTTAAAAATTCAAGCCAACTCTAAAGCACTCGGTGCATTGTGTTGAATAGTTATCAAAGCGTAAACGACTCACAAACACGGATAATAGTAAAAAGATTGAAGGAGTACTTTTTATATAAAAAAATGAATTATAATTATCAGCTTATAACGTCCCACCGAAAGCCACAGGCCGTCCAGCATACTATATACTATGGAATGAATGAACTCTAATTTGACAGTTATTTTCTAAACTAAATCGTTAATTACAATTTCAGCTGATGTAAACTAAAACAAAACTAATGAAATTGTTTTCGTTTATACAACTGACCAAACTGGAAATATCCCAAACAACATGCGGAATGACAACATTATTTCTAAGTATAATTCCGTCAGATCCAAGAATAAGGCCCGTAGGTATTCTAGAACGAGACTCAACGTTGATATTTACTTAAATTGATTTAGAACGGGATGGCGCTATTTATTGTATAGAGCGCTATCCCTCTCTTACTCTACTCAAGTAAAGATCACCGCTGAGTCTCTAGAAATTTATATATAAAAAAATATTATTATCTTTATCATACTTTTTTTTTGAGGTGTATATGTGACTAAATGTTAAAATTATGTAGCCCTCATTACCTATTTCTCGTTTAACACCTGAAGAGAAATAGGAGTGGCTATAAATCAGCGCTGACTGCTTTCTGTTTTTTTTCTTGTTACTGCATTATTGTACAAATGTGTTATGTATATTTTTGTCGACAGCAATAAACACAATTTATTTATTTTAGAATATGGGCCTAAAACTCACCTCCACTCTTTATTCTTATCCAACAAATCGGAAGTCTTCGACGAGCAGTCCACGGAGAAACGCTCGACGTCTATCTTGATTATCCTACAGTGGACCGTCTGGCCGATGCGGACGCGCTCCGTCGGGTCCGTGACGTGTCGGTCCGACAGGTTCTTTATGTGGATGTAGCCGGAGAGACCGTTGTCTAGACGTATCCTGACACCGGTGGCTTGGCCTGGACACGCGCCCGCATCGAAGTGGTTCCACACCTATGGGATATTTAATTAGTATTAAAAAGAGTACACTTTCAATTCGTCTAAATTGATGCGATATTTAAAAAGTATTGGTATCGTCAATATTTTATAATATTTTTAGTGGTAAACACCCAAACCTATAATTAAAACCTAGGATTTAAGTCTTCTTATCTAACGACTTCTTTATTTTATTTTAATTTACAAGGATACATTGCATTTACCTCAACTGTATGACATCAAATACAATACAAAAATTCTATCATATACCTGCTGCCGGCATTCAACGAAAGAGGAGTTATTTAGAAGAAAATTTTATATAAGAAGAAGCATTGAATCTTTGTTCAAAAGGCCTTGAAGAACATGTATTGAGGCTCAGTAAATTTTAAGAAACATACCTAATAAATATATTTTTTAAATTTGGCCAATTTACCTCCGACAACTCCGGAAAGTCATTCTTATGACAGAAGGGGCACTCCCACAATCCAGTCTCATCGTTCCTCACAGGATTGGCCTGATCCAGCATCTCCCTTTGAGGCTTCCTATGCGTGATGCCCACTACACTAGCGAGCACCATCTTGCCCAGATAGAACGTCTCCGGTGACTCCTTCGTCAATATATCGAACATCTCTTCATGGGTCGGCGATCGATAAGGCACTCTAAGGTCTTTGTACCTAGAGTTCAATTCAGCCCGTATATCATACAGTGTTATACATTTGTTACCGAACCCTTGTCGCTCCAATTCCTCGGCGAATGCGTCTAGATCTAGATCTTTCAGCCTCTCAGGTGCTTCAAGGATTTCCTCAACGGCACCGGCGGGGTTTGCGTCCTCGTCTTCGTATTCTAATGCGTCCACCGCCATTTTCCTCGCCCACTCATACGTCTCGGGGTGTACACGCGAACCGTCCAACACTTCTATGTACGCTTCAGTACTGTCACCGAGACTGCTTGTGTCTATTTTGATGAAACCCGAGCAATTGATGAAGACTTTTGGACCCATGTGACACACTGTGACTAATTGCGTTCTGTTTTCTAGTTTTTGGTTGGTCTG